>JACEFZ010028003.1:112500-115000 GCA_014155875.1 Cepaea nemoralis | reverse complement strand
ACACTATAAACACATGTCCAATTTGTTTCGCAAATGCAGATTAATATATTTAATATGTACGTTCTTTCTCTGTGTGTCTGAGTGGTTGCTTGTGTTGTAAATAGCGGAAGTAATGGATTGTAAGCTCGCGTGGGTATCATATTTTCCATAATGGGATCATTGTGTCGGGTATGTTTGTTGGATTGAGCTGGCCAGGTGGCAGTTTGTTTTTGGTCTGTTCCCTTTGTATCCGTGTGGCAAAATTGTTTTTCATTTGGGTGCTCTTACTTGCAGGCTATTTGTTCCTTGGGTCATTTGTGTGTTTACTTCCAGGCTGTTTGTTCTTAGGGTCATTTGCGTGTTTACTTCCAGACTGTTTGTTACTTGGTCGTTTGGGTGTGACTACTTCCAGACTGTTTGTTACTTGGTCATTTCGGTGTGTTTACTTCCAGACTGTTTGTTCCTTGGGTATTTGGGTGTTTACTTCCATACCGTTTGTTACTTACGTCATTTTGGTGTGTTTGTTACTTGGGTCATTTGCATTTAATTACTTCCAGACTGTTTGTTACTTGGTCATTTCTGTGTGTTTACTTCAAGACTTTGTTCCTTGGATATTTGGGTGTTTACATCCATACTGTTTGTTACTTGGGTCATTTTGGTGTGTTTACTTCAAGGCTGTTTGTTACTTGGGTCATTTGGGTGTGTTTACTTCAATGCTGTTTGTTACTTGGGTAATTTGTATGTAATTACTTCCAGACTATTTGTTACTTGGTCTTTTCGGTGTGTTTACTTGCAGGCTGTTCGTTACTTGGGCCATTTTGGTGTGATTACTTGCAGAATGATTGGTACTTAGGTCATTTGTGTGTGTTTACTTCCAGGCTGTTAGTTACGTGGGTCATTTGGGTGTTTTTACTTGCAGGCTGCTTGTTCCTTGGGTCATTTAAGTGTTTACTGCCAGGCTGTTTGTTACTTGGACATTTCGGAATGTTTACTTCCAGGCTGTTTGTTACTTGGTCATTTCGGTATGTTTACTTACAGGTTGTTTGTTATTTGGTCATTTCGGTGTGTTTACTTACAGACTGTTTGTTACTTGGTCGTGTCGGTGTGTTTATTTGCAGGCTGTTTGTTATTGGTCTATATCATATGGGCCTCGTACTATATGCCCACCGGCTCCGTGGCGAAGAAGTTACTGGCGCTGTTAGTAATCCCGCATAAGTGGGTTCGAAACACAGTTGTGAGTTATTTGGCAGTAGACCACCTTACGTTGGTTTTTGAATGAAGTGGTATGGGTTCCGGTCGTTCAGAAAGCAATGGCAAACTACTGAACGTAAATTTGCCCAAGAATCACGAACAGCCAAAAATTGCTGGGGTTGATATGCAACTAACTTTTAACTACATGCCCATTGAACCAATTTCGTGAAACAGGTTCCTTTAATTGTTCTTATTTTTTCAACATGTTGGAAGAGTCTCACGTCCCATGTGTCCTTTGTTGATCCCAGTGCTGTTACACAATCCACGCGACTAAATATGGCAGATCTCAGTGATCCTGTTTCGCTTCGTGTTGATTGATTTTGCAATCAAGATGGTTTAAATTACTTGTCTCTCTGACTGTGAAACTTCAGTTTTCCAACTAAGTAGTCATGTTCTTTTGTTAAGTGTTCTTTTGTTCGTTGATAAAGTGTTCTTTTATTCGTTGATAAAGTGTTCTTTTGTTCGTCGATAAAAAGACTTTGGTCGACTCGCTGGCTTGTGTCTGTGTGTCTTTGCTTTCGTCAAGTGTCCCAGTTATATTTTGTGTTCATTCGGTTTCCAGTATCAGTTCAGCAACAGACGCCCTCCTGTTTTCAATAGTCAGCCCATGCAATACTCCATCTTCTTTCAACATCCTTCCAGTACAAAAGTTGAAAAAGCTTGGGGACAACACGCATCCCCGCCGTATACCTCTATTTAAATCTACGTGCGGTGAGTGGCTGATTTCCTATCTGATTGTTTCTACATGTTTCCATTATAGGATACTAATTAATGTGATACCTATAATGAAAAACATCTTAAGTCACTATCGTTGAATGTCGAGGGGAAGAGTACTGTCAAGTTACATGCAGTGTATCATGAAACGTCAATCAACAAATTAGGAAGGTCGTCAAGGCAGCTAATGTGAGATTCCTCAGACAAATGTTCCGAATACTTCAGACTGTCAGAGGGATAAACAACGACTGCCTGAAAGAGGCTAATGATAGAAGAGAATTATACAAAATTATAATAAAAAGACAAACAGCGTTCTGTTGTCATATAATTAGAAGAGGGGCGTTGTAAAACACCGTGATGACTAGGAGCACCCACTGGAAAAGAGGCAGGGATAGACAGAGAGAGATGATGCTGTATAGACTGAGACAGCGGCAAGGAGTATAGACTGAGACAGCGGCAAGGAGTATAGACTGAGACGGCGGCAAGGAATATAGACTGAGACAGCGGCAAGGAGTATAGACTGAGACAGCGGCAAGGAGTATAGACTGAGACAGCG
>JACEFZ010028003.1:75000-107500 GCA_014155875.1 Cepaea nemoralis | reverse complement strand
AGGATGGCCATGTTCATGACGAATGATGACCCATGCAATGACCAAGGATGACCTATGGACATAACCAAGAATGATTCACACAATGGTAAAGGATTCAAGAATATGACCAAGGATGACGCATGGACATGACCAAGGATGGCCCAGTGCATGGACATGACCAAGAATAACCCACGAAAATGACTAAGAATGACCCAAGGACATGACCAATAGTGACAAATAAGCAAATGATTAATGATGACCCAATAACATGACCAATGATGACCCAAGGACATGGCCAAAGATGACCAATTAGCTCATGACCAAGGATGACCAAAGGAAATGACCAAAGATGACCTACGGACACGACATAGGGTGACCCAAGGACATGACCAAGTGTGACCCAAGGACATGATCAAAAATGGCTCATTGACGTGACCAAGGATGACCCCATAACATGGCAACGAATGACCCATGGGCAATACTAAGGATGACACAATAACATAATCAAAGATAACCCATGGACATGGCCAAGAATGACCCAAGGATATGATCAATGATAGTGTATGGACATGGCCAAATATGACTTATGAAATGACGAAGGAAGACCCAAGCTCATGACCAAGATTGACGAATGAGCGAATAACAAAAGATGACACGTGGACATAACCAAAGATAACCCAAGGACATGACCAATGATGACGCGTGGACATGACTAAGGATGACACAAGAACATGACACAGGATGACCCATGGACATGACCAAGGATGACCCAAGCATATGATCAAGGATGACGCAAGGACATGACATAGGATGACCCATGGACATGACCAAGGATGACCCAAGTATATGATCAAGAATGACCCATGGACATGACCAAGAATGACTCAAGTACATGACCAATGATGACCGAAGTACATGACCAATGATGACCCAAAGACATGACCAAGGATAACCCAAGTACATGACCAAGGATGACCCAAGGACATGACCAAGGATGATCCATGGACATGACCAAGGATGACCCAAGGACATGACCGAGGATGACTCAAGTACTTGACCAAGGATGACCCAAGTACATGACCAAGAATGACTCAAGTATATGACCAAGAATGACTCAAGTACATGACCAAGAATGACTCAAGTACATGACCAAGAATGACCCAAGGACATAACCAAGGATGACCCAAGGACGAGACCAAGGATGACCCAAGGACATGACAAAGGATGACCCAAGGACATGACCAAGAATGACTCAATTACATGACCAAGAATGACCCAAGGACATGACCAACGATGACCCAAGGACGAGACCAAGGATTACCCAAGGACATGACAAAGGATGACCCAAAGACATGACCAAGGATGACCCAAGGACATGACCAAGGATGACCCAAGGACATGACCAAGAATTACCCAAGGACATGACCAAGAATGCCAAGGGCATAACCAAGAATGACCCAAGGACATGACCCAGGATGACCCAATGACATGACCAAGGATGACCCAAGGACATGACCAAGGATGACCCAAGGACATGACCAAGGATGACCCAAGGACATGACCAAGGATGACCCAAGGACATGACCAAGGATGACCCAAGGACATGACCAAGGATGACCCAAGGACATGACCAAGGGTGACCCAAGGACATGACCAAGGATGACCGAAGGTCATGACCAAGGATGACCCAAAGACATGACCAAGGATGACCCAAGTACATGACAAAGGATGACCCAAGGACATGACCAAGGATGACCCAAGGACATAACCAAGGATGACCCAAGGACATGACCAAGAATGACCCAAGGACATGACAAAGTATGACCCAAGGACATGACCAAGAATGACCCAAGGACATGACAAAGGATGACCCAAGGACATGACCATGGATGACCCAAGGACATGACCAAGGATGACCCAAGGACATGACAAAGGATGACCCAACGACATGACAAAGGATGACCCAAGGACATGACCAAGGATGACCCAAGGACATGACCATGGATGACCCAAGGACATGACCAAGGATGACCCAAGGACATGACAAAGGATGACCCAACGACATGACAAAGGATGACCCAAGGACATGACCAAGGATGACCCAAGGACATGACCAAGGATTACCCAAGGACATGACCAAGAATGACCCAAGGACTTGACCAAGAATGACCCAAGGACATGACAAAGGATGACCCAAGGACATTACCAAGAATAACCCAGGGACATGACAAAGGATGACCCAAGGACATGACCAAGGATGACCCAAGGACATGACCAAGGATGACCCAATGACATGACCAAGGATGACCCAAGGACATGACCAAGGATGACCCAAGGACATGACCAAAGATGACAAAAGGACATGACAAAGGATGACCCAAGGACATGACCAAGAATGACCCAAGGACATGACAAAGGATGACCCAAGGACATGACCAAGAATGACCCAAGGACATGACCATGGATAACCCAAGGACATGACCAAGGATGACCCAAGGACATGACCAAGGATGACCCAAGGACATGACAAAGGATGACCCAAGGACATGAACAAGAATGACCCAAGGACATGACAAAGGATGACCCAATGACATGACCAAGAATGACCCAAGGACATGACCAAGGATGACCCAAAGACATGACCAAGGATGACCCAAGGACATGACAAAGGATGACCCAAGGACATGACCAAGGATGGCCCAAGGACATGACCAAGATTGACCCAAGGACATGACCAAGGATGACCCAAGGACATGACCAAGAATGACTCTAGTGCATGACCAAAGCTGATCAATGAACACATGACCAAGGATGATCAATGAACACATGACCAAGGATGATCAATGAACACATGACCAAGGATGATCAATGAACACATGACCAAGGATGATCAATGAACACATGACCAAGGATGATCAATGAACACATGACCAAGGATGATCAATGAACACATGACCAAGGATGACCCAAGGACATGACCAAGAATGACTTAAGTACCTCAAGTACATGACCAAGGATGACCCAAAGACATGACCAAGGATGCCCCAAGGACATTACCAAGGATGATCAATGAACACGTGACCTAGGATGACTCAAAGACATGATCATGGATGACTCAAGTGCATGACCAAGGATGACCTAAGGACATGACCAAGAATGATCAATGAACACATGACCAAGGATGACCCACGGACATGACCAGGAATGATCAGTGAGCACATGACCAAGGATGACCCTTGGACATGACCAAGGATGATCTCAAGAACATGACCAAGGATGACTCACGAACATGACAAAGAATTACTCATGTACATAACCAAGGGTGACCCAAGGACATGACCAAGGATGATCAATGAACACGTGACCAAGGATGACCCAAGGACATGACCAAGAATGGCTCAAGTACATGACCAAGGATGACCCACGGACATGATCAAGGATGACCCAAGGACATGACCAAGGATGATCCAAGGACATGACCAAGGATGATCAATGAACACATGACCAAGGATGACCCACGGACATGACCAGGAATGATCAGTGAGCACATGACCAAGGATGGCCTTCGGACATGACCGAGGATGATCCCAAGAACATGACCAAGGATGATCAATGAGAACATGACCAAGGATGACCCACGATCATGACAAAGAATTACTCATGTACATAACCAAGGATGGCCCTCGGACATGACCAAGGATGATCCCAAGAACATGACCAAGGATGATTAAGGAGAACATGACCAAGGATGACCCACGAACATGACAAAGAATTACTCATGTACATAACCAAGGATTACCCTCGGACATGACCAAGAGTGATTCATGTACATGACCAAGTATGACCCACGGACATGACCAATGATGACCCATGCAACTACAAAGGATGACCCATGCACATGCAGCTAAACATCTGCTACGAGAGACTCGGCCTGGACTATTAACCCGGATGACATCTACCGTGCTGAAGGGGCCGCGGTAGCAGAATATCTGTCAAGCTTGCCTGCCGACAGATTTTATATTTTCCAATAACCATAGAGACTGATCACTTGAAAAGTTGGCCGGAGCTACCAGGTCGATCCAGCCTAAAATAGGTACCAGGAAATATTACGGGGAGTAACGGCGGTCGGCAGGATACCTACCATATCATCCGTGTGGTATCGATCGGTAGTTAAAGATATGGGGTTAGTTAGTTAGTTAGTTAGTCGACAGATAATCCTCATTGCACATCGAACCATTCAGTCCATAAGTGCTCGGATCCCCTCCTCAGCAAATCCCGCAGCGTGTAGCGGCTAACGACACCGGTTCTGTGTTGGTTTATTAATCTTCTTTGGCTTCCTGCGTAGTGTTCTTGTTTGGCTTTGGCCACACATCTTTTAATTTGCTGTTCTCGCAGTCTGACCATGGTTGAAGATTCAGAGTCATCACTTGGTTCTCGCAAAAGCCTTACTTCTCATAGAGCATTCAGAATGTCAGCCTGGTCCATGGCTCGTCCGCCTTCTATAGTAGCCTTACCTGCAAGCTTGTCAGTCCGCTCATTTTCTCGTACACCCGCATGCCCTGGCACGAAAATGAAACTAATCTTTGCCAGTCGAGACCGTTCCAGAGACAACAGCCACTCTCTTCGGATCCACCCTATCTCTATCTTCTTGAGCATGCTCATTGCATCACTGAGGAATTATGCCCTGGTGAATGCCTGTGTCTCGAGCCATGTTATTGCTTTACCTACTGCCATGGCTTCATAGTCAGGCAACTTGTGGTCAAAGATATGGGACTAACACGCGTGACCACCGAGGCTGCAGGCGGGCGATGGAGGATAAAGAAACCGTTGTAAAATGTTTAGCGATTGGTTCTGCTACTGTTCAAATGAAAAGTGAAAACAGTGATGAATATGTGGGATTTGCACAGTTTGACGTCTATTGTTTATGTTAACAACAAAAACAAAAAACACGGGTAAATCTGTGGGATTGGTAAAGTTACGTCTAATGTTTATGTTTAAAAATAACACAGAAAACAGTGGTGAATCTGTGGAATTGATATAGTGGCGTCTAAGTGCTTGCTGCAACAGTGTCAACCACGCGCAGGACATGGAAGCATAAGTTAACCTGTGCAGGGTCAGTTCAGGACAATATTTGTAGAGATGTCAACAAATTTAGGTTGATTGCGAAGACGGCAAGGTAGAAGAAGAAGGAGGGGGAGGAATAAAAAGAAGGAGGAGGGGGAGATGAGAGAAGAAGAAGAAGAAGAAAGAAGAAGAAGAAGAAGAAGAAGAAGAAGAAGAAGAAGAAGAAGAAGAAGAAGAAGAAGAAGAAGAAGAAGAAGAAGAAGAAGAAGAAGAGGAAGAACAACAACAACAACAACAACAACAACAACAACAACAACAACAACAATAACAACAACAACCAGCTTTTATTCTATTTTCTCTTCATCAACCCAACAAACTCAATTTGTTATATAGTATGTAACCTAATACCAAGCACAAATCATAGTCCCCTCTGAAAGAAATCTAGTTTCTCTGTCAGCACGTCCCATTAATTTCCATTTAGGTTGCTTGGTTAGTTTGTGTCTCTGAAATTGATTTAGAATGACGTCCTAATATTTGATATGAGCTCGTTCTGGTGGAAAGGGGAAACTGGCATTGTACTTGGAGAACATTCTCTCTGGGATCGTCGGCTTGTCTGTTTATGGGATTTCCTGACCATGACTAAACTAATTGGTATTTTCCATATCAATATTTGCTGAGCAGCAAGGAACGGGATATATGACGCTGAGTCTATGTACAGTGAATATTGGTTTGATGTCAGGTTTTATGTCTTTGTGAGTGTTTGTTTTGTGTGTATTATCTATCTATCTATCTATCTATCTATCTGTCTGTCTGTCTGTCTGTCTGTCTGTCTGTCTGTCTGTCTGTCTGTCTGTCTGGGGGATTTGTGTGTGGGTACGTGCGGGATGTATGGGTTGGCGGGGAGATGTGTGTGTGGGTGGGGTTGTCTGTTTGGCTAGGTGGCTGTGGGTGAGTGGGTGGAGGAGGATATGTGAGTGGATGATTGATGGTGGGTTATGGAATGGGTGGGGGATATATGTGTGGGTGGGGATATGTGGTGGGTGGGAGATGTGTGCAGGTGGGGTGGTTGTTGGTTTGGAGATGTGTGTGTGAGTGAGGGATGTGTATGGGTGTGGGATGTTTGGGTGGATGGGTGGGGAGTGTGTGTGTGGGTGAGAGATGTGTGGGTGAATGTGTGTGGGTTGGGGGAGGGGTGCGTGATGGGTGTGGGTGATGCATTTGGGGATGTGTGTGTGCGTGGGGGATATGTCTGGCTGGGTGGGGGGGGTGTGTGGCTGGATGGAGGATGTATGTGTGGGTAGTGAGGGGGATTGTAGTTTGGGGATGTGTGGATGGGTAGGAGATGTGTGAGGTGTGTGTGTGGGGGGGTGAGGGATGTGTCTTTGGGATTGTGTGGGTGTGGTGTTGTGTGGGAGGGGAGCTGGGAGTGGCTAAAGGATGTGTGTGTGGGTGGGTGGTGGTGTGGTTGGGTGTGCGGGTGGGTGAAGGATGTGTGTTTAGATGGGTGGTTGGGGTGTGTGAGTGTGGGTGGGTAGATATGAGATGTATGTGCTGATGAGTAGGTGAGGGATGTGTGGGTGTTAGTGGTTGAGGGATAAGTACGAAGGAATGTGTGAGGGGATGAGTGTATGGGTTGGGGATGTGTGTGTGGGTTGTGCGTGGATGGGAAGTGTGTGTTTGTGAATGGGGGATGTATTGGTGGGTGGGATGTATGTGAGGGGTGTATGTATGGGTAGGGAGATTGTGCGTGGGTGGGGATGTGTGTGTATATGGGTAGGGGTGTGTGGTTAAGGGATGGGTGGGTGGAGGATGTGTGTTTGGGTAGAGGATGTGTGGGTGGGTGATTATATATGATAAAGGGTGTGTGGTTAACTGATGTTTGGTTGGGGGATGGGTGGGTAGAGGATGTGTGGGTGGGTAGAGGATATGAGGGTGGGTGATTGTGCGTAGGTTAGGAGATGGTGGGGGATGTTTGTAGGGGTGGGCTCGGGATCTGTGAGTGGGCTGGGGGAGATGAGAGATTATGTGGGTGGGTTCGGAATGTGTGTGTGGGTAGGTGCAGGATATGTGAGTTGACGGGGAGATGTGCGTGTGCGTGGGGGATGTGTGGCTGAGGAATGTGTGTTTGGCTGGGTGGTTGGAGGTGTGTGGGTGGAGGAGGATATGTGGGTGAGTGATTGTTGGTTGGTAATGGGACGGGTAGAGGATATGTGAGTGGGTGGGGAGATGTGTGTAGGTGGGTGGATGTGTGTGGGTGGGGGATGTGTGGGTTGGGGAATGTATGTGTGCTTGGGGTGTGGGTGGATGGGATGTGTGGTGGGTGAGAGGTGTGTGTGGGTGGTGGGATGTGTAGGTGTAGGGATGTGGTGGATGGGTGGGGGTATTATGTGTGTGTGGGGTATGTGTGTGGTTGAGTGGAGGAGTTGGAGTGAATGGGGGGATGTGAGGGTGGGTGGTGGATGAGTCACATAACATAGTTATATGCATTGTTTATGTTTACAACATTCATGTGACAATGTTTTTTCCTATGCACTGTTGATGAAAGAAAGATGAGTGATTGGAAGGGCCGAATGTAAGACGGGCCTGCGTGCCCAATTTGTTACCCTTTGAAAATCTATCTATCTATCTATCTATCTAGCTATCTATCTATCTATCTATCTACCTACCTACCTACATACCCGTCTGTCTGTCTGTCTGTCTGTCTGTCTGTATTTATGGAACGAACAGTTTGGTTAAAGTTGTCTGCAAAGAGTATTAGACTCTCAACACGAATGCAGGGGCATACTAATCCCATTAACCGGGCTCCTGTTTTTAGCGTCTTCTTACGTGTTCAGACGCCAACCTGAATATACTTCAAGAAAGAAAGCAGCTATCAACTTGAACTTGTGAGCATTCCCATAATTGTAATCCTCAACTGCAGTGTGTGTAGCTCAAAGTAACTGATTTTTTTCTTTTTAATATTGCCGTTCCAAGTTTTGTATTCACCCTCTGTGGAGTTCATGCAACATAATAGGTAAATACAAAACTTGGAACGGCAATATTTTCAGAAACTCCACTGTCATTAAAAATACACCCTATATTTGGTCTTCATTTTATCGATTACAATGTTACCTTCGTTAATACCTCCAATTTCTTGTTTATTGAACAAATGGCATCTCAACCTGCTGTGTCCTGTGCGGAGTCTGAATATTGCTACTAGTTCACGTCGGTGGAATTATTAATAAGCATCATCTCTTTGATTCTCACTTGCTTCTATAACTGCTTCCTGGGGATTTATGATTAGCGAAGATTGTTATCACTGCAGTCCGGAAAGATCCATAAATGCCCCGATTTTCTTCTAAACATCCCCGCCAGCGTATATCGACTGACGGCAAAAGTTCTGGTTAGATTAACTTATTCAGTGCCACACAAAAAGTATATTTAGACCAAACGATGTACACAATGAAATGAACGAGTATTATAATGTAAATTTCCGTTCACCCAGCAATAAAACCGCAAAAGATACCACGAAACGGAACAAAACAAATAACACGATGAACCTATTGGCGATAAATCGTCCTTCTGTCTAAATGGGAGGTCATACGTTGCGATATATTATTCTTCGACACTAAATCAGCTAATCAAATAGCTTGTGCTCTGGACAAAATGTTCATGTCTGGCGGCTCTCCGCTTCACTCTCATTTCCCTCACTCTGGACAAGAAAACAGATTTAATTAAAGTCCTTAAAGTCAAGTTGTTTGTTATAGATCTCTTGACCTCGTTATCAGTCATGTCAGCAGCAGTGTGCAGTCTTCCACTTGCCTTTGTGAAATTGTCAGCCTTTTCCTGTCCTTTTAGTTATAATGTGAGGGAATCGATTGTTCTGCAACCCTTTTGGATTTCTGACATTCTCTAAGGAGAATTTCGGAATTACCACTTCTGCAGTTTTTGCTCTTCAGTATTGTGACGAGAGCTGTTTCTCTTTAGTTGTCTCTGCAAACATCATTTCCGCTGCAAGTGTTCAAGGTCACTTCCTCTGCCCTGAAGTTATCTTGGCAGTGTTACGTGTCTCTTCCTCTGCCCTGAAGTTATCTTGGCAGTGTTCAGGATCTCTTCCTCTGCCCTGAAGTTATCTTGGCAGTGTTACGTGTCTCTTCCTCTGCCCTGAAGTTATCTTGGCAGTGTTCCGTGTCTCTGTCTCTGCCCTGAAGTTATCTTGGCAGTGTTACGTGTCTCTTCCTCTGCCCTGAAGTTATCTTGGCAGTGTTCCGTGTCTCTGTCTCTGCCCTGAAGTTATCTTGGCAGTGTTACGTGTCTCTTCCTCTGCCCTGAAGTTATCTTGGCAGTGTTCAGGATCTCTTCCTCTGCCCTGAAGTTATCTTGGCAGTGTTACGTGTCTCTTCCTCTGCCCTGAAGTATCTTGGCAGTGTTACGTGTCTCTTCTCTGCCCTGAAGTTATCTTTGGCAGTGTTCCGTGTCTCTGTCTCTGCCCTGAAGTTTATCTTGGCAGTGTTACGTGTCTCTTCCTCTGCCCTGAAGTTATCTTGGCAGTGTTACGTGTCTCTTCCTCTGCCCTGAAGTTATCTTGCAGTGTTACGTGTCTCTTCTCTGCCCTGAAGTTATCTTTGCAGTGTTATGTGTCTCTTCCTCTGCCCTGAAGTTATCTTGGCAGTGTTCAGGATCTCTTCCTCTGCCCTGAAGTTATCTTGGCAGTGTTACGTGTCTCTTCCTCTGCCCTGAAGTTATCTTTGCAGTGTTACGTGTCTCTTCTTCTGCCCTGAAGTTATCTTGGCAGTGTTACGTGTCTCTTCCTCTGCCCTGAAGTTATCTTGGCAGTGTTCAGGATCTCTTCCTCTGCCCTGAAGTTATCTTGGCAGTATTACGTGTCTCTTCCTCTGCCCTGAAGTTATCTTTGCAGTGTTATGTGTCTCTTCCTCTGCCCTGAAGTTATCTTGACAGTGTTCAGGATCTCTTCCTCTGCCCTGAAGTTATCTTGGCAGTGTTACGTGTCTCTTCCTCTGCCCTGAAGTTATCTTGGCAGTGTTACGTGATCTCTTCCTCTGCCCTGAAGTTATCTTGGCAGTGTTACGTGTCTCTTCCTCTGCCCTGAAGTTATCTTGGCAGTGTTACGTGTCTCTTCCTCTGCCCTGAAGTTATCTTGGCAGTGTTACGTCTGTCTCTTCCTCTGCCCTGAATGCTGAAGTATCTTGGCAGTGTTACGTGTCTCTTCCTCTGCCCTGAAGTTATCTTGGCAGGTGTTACGTGTCCTCTTCCTCTGCCCTGAAGTTATCTTGGCAGTGTTACGTGTCTTTTCCTCTGCCCTGAAGTTATCTTGGCAGTGTTACGTGTCTCTTCCTCTGCCCTGAAGTTATCTTGGCTGTGTTACGTGTCTCTTCCTCTGCCCTGAAGTTATCTTTGCAAATTTCAGGATCTCTTCCTCTGCTCTGAAGTTATATTGGCAGTGTTACGTGTCTCTTCCTCTGCCCTGAAGTTATCTTGGCAGTGTTACGTGTCTCTTCCTCTGCCCTGAAGTTATCTTGGCAGTGTTACGTGTCTTTTCCTCTGCCCTGAAGTTATCTTGGCAGTGTTACGTGTCTCTTCCTCTGCCCTGAAGTTATCTTGGCAGTGTTACGTGTCTCTTCCTCTGCCCTGAAGTTATCTTGGCAGTGTTCAGGATCTCTTCCTCTGCTCTTAAGTTATATTGGCAGTGTTACGTGTCTCTTCCTCTGCCCTGAAGTTATCTTGGCAGTGTTACGTGTCTCTTCCTCTGCCCTGAAGTTATCTTTGCAGTGTTACGTGTCTCTTCCTCTGCCCTGAAGTTATCTTGGCATTGTTACTTGTCTCTTCCTCTGCCCTGAAGTTATCTTGGCAGTGTTACGTGTCTCTTCCTCTGCCCTGAAGTTATCTTGGCAGTGTTTACGTGTCTCTTCCTCTGCCCTGAAGTTATCTTGGCAGTGTTACGTGTCTTTTCCTCTGCCCTGAAGTTATCTTGGCAGTGTTACGTGTCTCTTCCTCTGCCCTGAAGTTATCTTTGCAGTGTTATGTGTCTCTTCCTCTGCCCTGAAGTTATCTTGGCAGTGTTACGTGTCTCTTCCTCTGCTCTTAAGTTATCTTGGCAGTGTTCAGGATCTCTTCCTCTGCCCTGAAGTTATCTTGGCAGTGTTACGTGTCTCTTCCTCTGCCCTGAAGTTATCTTTTCAGTGTTATGTGTCTCTTCCTCTGCCCTGAAGTTATCTTGGCAGTGATCAGGATCTCTTCCTCTGTCCTGAAGTTATCTTGGCAGTGTTACGTGTCTCTTCCTCTGCCCTGAAGTTATCTTGGCAGTGTTACGTGTCTCTTCCTCTGCCCTGAAGTTATCTTGGCAGTGTTACGTGTCTCTTCCTCTGCCCTGAAGTTATCTTGGCAGTGTTGCGTGTCTCTTCCTCTGCCCTGAAGTTATCTTGGCAGTGTTACGTGTCTCTTCCTCTGCCCTGAAGTTATCTTGGCAGTGTTACGTGTCTCTTCCTCTGCCCTGAAGTTATCTTGACAGTGTTCAGGATCTCTTCCTCTGCCCTGAAGTTATCTTTGCAGTGTTATGTGTCTCTTCCTCTGCCCTGAAGTTATCTTGGCAGTGTTACGTGTCTCTTCCTCTGCCCTGAAGTTATCTTTGCAGTGTTATGTCTCTCTTCCTCTGCCCTGAAGTTATCTTGGCAGTGTTACGTGTCACTTCCTCTGCCCTGAAGTTATCTTTGCAGTGTTATGTGTCTCTTCCTCTGCCCTGAAGTTATCTTGGCAGTGTTCAGGATCTCTTCCTCTGCCCTGAAGTTATCTTGGCAGTATTACGTGTCTCTTCCTCTGCCCTGAAGTTATCTTGGCAGTGTTACGTGTCTTTTCCTCTGCCCTGAAGTTATCTTGGCAGTGTTCGGTCTCTTCCTCTGCCCTGAAGTTATATTGGCAGTGTTACGTGTCTCTTCCTCTGCCCTGAAGTTATCTTGGCAGTGTTACGTGTCTCTTCCTCTGCCCTGAAGTTATCTTGGCAGTGTTACGTGTCTCTTCCTCTGCCCTGAAGTTATCTTGGCAGTGTTACGTGTCTCTTCCTCTGCCCTGAAGTTATCTTGGCAGTGTTACGTGTCTCTTCCTCTGCCCTGAAGTTATCTTGGCAGTGTTACGTGTCTCTTCCTCTGCCCTGAAGTTATCTTGGCAGTGTTACGTGTCTCTTCCTCTGCCCTGAAGTTATCTTGGCAGTGTTACGTGTCTCTTCCTCTGCCCTGAAGTTATCTTGGCAGTGTTACGTGTCTCTTCCTCTGCCCTGAAGTTATCTTGGCAGTGTTACGTGTCTCTTCCTCTGCCCTGAAGTTATCTTGGCAGTGTTACGTGTCTCTTCCTCTGCCCTGAAGTTATCTTGGCAGTGTTACGTGTCTCTTCCTCTGCCCTGAAGTTATCTTGGCAGTGTTACGTGTCTCTTCCTCTGCCCTGAAGTTATCTTGGCAGTGTTACGTGTCTCTTCCTCTGCCCTGAAGTTATCTTGGCAGTGTTACGTGTCTCTTCCTCTGCCCTGAAGTTATCTTGGCAGTGTTACGTGGCTCTTCCTCTGCCTGAAGTTATCTTGGCAGTGTTACGTGTCTCTTCCTCTGCCCTGAAGTTATCTTGGCAGTGTTACGTGTCTCTTCCTCTGCCCTGAAGTTATCTTGGCAGTGTTACGTGTCTCTTCCTCTGCCCTGAAGTTATCTTTGCAGTGTTACGTGTCTCTTCCTCTGCCCTGAAGTTATCTTGGCAGTGTTACGTGTCTCTTCCTCTGCCCTGAAGTTATCTTGGCAGTGTTACGTGTCTCTTCCTCTGCCCTGAAGTTATCTTGGCAGTGTTACGTGTCTCTTCCTCTGCCCTGAAGTTTATCTTGGCAGTGTTACGTGTCTCTTCCTCTGCCCTGAAGTTATCTTGGCAGTGTTACGTGTCTCTTCCTCTGCCCTGAAGTTATCTTGGCAGTGTTACGTGTCTCTTCCTCTGCCCTGAAGTTATCTTGGCAGTGTTACGTGTCTCTTCCTCTGCCCTGAAGTTATCTTGGCAGTGTTACGTGTCTCTTCCTCTGCCCTGAAGTTATCTTGGCAGTGTTACGTGTCTCTTCCTCTGCCCTGAAGTTATCTTGGCAGTGTTACGTGTCTCTTCCTCTGCCCTGAAGTTATCTTGGCAGTGTTACGTGTCTCTTCCTCTGCCCTGAAGTTATCTTGGCAGTGTTACGTGTCTCTTCCTCTGCCCTGAAGTTATCTTGGCAGTGTTACGTGTCTCTTCCTCTGCCCTGAAGTTATCTTGGCAGTGTTACGTGTCTCTTCCTCTGCCCTGAAGTTATCTTGGCAGTGTTACGTGTCTCTTCCTCTGCCCTGAAGTTATCTTGGCAGTGTTACGTGTCTCTTCCTCTGCCCTGAAGTTATCTTGGCAGTGTTACGTGTCTCTTCCTCTGCCCTGAAGTTATCTTGGCAGTGTTACGTGTCTCTTCCTCTGCCCTGAAGTTATCTTGGCAGTGTTACGTGTCTCTTCCTCTGCCCTGAAGTTATCTTGGCAGTGTTACGTGTCTCTTCCTCTGCCCTGAAGTTATCTTGGCAGTGTTACGTGTCTCTTCCTCTGCCCTGAAGTTATCTTGGCAGTGTTACGTGTCTCTTCCTCTGCCCTGAAGTTATCTTGGCAGTGTTACGTGTCTCTTCCTCTGCCCTGAAGTTATCTTGCAGTGTTACGTGTCTCTTCCTCTGCCCTGAAGTTATCTTGGCAGTGTTACGTGTCTCTTCCTCTGCCCTGAAGTTATCTTGCATTGTTACGTGTCTCTTCCTCTGCCCTGAAGTTATCTTGGCAGTGTTACGTGTCTCTTCCTCTGCCTGAAGTTATCTTGGCAAGTGTTACGTGTCTCTTCCTCTGCCCTGAAGTTATCTTGGCAGTGTTACGTGTCTCTTCCTCTGCCCTGAAGTTATCTTGGCAGTGTTACGTGTCTCTTCCTCTGCCCTGAAGTTATCTTGGCAGTGTTACGTGTCTCTTTCCTCTGCCCTGAAGTTATCTTGGCAGTGTTACGTGTCTCTTCCTCTGCCCTGAAGTTATCTTGGCAGTGTTACGTGGTCTCTTCCTCTGCCCTGAAGTTATCTTGGCAGTGTACGTGTCTCTTCCTCTGCCCTGAAGTTATCTTGGCATTGTTACTTGTCTCTTCCTCTGCCCTGAAGTTATCTTTGCAGTGTTACGTGTCTCTTCCTCTGCCCTGAAGTTATCTTGGCATTGTTACTTGTCTCTTCCTCTGCCCTGAAGTTATCTTGGCAGTGTTACGTGTCTCTTCCTCTGCCCTGAAGTTATCTTGGCAGTGTTACGTGTCTCTTCCTCTGCCCTGAAGTTATCTTGGCAGTGTTACGTGTCTCTTCCTCTGCCCTGAAGTTATCTTGGCAGTGTTACGTGTCTCTTCCTCTGCCCTGAAGTTATCTTGGCAGTGTTACGTGTCTTTTCCTCTGCCTTGAAGTTATCTTTGCAGTGTTACGTGTCTCTTCCTCTGCCCTGAAGTTATCTTGGCAGTGTTACGTGTCTCTTCCTCTGCCCTGAAGTTATCTTGGCAGTGTTATGTGTCTCTTCCTCTGCCCTGAAGTTATCTTTGCAGTGTTCAGGATCTCTTCCTCTGCTCTGAAGTTATATTGGCAGTGTTACGTGTCTCTTCCTCTGCCCTGAAGTTATCTTGGCAGTGTTACGTGTCTCTTCCTCTGCCCTGAAGTTATCTTGGCAGTGTTACGTGTCTCTTCCTCTGCCCTGAAGTTATCTTGGCAGTGTTACGTGTCTCTTCCTCTGCCCTGAAGTTATCTTGGCAGTGTTACGTGTCTCTTCCTCTGCCCTGAAGTTATCTTGGCAGTGTTACGTGTCTCTTCCTCTGCCCTGAAGTTATCTTGGCATTGTTACTTGTCTCTTCCTCTGCCCTGAAGTTATCTTGGCAGTGTTACGTGTCTCTTCCTCTGCCCTGAAGTTATCTTGGCATTGTTACTTGTCTTTTTCTCTGCCCTGAAGTTATCTTGGCAGTGTTACGTGTCTCTTCCTCTGCCCTGAAGTTATCTTGGCAGTGTTACGTGTCTCTTCCTCTGCCCTGAAGTTATCTTGGCATTGTTACTTGTCTCTTCCTCTGCCCTGAAGTTATCTTGGCAGTGTTACGTGTCTCTTCCTCTGCCCTGAAGTTATCTTGGCAGTGTTACGTGTCTCTTCCTCTGCCCTGAAGTTATCTTGGCAGTGTTACGTGTCTCTTCCTCTGCCCTGAAGTTATCTTGGCAGTGTTACGTGTCTCTTCCTCTGCCCTGAAGTTATCTTGATGGTGTTCCGCTCACCATTGTGTTTTTTTCTTCCAGGTGTCACATTCACTATCATGTGCCATGCCGATAAGCGTGTGCGGTCATCTTTCGCCACCTCACACGAACACCACAATCGTGGATCAGCTCTGTGTTTTTGTCTCGATAATGTTATCTGGTCAAAACATCCAAATTTTTACTTCTCTGCTTTTCCCTTATTCTTTCCCACTCAATCTTGCCAGTTATCATCAAGTTCTACAGTTTATTTCTTCTAATAACGTTCCCAAATAATCTTCAGTCTACGTCTAATTTCTCTAATCAGTTTAAGGTTAACTTTGTTTTTTGTAGGACTTGCTCATTGCTTTTTCTATTGGACCACGGTATTCTTTTGCATGATTGATTGATTGATTGATTTAGGAACCGACATAACAGCATTCGGGGCATTCCCATAAGCGCTCCGTCCCCATCCTCAGCAGCCAGCGAAGAGTTCCAACCCCAATAGTTCCAGTAGCAATCTGATTATATGCCCGTCTCGCCTTTCCTCTGAGTGTCGAGCGTCGGCCAGACCCCCTCGTCACTCCTCGCTGCCTCATTCTTTTGCATTTTCCTCAGGAACCACACTTCACTGCCATTAGATATTATTTCAGCTTTTTTGCTCTTTGTCCACGTCTCACATCCATACAAAATTACAGGTTCAATGCACACAGTCGGTGTCAAATTGACCTGCTAATGATTATAAAAGTAACGATTCATGGACCCTTATAAACAACTCCAGGTCTACTGTATATATTGTGTTAGTTCATATTTGTATAGACTAATCGGCAATCGATAAGTGATGCAACCAATATCACACGGACAGCCTTTATCTTCTCACGACATATCCTGGTATCCTTTTTGTGTGGGTCCACCTGGGAACCTAGGTCAATATTAAAACCCTGCTTCCTGGGGACTTGATCATGTGACCACTAGACCAGAAAGCAATTGGGTTAACTCGCTCGCTTTCCGCAATTAATTGCATGTTCTCGTGTCGTGTTTTTGTTGTCGAGTCCATCTATGGTTTGCTAGCATGACAAATCTATCCCAATGAACTCATTTGTAATTCCAGCGAGGAAATAGCTTTTGCTCCAGTCCAACATACTCCATATTCATCACAGATTTTACGGGTTTGTGTTCGCTGGTTGCCATTTACAAGATGGAAAGCATACTGATCAATAACAAGAAGTCACTTGCAACGAGAAAACGTGTTGAAGTGCTACATAGAACCTGTACTTGTGTATGATTGTATGGATGTAAAGACGTGGATAATGAGTGGACAAGTTCAAAATCATCTGATGGCAGTGGACATGTGATTCTGAGAAAAATGGAAAGATTAACATGGACAGACATGATTGGCATCATCATTGTGTGCCGTACCATTAACCCTGGGCGGTCATGTTTCGCCACTTCTCATGATTACCAGAGTCGTGGATCAGTTCCGTATTCTTGTCCCGAACATGCCAAGTGGCTAAACAATCCATATATTTACTTACCTGCCTTCCACTTGTCCTTTTCTTCTCAATATTACGGGTTGTCACCAAGTTCTCCAGCTTATGTCTTCTCATCAATCAATCAATCATGTGCCATGCCGGAAAGCGTGGGCGGTCATGACTCGCCATTTCACTCGATCACCAGAGTCGTGGATCAGCTCTGTGTTCCTGTCTCGTCCATGCCATGTGGCCAAGCCATCCAGGTATTTTCCAGGTGGTGGATGAAATTTTGAGGGCAGCCGACAGATATTTGTTGGATATGGTCTCGAGTTTCGCGACGGCAAGCAGAAGATCTCTTTCGAGAGACAATGATTGCGGTCATCCGGCCAGTATGGTCACTGCCATAGAGGAAAGCAACGGCAAACTACCTCTTTGAAAGTGCCTAGTTTATTATGATTCGCTTAAAGACTGATCATCGCAAGACAAGGACAGAGACATTAAAATTAGGAACATGGAACGTTAGGACGTTAAACAACGACGGAACATTAGAGAACATAGCACAAGAAATTCAAAGAGAAAAAATTAATATATTAGGTATGTGCGAAACGAGATGGACAGGAGCAGGCATCAAGATACATAAAGATTTTAAGATTATTTATTCTGGAGGTGAAGATCGACATAGGGGAGTGGCAATAATTTTGGACCGGAAAACATCAACGTCTGTTCAGGGATATTGGGCCGTGTCGGACAGAGTTCTACTAGTTAAATTGAGTGGCAGACCTTTTAACATAAATGTTATTCAGGTATATGCCCCAACAGGAGAGTCCAGTGAAGATAGTGTAGAGGAATTTTATAATGACATAGAGTCTGCCTTAAAGAAATGTAAAAATTCAGAAATAAACATCATAATAGGGGACTTCAATGCAAAAGTAGGAAATCAAGGGGATAGATACACAGTAGGAAACTATGGTTTAGGAGAGAGAAATGAAAGAGGATACAGACTAGTAGAGTGGGCAAAAGAACAGGAAATGATTGTAGGAAACACCTGGTTCAAGCAACATCCTAGAAGATTATGGACCTGGAGGAGTCCTGATAGCAGGATTAGAAACCAGATTGACTACACTCTCATTAGCAGAAGATTTAGAAACGCGCTAACAGTAGCAAAAACAGTTCCCAGTGCTGATTGTTATAGTGACCACAGGTTACTCACAGGAACATTGAGGATAAAGTTGAAGAAAGTCAAGTATATAACAGGAAACACTAAATATGACTTGTGTACATTGAGTAATGACAAGGAAATACAAAACAAATTCAACATAGAAGTACAGAACATATTTGAAATATTGTCTGATCTAGAGATCCTATTCCAGGATGTGGATGATCAATGGGAAATGTTAAAGAATTCAATCAATGTGGCTGCAGAAACAAATATTCCAAAATTAAAGAAGGTGGGTCGTAAGAAATGGATGACTGAGGAAATTTTACACTTAATGGAAACAAGAAGACTCAACAAAAATAATCCTGCCAAATATGAAGAAATTCACAGACAAGTCAGAGTATTATGTAGGAAGGCAAAAGAATCATGGCTTGAGGAAAAGTGCTTAGAAATTGAAAAACAACACAACAGTCAAAATACCAAATTAGTGCACAAAAGAATTCAGGAACGTACTAATAAAAGAACAAGTACATCAACAGGCTGTCTAAAAACTAAAGATGGCAAAATCATAATAGAAAAAGATCAGATTCTACATGTATGGACAGATTATGTGAAAGACCTGTATAATGATAACAGAGAGGAACAGTATGCTATTAGATTTAATAATGAAGGACCAGAAATTTTAAAGATGGAGGTTCAAAATGTTCTTAAGCATATGAAAGCTGGCAAGGCCCCCGGTGCAGATAACATCACAACAGAAATGATTAAAGCTTTAGAAGAATTTGGACTAGAGCAAGTCACTAGACTGCTGAACACATTATATGATACTGGAGATATACCTTCTGAATTATGTAATTCTGTATTTATTGCAATCCCAAAGAAATCAGGAACCTTAGAATGTGATCAACATAGAACAATTAGTATAATGAGTCACATCACAAAGATTTTGTTACGAATTATCATGCAAAGAGTGAGGAAGAAAATACAACCTGAAATAGGGGAAGAACAATGTGGGTTTGTAGAAGGAAAGGGTACAGTAAATGCTGTGTATATGCTGCGAACAGTTATTGAACGTGCTTTAGAAGTAAACAAGGATATACATCTTTGCTTTATTGACTACACAAAGGCTTTTGATAGAGTTAGACATGTCAACATTGTGGATATGCTTGCAGATCTACAAATTGATGGGAAAGACATTAGACTTATAAAAAACATATATTGGAAACAACAAGCTGCCATAAGGATTGATAATGAAGTAGGACAATATCAACCTATTAAGAGAGGTGTTAGGCAGGGATGTGTAATGTCTCCAGATCTTTTTTCCCTATACAGTGAAAATATTTTCAGAAATGTAGAAGACCTAAATGGAATCAGCATTGGAGGACGAAACATAAATAACATTAGATATGCAGATGATACAGTATTGATTGCAGACAATGCACAGGATCTGCAACAATTAGTAGACGCTGTTGTTGTACACAGTGAGCAGCTGGGGTTGGAATTAAATTGTAGGAAGACACAGGTTATGGTCGTCACTAGGAAGAACGAAGCTACCACAATGTAATATACAAGTAAATGGGAATATTCTTCAACAAGTGAATCGGTTCAATTATCTCGGAACAGTCATAACATCTGATGGCAGATGCCTTGAAGAGATTAGAACAAGAATCGCCATTGCGAAAGTAGCCTTTAGCAAGATGAAAAACATTCTGACCAATAAAATGATGTCAATTGAAACGAGAAAAAGAGTGTTGAGGGGATACATAGAGCCTGTTCTTTTGTATGGATGTGAAACTTGGACAATGTGCAGTCAAGCTGAAAAACATCTGATGGCTGCAGAAATGTGGTTTCTGAGGAAAATGCAAAGAATACCATGGACAGATAGAAAAACCAATGACCAAGTACTACAAGAGACAAATGAAAATCGTAGATTGATTAGACAAATTAGACGTAGACAGTCAAAATTTTTTGGACATGTTATGAGAAGAAATGGACTGGAGAACTTAGTGACAGCTGGCAAGATCGAAGGGAACAGACCAAGAGGAAGACCGAGAGGAAAATACCTGGATGGCTTGGCCACATGGCATGGACGAGACAGGAACACTGAGCTGATCCACGACTTTGGTGATCGAGTGAAATGGCGAATCATGACCGCCCACGCTTTCCGGCATGGCACATGATTGATTGATTGATTGACCATATGAGGGCTTGGTAGGGGAGTCTTGACTTGTCCATTCTGAGTACATGGCCGATGTAGTTCCAACGGCGTCTTCTTATGAAATTGGATACTGTATCTTGCTTAGTCTCTTGTCTTATTTGCGAATTGGTTCTGAAGTCTGTCCAGTGGATGTTTAGAAGTCTTCTAAGACATTTGTTCTCAAAATTGTCTAATTTTTTATCTAAAGCTACCGTTGATTTCCAACTTTCACATCCATACGTTAACACTGGAATCACACAAGAGTTGAAGATTTTAAGTTTTGTGTGTTTGCTGAGTGTCTTTGACTTCCAGATGTTTGACAGTTTATTGAAGGCACTAGATGCCAGTGCGATTTTAGGTGATATTTCTGGTGTTGAGTCCCCTGTAGATGTCATTTTGCTTCCTAGGTATGTAAAGCTGTTGACTTTTTCAAGAACGTAGCTGTTCAATTTGGTGTCATCTGAACTGTTGGTAAGATCAATAGTCTTTGTTTTTGTGGTGTTAATTTGGAGACCAATTTGCCCTGAAACATTTTGGAGGTGGTTTATTTTCTCTTGGGCATCCGGGTGTGTTGAACTCAAAAGCACTATGTCGTCCGCAAAGTCCAGGTCTTCTAGAATTTTGTCAACCCAATGGATACCCATATTTGTGTTGTTTGTGCATTTGCGCATGACCCAGTCGATAGCTATTCCAAAAAGCATCGGTGATAAGACACAACCCTGTTTCACTCCTGTTTCGACTGAGAACCAATCAGAGTTGCCTGTTTCTGTTCTTACGCAGCAACGTGTTTCTTTGTAGAAAGATTTTATGACGTTGGTATATTTGGTAGGAAAACCATAGATGTTAAGTAGATTCCAAAGTGAAAGACGGTGGATACTGTCGAAGGCTTTTTGAAAGTCGACAAAGTTGGTGATTAATTTCGACTGGAATTCTACGGAGTCTTCAATGATTATTCTGAGGGTGAAAATGTGGTCTATGCATGACCGTTTTGGTCTGAAGCCTGCTTGTTCTTCTCTGAGCCTTTCATCTATCGCCTTTTTCAATCTCTCAAGTAACATGCTACAAAAAAGTTTTCCTGGTACTGACAATAGAGTGATACCACGCCAATTATTGCAATCAGACATATCGCCCTTTTTAGGCAGTTTGAAAATTACACCATCTTTCCACTGTTGTGGTGGGGATTCGCTTTGCCAGATTTCATTGATCAGCTGTAACAAACGTTATGGTGAATGACTCGCAGGAGGCATCTAGTGGGGGCATAGTAATTTCTCCATCCAGGTTCGGAACAGTGTCAGGCTGCGGTCTATTTAATATTTCTTTGAAATGTTCTGCCCATCGTTGCTTTTGAAGGTCATCGGATAACAATTGATTGCCTTGTTTGTCTTTGATGGGTATATTTGGTGTAGGTGAGTGATTGCATAGTTGCTTCATGATATGGAATACGGCTCTGTTGTTTCCAGTTCTGGCAGCTGCTTCGGCTTCGGAGGCCAGGCTGTGAATAAAGTTCTGTTTGTCTTTTCGTGCGCTTGATTTCACCTCTTTATCCAACATATGCCGATTTTTGCTTATGGGTATCATATGTAGATGTGTCTTTTGCAGAAAGAAGTGTTAGTTTTGCTTGTTTTCTTTCTTGTATCGTCATCCAGGTGTTATCGCTTAGCCACTTCTTCTTCTGTCTTTGTACGTAGCCGACTGTGTTTGTTGCAGCATTTAAGAAGGTATTTTTTAGGAAATTCCAATTTTCTTCAATGTTGTTTTTAATATTCGCATTGCTCGATACACTTTCTTTGTTAGCATAGCTGCTTCGTACCTCTGAATTGAATGCGAGTTGGTGTTCTTTAGTCAGTAGGGACTGTGAGTTTATTTTCTTAATTCTGGGTGATCTGTGCAGAGTCTTGAGCTTTATTTTTAGTTTGGCAATGCAGAGATTGTGATCACTGCCAGCATCTGCACCTCTGTAGGCTCTGACGTCTTGTACTGATGAACGGAATTTGGCATTAATGCAAAAATGGTCTATCTGATTTTTTGTGATGTTATCAGGCGAGTTCCACGTGACTTTGTGTATATCTTTGTGCGGAAATAAAGAGTTTGCTACTATCAGATTTGTTATTTCACAGAATTCTAGTAGTCTCTCTCCGTTTTGGTTCATATCCCCTAAGCCGTGAATTCCCATATATTTTTCAACACCCTTATTGTCAGACCCTATCTTGGCATTGAAATCACCCATTACAACAACAATGTTGTGCTCGGGAGATGAGTTGATGGTACCAAGTAGTTGTTCATAGAAATTATCTTTGTTGATGTCTGTATCGTCGTTGGTAGGTGCGTAGCACTGTATGATTGTTAGTTTGAAATATTTCGTTTGGTAACGCGTGTTATGATTCTATCATTTACTGGTTCCCAGCTGATCAGTGATCTTTCTACATTTTTTGACATGATGATAGCGACTCCGTTCGAATGATGGTTGTCGGTTCTTCCTGAATAAATTATGTGTCTTTGTTCACAGTTGAGAAATGTCTTACCTGAGTCAGTCCATCTGCACTCGCTAACCCCAAGAATTTCTAGGTTGTATTCATTCATAACATTACACACCTGGGTCGTTTTCCCCGTCTGGTACATAGTTCTGACATTCCAATAACCAATCTTGAAAGTATCCTTGGAGTTTAACATATTTGAGCGGCACATTATAACATTTACTGATCTTGAAGTAACAGAAAATGATTAGTCGGATCGTCGATAGAAGGAAACACGTCGAGAAAGTCCCGGTCCGGTTGTAACCGTTCATAACACAACACACACTTCACTACACACGTGGGTTGGATTTTAACGTTCCAATAGCCAATATGAAATATCCTTGAAATTCAACAAACTTCAGCAAAGCAACATAACATTTAGAGCCAGAAAACTGGTTCTGAAACAACGGGAAGTTTTACGATGGTGGTTTGTCGGACCGCCGATCAACCGTTTTAAGCCGAGCTAGAAAGAAACACGTCTCTGCATCTTGACCTAGAACCGGAAACTCTCTCTATGTATATATATGTTGTTTGCCCATCAAGAATGATGATGACCATTCATTTCATCCAGTGAGGTTGAAGGTATGGATCCGTAGGTTCTAAGATGGCTGATAAGGCCGATTTTGGCTCGAAATGTTCTTTGACAATGTGGGCAAGGAATGCTTGACGTTTCTGGAGGAGGATTTCCTGCAGTGGTTTTTCTGTCCTGCCTTTTCTTCACAGCTCTTGCAGTCCTGGTTGCCTCACATATGACTGCACCCTTGCGTAATGATGCACGCCACGAATTTCGGTCTCTGGCTGCAGCCTCCCAGGTGTCATGATGAATTCCAAAAGCCTTCAGTGAAATTTTCAGAGTGTCTTTAAAGCGTTTCCTCTGGCCACCTTGGGAGCGTTTACCACAACGCAGTTCGCTGTAAAAAATTCGTTTAGGGAGCCTGTGATCTGGCATGCGAGTCAAGTGACCAGCCCAGCGAATCTGATTCTTCATCAGTAGAGTGTTGATACTGGGCATGGATGCTCTTTCTAGGACTTCAGTGTCTGGAATCTTGTCTTGCCATTTAATCTTCAGTAGCTTCCTTAGGCAGACTGTGTAGAAGTGGTTTCATTTCCTAGCGTGTCGCTGATAAACAGTCCAGGTTTCACAAGCATATAGCAGTGTGAATAATACAACTGCTTTGTAGACCTTTAGCTTTGTTTGAAGGCTTATTCCAGTTCTGTCCCATACATTCTTGTACAGTCTGCCAAAGGCCGCACTGGTCTTGGAGATTCTTGCATTCACTTCGTCATCAATTGTGGCAGCTTGTGACACAGTGCTGCCAAGATAGGTGAATTTGTCCACAACACTTAGTCTATGATCATTCACTTTGATATTCGGCACAGTGTGATTATTCCCTGGAGCTGGCTGGTACATAACTACAGTCTTCTCCAAGTTGATATTGAGCCCAACGTTGGCACAGGCATGTGAGAAAGTTGAAACATTATGTTGCATGTCCGCCTCTGAGTTGGCGTACAGAGCGCAATCATCAGCAAACAGGACATATATGACGTTGCATGAAGAATATATATATATATGATCGTGTCCAGTATGCCTTGTCTTGTCTAATCATTGGCGAAGAACTATAGCCGAATGCGTAGATACTTTCTGGTCCTTGTTTTTAATGTGTTCGCTAGCTTTGAATTCAAGCGTAATCCATACAGGTATTACTACTTTTTGTATACTGAAGTGATTTTTGCTCGTGGATTAGCTTTCCCTATAACCAGTGTCCCTCGCCATCAGGCGAACCCATGATAACTTCAGAAGTACTTGTAATTTACGAGTCCACCTGACCGGCATAGTGGTTTAACCCGAAACATCGGCATCAGCACACCGGGTGTTTAAGAACGAACGCTCTTAACAATTTGGCAGGGCTTACCTCCCTTGGTCCGTGCCTGCCTTTAAGCGTCGTGGGGAGTTTTCTCTCTTGTGTCAGAAAATAGTCCCTACACTTGTTATAAATTAACCACATTGATTATACCCAAAGGTCGTTGGACAACTTGTCTTTTCGAAATGCACAGCAGTAATTAGCTGAGAAGCGAATCTCACATCGTAGATATTCAAAGGAAAACACCCGTGGCAATTTTAAAGTATTTCCCAGATTACAGTGTGTGCCATTTGCTAAAATACACTGACACCTTACCGTCTTGAAGGTCGAATGTTTGTCATGGAGTTATACCTATCCATAGCACAAAGTCTGGGCTGAATTGTGGAGGCCATGTGTTGCCCGCTGGTCTCCCTGGCGTAGGCTTTAACGTCTTTCTCCGTAATCTCGTATATTCTCGTGAGTAACGCAGCTGCGCGAGATTCGGTAGCGGATCGCGCCGCGTTGGTTACTTACGGGGGTATGTGAGCCGGTCGCTCAGAAAGTAATGGCAAACTACTGAGCGTAATCTTGCCTAGTACATCAAATGCAACTGAAAGATGCTGATGTTGACTGCAACGTCCTGTAAGGGATATGCAACGTACAAAAACTTTGTTGTCCATGCAGCATGATCCCTCCCTCAGCCTGCCTAATTTACTCCAGAGGAAAGGTTAACATCAATACGTCTGAAACAAGGCAAGCTGCAGAAGCTGCCGGATCAGCAAAGCAATGCTCTAACTGTTCGCCTGTCAAAGCTTCAAACCAATACAAGGTTGCCGACCAAGGCCTGGTCTGTTCTGTCATGACATTTAGTCTTTAGGTTTCATGTCCTTTCACCACGATAAGGTTTGTTCTCTCTCATTTATGCTCCTATGCCCGTTTGTTATACAGACATTTCTGTAAAATATTAAACATGAAATCGGATTCATTTTCTGTTTCCTTTTCTGCATTTATGTTTATTTATGCGTCACTTGTTTTTTTTTTTTTTTGCAATGAACTAGTATTACTAAGAACACGACTCGGAAATACGCATTTGTTTCAAGTAATATGGTACCTGCTCTCAAGTAATACGGGAAATTTGCAAGAAAATACAATGGTAATTCTCATAGAAAATTCCACATATTCTCGCAGCTGAAGGGATGTAAAAGTAACTGAATTTTAAATTGGTCCGGTTCCATTTTTGTTTCGTTCGGCGGGTTCATGTCGGCCGTAATCAGACGCAATTGGTTTCTGACAAGATGGCTCGGGGAACTATAATGTGATTCATGTGGGTACAAAAACTGTGTTGTGATCTGAAGTAGCATTGGTACAGGATCCTTCCGCACGTATTCAGCCGTTTTGGGCTTATGTTGCTATACCCGTATTTTTATAGATTAATCCGCATGCAAGGGGTGATGAGGTCAAGAACACGTCTGCCGCCTTTATTATTAAGTTGCATGTCCTTCACAGGACGTAGCAGTCAACACCAGCATTTTCGCTGTTCGTGATTCCTGGGCAAATTTTACGTTCAGTAGTTTGTCATTATTTCTGAACGACCGGCTCCTATACCTTTTTCGAAAAAACCAGCACCGCTGTGTTTCGAACCCGGGTATACGGGCTCACAAACCGCGTTCACGAGCCCTTAGCCACAGAGACCGGTTTCTAGTACTTATTCTCGGAACAGTCATAATATCTGATGGGAGATGCCTTGAAGAGGTTAGAATCGCCATAGCAAAAGTAGCCTTTTGAAAAAGATGAACAACATACTGACCAATAAAAAGATGTCATTTGCTAAGAGGAAAAGAGTGTTGAATTGTCACATAAAACCTGTGCTATTTTGTGTTGCTGTGAAGCGTGGACAATGAGCAAACAGGCTGAAAAACATGTGATGGTTGTGGAAATGTGGTTTCTGAGAAAAAAATGCAAAGAATACCATGGACAGACAGAAAAACCAATGACCAAGTACTACAAGAAACAAATAAAATAGTAAATTGATTAGAGAAATTAGACGTAAACCGTCACAATTCTTTGGTCACGTTATGAGAAGAAATAAACAGAACTTGGTGACAACTGGCAAGATCGAGGGGAATTGGACAAATGGAAGGCAGAGAAGTAAATACCTGGATAGCTTGACCGCGTGGCATGGTCGAGACAGGAACACTTAGCTGATCCACGACTCTGGTGATCGAGTGAGATGGCGAAACATTACCGCCCATGCTTATCGCCGTGGTACATGATGAGGATTCTGGGTTGGGTCGACTTGGGAGCCCAGGCTGATTTTAAAAGTTCGCAACAATGGGAATTCGAACCCTTAACGGCCGCGCCTATAGACGAGTGTCTAGCCACTACTCTACCACCGCTCTCTTGTAATGTGACATCAGATTTCAAATCTCAGTTTGTGGCTATAGCTTTCTTTTGTTTGTTCACTGTTGTGTCTTCATAGCTCTTGTTTATTTATATTATTCCCATTCACATTTTACCCTCGTCCGTCAGTTTCTGAAGAAGAAAATCGTGACCTTTGCGAACAATTTTAGAACACGGGCGGGACCAGAAGCACACAGATACAACACTTTTAACTGATTCAGTGCCGGAGGATAATGTACCTACATACGTAGCCTCCTTTTTTAGACAGAAAGATGATATATCGCCATACTATTTTCATTGTGTTATTTGTTTTGTTTCGTACATAAGTAGATGGGAAAACCAGCAAAAAGATGCTATTGGAGCGCCATTAAGAAAATCCAAACTATCTAGGAGTTACTTTTGATCGTCGACTGACATGGAAGACAAAGATTGAGAAAGATCTAACAAGAGAAAGGCAAAGAATGGCAATCATGAAAAAGCTTGCTGGTACAACGTGGGGAGCAGATGAGAAAGTTCTCAAGAAGTTATACACTGGGCGGCTGAGGCCAGTACTGGAATATGGCATCGCAGCTTGGGCAACAGCAGCTAAGTCAAACTTTAACAAAATACTTAGAGTCCAAAATCAAGGAATGCGGATCATAACTGGAAGCCTTTAGACAACGCCTATTAACGAACTAGGAAAGATCACTTGTTTACAACCAATGCAGGATAGAAGAGATAATAGAGCCCAATAACAAGCAGAAAAATTTCGAAGATTGACAGACCACCCAATGTTTAAAAGGTTTAATGGTTTTGGAAATGGAAGACAACTAGAACTTTGTAGAAATCGCAAAACGAAAGATTGGGGCAGAAATCCTTTACTTAACACATCAACAGTCAAACCCATTTACAATGGGCACAAGTTCCCAGCTTGGAGACAGCAGCAACTGCCTCAGATAATAGAAAACATTCTTGGTATTGAGAAAAAGAACACTCAGAACGAAACAGAAAGAAGAACAATAGCCCTAAACTACATACAAGAACATTTCCCAAGTAGCAATTGGACCCATGCATATACAGATGGATCAGCCAAAAATTCAATAGAAAATGCAGGAGTAATGGAGGAGAAATTTAAATTTAGGAATTCTTTTATTTTTCCCCGCTTTTCCATCCTGTTTCAGGATATTGCGGTCAACATCAGCATCTTTCAGCTGTATGTTGATTCCTAGGCTAGATTACGCTCATTAGCACGCCACGACTTTCTGAGCGACCGGCTCCATACTTTCATAAGTCACTGGCCCGACTCGAACCGCTTCCAATTCTCGTGCGCTCACGTCAACCACGAGAGTATTCGGGGTTACGGAGAAAGCTGCTAACTCCTCGGCCAGGGAGCCTGGTAGGAATTCTCCTAAATAATAAAAAAAAATTGAGTAGGAAAAAAAAAAGTCAGTGACAAATGGAAAATTTTCAAGAAAATTTAAAGCATAGATAGAGACTTTGAAAATGTCAGCAGAATTGTTCTTGATGGAGGAAAATAAAGAGAAGCAAATAGCTATCTTCACAGATGCAAAGTCAGCTGTCTCAATACTGAAGAGCAAAAACAGCATAGAACTAACAGACCAAAGAGCAGCACTCCATGGTCTATGCCAGAAATCTAAAACAAAAAAATTGTAATGCAGTGGATCCCATGACATTGCAGCATACCTGGAATTGAAGAGGCTGACAAACTAGCAAAAGAGGGCGGACGACTACCACAGCCTGTCATTGACATCTATATCTATAAAACAAAGTGTATGTATGTAAATATGTAAATATGTATGTCCTTTATTTGTTCGCGAACGGCCCATCCGATTGAGATGAAATTTTCTACACACCTTCCTTTCATTCCAGAGCTGTCAACTGTCATTGTTTTTTTTTCTTCTTCCTCCTCCTCCCTCCTCCCCCTCCCAAAATACGTACGTAAATATATGATGATGATGATGAAAGAATCCCCGAACCAAAACGCTAGGGAATGGGAAGAAAATGACGTGACTACACAGAATCGTCACACGGCAATCATCATCATCAAGTGCCGTGCCGGCTGGCGTAGGCGTTCATGGCTCTCCGTAGATCTCAGTCTTTGGTTTTTTGGATCAACTCTGCTGCTGATATTCCTCCATGCCACGGCAATATCAATAACAATTCATCTTTTTATGTGTAAGGAAGTTATCTACAGTCGTGTAGAAGGGAAGAACTAGACGAGTATGAATTCGGAATGGCGAACTCTCTCCTCCTCTCTTCTCCTCCCTCTACCTCCTCCCTCCACCCTTCTCCTCTTCCTCCTCCCTCTCATCCCTCTCCCTCCTCCCTCCTCTTTCTCCCTCTTCCTTCTCCCTCTTCCTCTCCCTCCTCCTCCATCCTCCTCCCTCCTACTCCCTCCGCCTCCTCCCTCATCTTCCCTCCTCCTCCCTCTCCCTCCTCATCCCTCATCCTCCTCCTGCATCCCTCCTCCTCCTCCTGCCTCCTTCTCCCTCATCATCCTCCCTCCTCTTTCTCCCTTCTTCTCCCTCTTCCCTCTTCCTCCTCCTACCTCCTCCCTCCTCCTCCCTCTACCTCCTCCTCCTCCCTCCACCCTCCTCCTCCCTTCTCCTCCTCTTCCTCCTCCCTTTCCTTCCTCCTCCTCCTCCCTCTACCTCCTCCTCCCCCTACCTCTTTCCTCCTCCCTCCTCCTCCTCTTCCACCTCCCTTTCCTTCCTCCCCTCCTCATTCTCCCTCCTTCCTCTCCCTCCTTCCTCCTCCTCCTTCCTTCTTCTCCCTCTGCCTCCTCCCTCCTCCTCTCCCCTCCTCCTCCCTCCTCCTCCTTCTCCCTCCTTCTCCCTTCTTCTCCTCCTCTCCCCTCCTCCTCCTACCCTCTTCCTCTTCCCCTCCTCCCTCTCCCTCCTCGATCCTCCTCCTCCCTCTTCCTCCTCCTCCCTCTTCCTCCTCCTTCCTCTTCCTCCTCCTTCCTCCTCCTCCCTCTTCCTCCCTCTCCCTCCTCCATCCTCCTCCCTCTTCCTCCTCCTTCTTCCTCCTCCTTCCTTCTCCTCCCTCCTCCTCCCTCTTCCTCCTCCTCCTACCTCCTCTCTCCTCCTCCCTCCTCCCTTTTCCTCCCTCCTCCTCCTCCCTCTACCTCCTCCCTCCTCCTCTCCACTCTTCCTCCTACCCTCTTCCTCTTCCCCTCCCCCTCCTCCCTATCCCTCCTCCTCCCTTCACATTCCTCCTCCTCCCTCTTCCTCCTCCTCCCTCCTTTTCCCTCCTCCTCCTTCTTCCTCCCTCCTCCTCCTCCCTCCTCCCCCTGCTCCTTCCTCCTCCTCCCTCTCCTCCTCCTCCTCCCTCCTCCTCCTCCCTCTACCTCCTCCCTCCTCCTCCCTTCACATTCCTCCTCCTCCTCCCTCCTCCTCCCTTCACATTCCTCCTCCTCCCTCTTCCTCCTCCTCCCTCCTCCTCATCCCTCCTCCTCCCTTCTCCTCCTCCCTCTACCTCCTCCTCCCTTCACATTCCTCCTCCTCATTCTTCCTCTTCCTCCCTCCTCCTCCTCATCCCTCCTTCTCCCTCCTCCTCCTTCTTCCTCCCTCCTCCTCCTCCTCCCTCCTCCCCCTCCTCCTTCCTCCTCCTCCCTCTCCTCCTCCTCACTCCTCCTCCTCCCTCTACCTCCTCCTCCTTTCACATTCCTCCTCCTCCTCCCTCCTCCTCATCCCTCCTCCTCCCTCCTCCTCCTCTCTCCTCCTCCCTCCTCCTCCTCCCTCCTCCTCACCACTCCTCCTCCCTCCTCCTCCTTCTTCCTCCCTCCTCCTCACTCCTCCCCCTCCTCCTTCCTCCTCCTCCCTCTCCGCCTCCTCCCTCCTCCTCCTCCCTCCTCCTCCCTCTACCTCCTCCTCCTCCCTCTACCTCCTCCCCCTCCTCCCTTCACATTCCTCCTCCTTCCTCTTCCTCCTCCTCCCTCCTCCTCCTCTCTCTGCCTCCCTCCTCCTCCTCCCTCTACCTCCTCCCTCCTCCTCCCTTCACATTCGTCCTCCCTCCTCCTCCTCCCCTCCTCCTCTTCCCTCCTCCTCCTCCCCCTCCTTCTCCTCCTTCTCCCTCTTCCTCCTCCCTCTTCCTTCTCCCTCCGCCTCCTCCCTCCTCCTACTCTCTCCTCCTCCTCCCTCCTCCTCCCTCCTCCTCCTCCTCCCTCTCCTCCTCCTGCTCCCTTCTCCTCCTGCGTTCTCCTCCTCCCTCCTTCTCCCTCCTCCTCCCTCTTCCTCCTCCCTCCTCCTCGCCTCCTCCTCCACCCTACTCCTCCCTCTCCTCCTAATCCCTCCTCCTCCCTCCTATTCCTCCCTACTCCTCCTGTCTCCTCCCTCCTCCTCCCTCCTCTTCCCTCCTCCACCTCCCTCTTCCTCCTCCCTCCTACATTTACCCAAGACAGACAGACAGTCAGACAGATAGTCGGGAACGGGATCTTATATGACTACTTATATAATTTAAATGAGATGCTCTCCACCATGGGCTGGGCCGGGTCAGACAGACAGACAGACAGATAGATAGATAGACAGACAGACAGACAGACAGACAGACAGACAGACAGACAGACAGACAGACAGACAGACAGACAGACAGACAGACAGACAGTCGGGAACGGGAACTTATATGACTACTTATATGAATTAAATGAGATGCTCCCCACCAGGAGTTGGGCGATGCGGGGCCGGGTCAGACAGACAGACAGATAGATAGTCGGAACGGGAACTTATATGACTACTTATATGAATTAAATGAGATGCTCCCCATCAGGGTCTGGGCGAAGACGGGCCGGGTCAGACAGACAGACAGACAGACAGACAGACAGACAGACAGACAGACAGACAGATAGACAGACAGACAGACAGACAGATAGTCGGTAACGGGAACGAGAACTTATATAACTACTTATATGAATTAAATGAGATGCTCCCCACCAGAGTCTGGGCGAAGCCGGGCCGGGTCAGCTAGTAATCTATAATGAGGCAAAGAGGTTTATAAAAAGCACTTATAGAACCAAATGCGAATCAGAGCATCCAGGCCACCAGAAAGATGATGCACATTACAAACTCGACCCCCCACCCCACCCCCCACCCCCCGATGTGTCTCCACCTTGCCGCGGTGGGGGGAGGCGGGGGGGGGGTGGCTTGAGTGTCCTTGTGACCTCAAGCGATATGCCGATGGATATACAACTGCATGTCGGACAGCTCTTGAGATAGGGACCAGACTAAGAGAGACACAACCTGCTGCTCTGCGGGGAGACTGGCGATTAGCAGTCAAAAGCTCAAATCAGGTGCACGAAGCCACTAATACTTGGTCCAGACACATACTCTAAGGCTACAATCTGAGGGATATGGCTGAACGCCTCTAAGCCACTAACCCCTAGATGTGAGAGCCGGGCCGATACCCACATACTGCAAAAACGGAGGTGAGATGCTAAGCACGCTACATGCTTAGTTCAGATACTTGTTCGAAGGCTTTCAGCTGGGGGGGGGGGGGGATATGAGGGATCCCCGGATGAGAGGGCCTGGCCGTCTCTCGCTCACTCATGCTCGGAGGTAAGGTGCTGAGCCGGCAGCACATGTAGCCTACCTCGTGAGCGAGTACTAAAGGTAGAAAAGCGCTCCAGTCGCACGAAAT
>JACEFZ010028003.1:0-70000 GCA_014155875.1 Cepaea nemoralis | reverse complement strand
TGAAATTCACTAGTTTCCATAGTTTATTTCCATCCCTGTCAAAGTTAAGGTTTCTAATGTTGTTGTTTTTTCCTCCAACAATCTCTTGTTGTTTGATTTACTGTTTTTTTATATTTTCTTGAGATGGCTTTGAGAGAGATGTTCGCTTCAGTTGTTTTTTCGCTCTCTCTCTCTCTCTCTCTCTCTCTCTCTCTCTCTCTCTCTCTCTTCTCTCTCTCTCTCTCTCTCTCTCTCTCTCTCACTCTCTCTCTCTCTCTCTGCTGTATTCCTGGCATCTTCAACTTTGTCCTCCAAAATTTTCAGTTCTTCAGTCCAGTATGGTTTGTAATTTTTCCTCGCTCCTCTTGGAATAGACTCAGTGGCCGCCTGTATTATTGCTTTGTTCAGACTTTCCACCATTTGTTTCATGTTGCCATTCGTGTATTTATGTTTTCACAACATTTGTCTGTTAGTATGGCAAATCTGTCCCAACCTGCTCGTTTGTAATTCCAGCAGGGCAAATTCTTTTGCTCCTGTGGAACTTACTCCATGTTCATTACAAGCTTGATTGGTTTGTGGTCACTACCTGCTAATTGGTCCAGCACATGGCGATCGATTTTGTAGAGGGTGTCTCCTGTGCAGAAAGCTAAGTCTGGAGTAGAAGTGGTAAATCATCTTCTGGAGTAGAAGCTCGGTGTGTCATCCGCTTTGTTGAATAGATGGAGATTTGAGTCTATTTCCCACCCCTTCACTTCATCTCCTCTTTTGTCAGTATCTGGGTATCCCCATCTTTCTGAAAGGCTATTAAAGTCTCCGACTATAATGCAGCTTGTGTCAGTTATTTTCATGTTTGAAAATGTAAGGTCCTTATCTGCTGGGCTATACAGGTTGTAAATTCTTATTTTCGCGTCCTTTATCATTATATCAACACCTATAATTTCCGTTTGGTTGTCAGTAGTTACAGATACTTCACTGCAAGGTATTGTATTTCGTGAAAGTATTAGAACTCCTCCTTTGTGTCCTTCGCTGTCTATATCCTCTGAATGAGAATCTGCGATTGGCGTTGAGGTGTGTCTCTTGAATGCATGCCACATCTATTCTATCTTTATGAAGACGATGTGTAAAGGGGACTTTCTTGTTATAAACTCCTTCAGCATCCCACTGTAGTATGTTGAGTGTCGATGTGTTTGGTCAATAGCTCTTAACCTACTCCTCTGTGGCTTGACTCCACAGCACAGGGGAAGGTGACCACCAGTAGTAATGGGTGGACCCCCTCGAGGCAGGGGGACGGGCACTATCACCGCCTGATGGGACTTCACGGGATTAGCACCATAACGATTAATTTTCATCTGTGGCATCATGAAATGATAAAGTTACGTTGCACTTCTTTGTCAAGCCTGTGGGCTCAGTACATCCGATTTCGACAAGCATTTGTTCGGGATGCTTTCCCTAGCCTTTGACTGTCCCCAGTCTACCTAAAAGGTAGCAGGTTTGTGTGTCTCTTGGTCTGGTTCCTCTCCCTTGACCTGTCCGACATGGGTGACCCTACCAGTAGCTGTGCTACCGTCGGTATAGCTCTTGGGGTCATTGGAACACGCACGCTCTTCTACCTCGTCAAGGTGGACACACGGCGAAGGGAAACATTTTGAAATGACTGTCATACTCGGGGATTTCAATGCCAAAGTGGGCAACGTAAATGTGAGTGGTGTGACTGGTGGATATGGCGTAGAAGAGAGGAATGAAAGAGGTGACAGATTAATAACTTGGGCAGAATACCATGAAATGGTCATAGGGAACGCCTGGTTTAAACAACATCATCGACGATTATATACATGGAAAAGCCTTGGAGATAATATTCGCAATCAAATGATTACATGCTGATACCAAAGAGATTCAGAAGCAGTTTAGTAGGAGAAAAAACTAGACATGGAGCAGCTGTACAAAGTGACCATGTGCCAGTTATAGGAAAGATCAGGTGAAGACTTAAAAACATAAAGAAAATCCCAAAGAACATCCAGTTAGGTCTAGCATTACTTAGAACAGACAAATGAATTAGAGAAAGTTAAAATGTTACTGTAAAGAACAGATATAATGGCATGGAGATAATAGACTATTGATGAACAATGGGACATGTTGCGGGAATCAATCCAACAGACGTCAATTGAAATCATTCCACCTAAACATAGTATTGCAAAAAATAAATGGATTGCCATGGTGCAGATGGGTAGAGTTCGAGTATCTGATGTGGATGAATTGAAGTCGCTGCTGATGATTGAAGGACAGACACGAACTTTGGAAGTAACGACAGGACGACGGTTGTGTCAGGAAATGACATTTCTCTTCTTACGATTCACATTGTTGCACATGGTCACACAAACATACTATCATTAAACTAATTTACATTAATCCTACAACTACCACAACTAACATATCGGCGGCAATATATAGTTTGCCATTGCCGAACTCATAATTCAGAGCCATGCGTTCTGGTACCACGGTCTCCGCTCGAGTGACGTCATTTGTAACCGTTCTTTTACTGCTCTGTTCATTTAGAGTGCGCACTTCTTTGTGTCAGTTCATTATTCATTATTCCCGGTGACAATTATTCAGTATGTTTTGTCTGAACTCGTATGTTTCTCTTATCACCATCGTCTCCCTTAAATAGATCTTATCATAGTTTTTTCGTGACGTGGCATTAATAACAGATGACATTTTGCGGCTGATGGACGAAAGAAGAAAGACAAAAACAAGGTAAAGAAAGATATAATAGTATACATACAGAAATTGTAAATAAATGCAAAGTAGCTAAAGAAGAGCCGGTCTCCCTGGCCTAGGTGTTAGCGACTTTCTCCGTAGTCCCGTTTATCCACGTGAGGAACGTAACTTGCGCGAGAATCGGTAGCGGTTCGCGTCGCGTTGGTGACTTACGGGATATGTGAACAGCCGCCCAGAAAGCAATGGCAAACTACTTAGCGTAATCTTGCCAAGAGATCAACATACAGCTGAAAGATGCTGATGTTGACAGCTATGTCCTGTAAAGGATATGCGATCCAAAAAGAAAAAAAAAAGCTACAGAAGAATGGCTGAATCAACAGTGCGTGGAAATTAGGACAGACTATGGAAAAGACTCAAATTCCATATAATAATATTTAAACATTGAGGACACAAACAAAATGTTGCACGACTTATTGCCTGGCATATTTATCTGCATATCGTCAGATATATACTGCGGAGTTATGTATCATATGAAGTAAGTAAATATTTAATACTTTGGCTGAAACAATTGAAATATATATTGTTCGAATGTGAAATACTTGTTGTCATTGGCACCTTTCCGTCTTGACAGACGATAGTTTGGTACACTGTGCTCCAAAAAGGCTTAATATCTACGACCCATGGCGGTGGCCAGTGTGGCTGATAAGGCCAATTCGTGCTATAAATGTTTGTCCACAGAGGACGCATGTGAAAACATGGTCGTTTCCACCATCATGCACCATCTTACGCCTCTCACGCTCTGTGTGTGCTTTATATGCAATCATTTTCTCCTTTGTCTTTATGAAGTACTTGTTAGCCTTGCGGTAATTTCACATTTGCAACAAATTGGTTCTGTTAGCATAACACCGGCTGGAACCAAGTGTGTTCGTGTGTGTGTTTTTAATGCAACAGTTTCTTGAGACTAACTGACATTACGATATAGATACTATTAATCAGCGGGAGGGTATTCCAGGCTGAGGCATAACGGCCACTGCCCCAAGCAGTTGATATGCAATGTACGGAGGTCAGGTTGACTTTAGGAGGTAAATTTCAGGTACCTCTGAAGTCGGAGTAGGCTCGCCTGATAACGAGGAACACTGGTAATAGGGAAAACTAATCCACAAGCAAAATAAAAGTCCAGTGGACGAGAAGTAGTAGCAGGAGTATGGACTGCGCTTGGGTACAAAGCGAGCTAAACATAAAATATGTAGTGTACAAGCTGAACGTTTTGTTTCTCTGGCCTTACCAAGGTCGCACGTCTTGCAAATGTGAAGAGAACGTTCTAATCCCACAGTCTTGTAGGTCAGCATGGCTGAATGGATGAGAACGCGTGTTCTTAAATATCCGGTGTGCTGATGCTTAGGTAAGAGGTCCAACACCAATACCGGACAGTTGGACTAAAATGTTTACCTGTCGTCCTTGACTTGGGGACGTAAATTACAAGTACCTCCCTCTGAAGTCTGCAGGCTCTGAAGTCGGAGGAGCAGGAGGAGCAGGAGAAGGAGAAGGAGAATATGTAATAGCTTAACACTCCACACTCTAACGGTTGTGGCTGCTATGGGAATATCTTTATGCTCTTATAGTTGATGATCTTGGCATTCTCTCTCTCTCTCTCTCTCTCTCTCTCTCTCTCTCTCTCTCTCTCTCTCTCTCTCTCTCTCTCTCTCTCTCTCTCTCTCTCTCTCTCTCTCTCTCTCTCTCGTGTGTGTGTGATGTTGATAGGGACAAAGTTTGGCAATGAACCTCAAATCACGACATCGCATACGTCAGCGCACTAACTACTACGTCACCGCGGCTCAAAAGTATTGAAAAGAGTCAAAAGGATCAACTACATTGCATCGGATTTTATCCCATATAGCTCTCGGTCTCCTTCCGCAGGGCGACCTGTCGAAAGCGTCGCGCAGAACACGAACTCCCTACTTCCAGCGACGACCCCCACGAGCCTCAGTGAACGTTGTACTCGTGAACAGAGTGATGTAGTTCGGAATCGACCCCACAACCTGTGAAGCGGGAGGCGGGCGAGGTAACTACTTCACCACGAAGATACCCAAGGCTTAAAACAAGGTAAAAGTAACCTACCTTAAATTTACACTGAAATCCAGGTTTCCAATGTTGTGCAGTAAACCACAAGTTTCCGAAAGTACAAGCAATGGATGCTCGTAATCACAGGACCATCTCGCAAACCATTTGGAGAAAACCAGAAACCGATGCCATAGTTAGGTCGAGCGATGTGCGTGTTGTAGTAAACCCAGTTTGCGTGGAAATGGCGCGTGCCAAGTTGTGCGGTTCGATGTAGACATTACGTGAAAAGTATAATTCCGTACACTGTTTGTCAAACCAGAGAACTGATTTCATTTGATTCAGTTGATAATTTGTTTGAAGCCACAGCAGGAATAGTATAAACAAACTTTGGGTTTAAATAGACAAGGATAGTACGATAACTTTGAAAAATATAAGATAGTGTATATTACATCATCACTAGAACATTGTGTGATAAAATATTCACAACTAGATTCGACATCATGATGGTTACAGCAAAATATTACTGACGCTACTGTTACGTTATCTTTAGGATGTCAAATGTTCTGGCTGCCTTTCGTTGTGTTTCTTTTCGCTAATTCCCTCGTTCTGGACTTTACACGTTTACTTGTCTGTTTGTTGATTAGTTGAGTTGGTTTGCGTTATTTCAAGAATCGACATCATAGAACTCTGGGAGTTCCCATAATCGCTCAGTCACCATCTGCAACAGCCAGCGAAGAGTTTTTATAGCAGTGGTTCTCAACCAGTGGGAAATTTCCCCACAGGGGGGAATTTTAGGGTTTCCAGGGGGTGGGGTGGGAATTAAGATTATTTCAAGATCGCGTTAATATAAGAACCGATTACTTGATATTGTTTCCCCCTCCATACTTTACAGTTCTGTACGTCTTGCCCTTCTGAAATTCATTTTATAACGCAAGTAGGCCCCAAATCACGTTTTATGTAGACGTCTAGACTTGTTCTAGTATGTGTTATTAAATTTAGCTTCCAAATTTACTTACAATGTGTAGGGGGGGGGGAATTTATAGGGAGGAAATACGAAAGGGGGGAATGACGATCTGAAAATATGGTGAAGGGGGTGGGAGGCACAGATAAAAAAAAGGTTGAGAACCACTGCTCTAGACCATGAATGTCTATCTGTTATTCTGCATGAGAACCACTGCTCCAGACCATGAATGTCTATCTGTTATTCTGCATGAGAACCACTGCTCCAGACCATGAATGTCTATCTGTTATTCTGCATGAGAACCACTGCTCCAGACCATGAATGTCTATCTGTTATTCTGCATGAGAACCACTGCTCCAGACCATGAATGTCTATCTGTTAATCTGCATGAGAACCACTGCTCCAGACCATGAATGTCTATCTGTTATTCTGCATGAGAACCACTGCTCCAGACCATGAATGTCTATCTGTTATTCTGCATGAGAACCACTGCTCTAGACCATGAATGTCTATCTGTTATTCTGCATGAGAACCACTGCTCTAGATCATGAATGTCTATCTGTTATTCTGCATGAGAACCACTGCTCTAGACCATGAATGTCTATCTGTTATTCTGCATGAGAACCACTGCTCCAGACCATGAATGTCTATCTGTTATTCTGCATTATTCACGTGCTCCCAGCGGGCTTTCACCATGTCTGCATTATCATTCATTAAATCGCCCCTTAATGATGCAGCAACAGTCTGTTGATTGGTGAAGTATTATCTTCATTGCACACAGATACCTGCACGAAAGCATCAGTCTCCGATCGTAAATCTCAACACTCTGCACGAACTTCGTAGCACCGGCAAGGATCAAAATACGTGTATATCATTTCTGCTCATTTCTTCAGTTTTGATTCTTCAATTACTTTGTGAGATACCTTTATGTCTTGTGTAATTTTTTTTTTTTTTAAGATACAGTGACAGTAAATTGCGGGGGAATCGGCGGTGGTTCTGGAAGAATCTCGAAACTGAGAGGGAAGACCAGGAGAACTTTCAATCAGACAGCGGTGGGAACGATTAGTAGTGTAACTCTTCGCTGGCTGTTGAACGAGGGGACGGGGCACGTATGGGAATGTCATGAGTGCAACTCAGCTCAACTCAACAATTCTTCTTGTTGAATAACATGATTTGTTCTCCCATCAACCAGGCACACTTTTACACACAACCGTTGCAGACTTGACCCCAGAGACAACTACTTCCGGGTGTCGGGTCTGGTAGAGGTCGATGCAGAGACAACAATGGGGAATATGTGGTACACCTATGTTTCACACCCAGATACTGCTCCAGATGTGAAGAAACCCCCAACTTTCGATCCTTTGTATGGATTTGCAAATGGCAGGAAAGAAAGAAGTAAGGTCTTTAAAACATTGCTTTTTGCACAGCACGTCAATCACGGCAGTGCATGTTTTAAAGGCTAAGTTTAGTTAGTTACAGATTTTTTTCGTTGTTTGAAATGTTCGTTGACCAACTCGATTATTAATTTATTATTAATTTAAAGTAATTTGTATAGTTAACATAACAACAGCACTAGCAGGCTTTTTTCTAATCTTCACAAAGCAAAGCGAAACAACCACCCCACCCCAGGTACATTAACTCACAAAATTTTGTGAATAGGGGCTCCCCAAAAAGAACTTTTTTGGGAGCCCCTATTCACAAAATTTTTTGTGAATAAAACAAGCCTCTATTCACAAAATTATTTGTGAATAAAACAAGCCCCTATTCACAAACATTTTGTGAATAATACGAATTTGAAGAAGACTATTATTCTCTCTTCTTGTCTGTCTTGTTTTGCAAGTTCTTTTTCTTCAAACCTCACAAAGACGATATTTGTCGACAAGGACACACTCTACGTACAGTGATATCATATTTTATTTGGCAAATAAAATTCACGTTAAACCAGTTCTGACACTCGATCACTCCGTCACTTCCTTGGGGGCTACACCCCCTAGCAGCTTCCACAGATCCATAGAGCACACTTTATTTACAAGCTTTGAGTTTCGGTCCTTTATTGTAGTTCGTAATGTTTAGTATTTTAACTTTTATTAAAAATTAGGGAACAAAAATGAAACATTCCGGCGGAGAGTCAAACACCAGTCTCCTGCGTGACAGGTGGAGACACTAACCACTACACTACCGAGGACACAATGATAGTTCCACAAACATTAATAATGTAGTCAAACGTAGGTCACGTGACCACAAATTTTTGTGAATAGTCACTCCAAACATTTTTAAAAAAAAACTATGCCAACCAAAATGCAGTCAACCGTGAAGAAATTGAAACTGCCACAAACTTTGAATATCTTGGCACAGTAATCAACAACAGTGAGAACTACTAAAAAGAAGGCAGATGTAGACTGGCATCAGCAATAATTATAATGCATAGACATGGGTTAAACAATAGTATTCTATTATGTGCCTATTGTACAACAAAAACAAACATATACAATTTTGTTTAGAACAAGCATCTTTCCTGTGGCAATATACAGATGTGAAGAGTTATGAACAATTTGCAGTCACCAAAAATAAAACTCAGGCTGATGAACTTTAATGTTACAGAAATGTTTTAGAACCAAGGATAAGAAAAAGGGAGGCGTTATTCGCAATCAAATTGCGAATAATACTGAGCACTATTCGCAATTGCGGCTGGTCACGTGACGCTTACTTCGTGCATTGCGAATAATATAAGCGTTATTTGCAGATGTGGCGTTTACTTCGAAATTGGTATATTCTTGCTCTTGAGTCCGCTTATCTGTACTCGAACTCTTCTGTTGTGCAAGTATGCTTCCACCCATTTTCTTCCATTGACTTTACAGTTTCTCAGTTTCTTCATCAGACCTTATTTCCAGACTTTGTCAAAAGCTTTCTTCAGATCTATTCATGCTGCAAGCACTAGCTTCTTCTCTTGGAATGCATCCTCAATTTCTTGAGAAAGGTAGGTTGTCTGATCTTCCGTATTGTAGCACTGCCTAAAGCCAGCCTGCTGGCTCACTTCGGATTATGTATTGTAAAAAGTATCCCTTACAGGGCCTAATTAGGTAATTATGCTAGTTGCATGCAATATGCTGATTCAGGGGCGATATTTCGTTTGGCAAATAAAATTCACGTTAAACAAAGACATCTGTTGGACCTTCGATTCCGACACTCGAACACTCCTTCGCTGCTTGGAGGCTGCGCCCCCTCCGGCAGCTTCCGCAAATCCATAGAGCACACTTTATTCACAAGTTTTGAGTTTCTCAGTTCTATATTTTGGTTCCTAATGTTTAAAATTTTTTTTATATATAATATTTATTATTATAAAATTAATTTCTGATAAATGAAAAAAATGCCTCTCCGGTAGGGAATCGAACCTGGGTCTACCGATGACAGGCAGAGATACTTACCACTATGCTACTGAGGACACAATATTAGCTCAACAAAAATTAATAATATAGTCAAAACATGCCCCAATGACGTCATGTACGTCATATGATCAGCCGCAATTGCGAATAACACTCAGTATTATTCGCAATTCGATTGTGAATAATCACTTCATAAGAAAAATTCTGATCATCTTCAAAATTCAAACATTGAACAGCATCATGTCTCTGGAACTGAAGCACTTTGGCGATGTTAAATGTTACAGTAGCTTGGATGGAAAGAACAGAAAAGGACATCTTGGTTTCTTGAAGAAACAGCAGAGTCAACCAGGATGAAGATGGATATAGGACAAAGCAATAGACACGAGGGTGGATGATGAATGAGAAATAGCAAGGGATCAAGACATTTTTCAGCAGGCTGAGATGAGAGCATCTTTGTGCATCTGACTTCGTATGTGATGATGAACTATAGCAATATTAGAAATGACCAGTACGAAGAGCAGTAACAGATACGTTATTGATCAACGTTTGCAGGTATTTTGATATAATTGTTCTTGGATAAGTCCCCAGTCTTATACAGAGATTGAACCCTCTAAGTCCCCAACCTTATACTATTGACTGATTAATGTTGCTTGTGATAGAGAGGTGCCAGTGAGTGAGTGATACTTGTATGGACCCTACTGAGATCAGTGTGGATGCTTGCTGATAAGTGCTGCTGTCTGAGATTGCATATAAAAGCATTACCAGGATGGATGCTAATTTTTAAAATAATTTATAAAACAGGTGATATGGCTGTCTTCATCAAAGCATTAACAATCAAATGAATATGGGAAACCTTAGAACCAAAGTTGAGATGCGTTCTCTGATTTTTAATTTGTTTTCTTCACTTCGAGCTTACTGAATTGGGTTTTTATTAAAATACATCATCTTCTTTTGGTATAGGCCGTCAACCAAACAATCCCAAGCCGTTCTATCTTTTGTGTCCCCTGCAGCTGCCTCCATGTGTCCTATTATTAATCTCTGTAATTCTCTTCTCCAAGCCAATATTGTGTTTGCCTTGTGGATTCGAAACAAGAGAATGTCTCATTGTCCTCAGGTTTTTCTCAGTGTGTGTCCCTTCCAGCACCAGTGTCTTTACTTTACCTTTTCGTTCCCTGAGATCTATTTAGTTCTCTACATCAGCTCCACATTGGTGATTCTGTCATACCATTTTACTCCCACTATTCTGCACTAGTACTGATTAGTGAATGTCTAGTTTATTTGTTATTCCTTTAGTTGTTCTCCATATTTCTGATGAATACAGTAGTACTCATTTAATATTGGAGTTAACAATTCTACATTTGGTGCTAAATTTAACTTCCTTTGACTTCCATAAATGTGCTAGTGCTATGAAAGCTTCTCTTGTCTTTTGTATTATTATTTTAGTATCTGTTTCCCATTTTTATCCACATTGCTTCCCAATTAGGTGTATGATTCTGCCTCTTGAAATTAGGTTTCACCAAGAGAGCTTGGGTTGCTATTAGCTTAGTTTAATCTCCTTATCTTTGTCTTCTTCTTCTTCTGCGTTCATCCGGAGTTTTTTTTCGGATGTGATTGCGTTGTGCCTGTTTACAGCAGAGCTGCGTTCTTGCGCCGTTAGGCTGACACATGCGACTTCTGCGGGCATTTGTTGACCGGGTTAACCTTCCCGGTTATCTTTGTCTTACCTCTGTGAATTTTTAAACCTAATTGTTGTGACACCTCAAGCATGATTTTTATCCTGCATTTGATTATGTGTGTGTGACAGAAGTGCAATGTCATCTGCAAATTCCAAATCATCAAGTTGCTTTGTTAAAATCCATTGACTTCCATTTCTGGCGGTTGTCGATGTTGTCTTCATAACCCAGTCTTTAGACAGTAAAAATAATAATTGGGACATAAGGCATCCCGGTCGAATTCCTGATTTTATTTTAAATTCATCTGGGGACAGACAGCCCTGATGACAACCACTATTAAACAATCATGATAAAGAAGCTTGCCATATCTAGGGCTGGCTAGCTAATAACGAAGCCATTAGTATTTTCCATTGCATGCCTATTGTGACATAATTATGTCTTGAACATAAGCAAATGACCCTTTTACACATTGGCATATGGTGCTGGACCTATATTTTTATAGGCCAATCAGAGCTCTGTGGGTCATGTGGTCAATATCACTGTGGCCACCTTCACTTCCCAAGGCAGTTCCTGGTATCCATTTGTAGACTGGGTCAACCTGGGAGCCCAATTCTATTTTTTTTTTTAATCCACCCTGATTATGATTTGAAACTATGGCCACTGGGTCGGCAGATGAGTGTCTAGCCACCACTCTACAAAAAAATATGTTTTGCTTATACTTTACAGGACATCGCTGTCAACATCAGCAACTTTCAGCTGAGTGTTGATTTCTTGGCAAGATTACGCTCAGTAGTTTGCCATTGCTTTCTCAGCGACCGGCTCCATACCCTCATAAGTCACTGGCGCGACTCGAAGCGCTTCCAATTCTCGTGCGCTCATGTCAGTCACGAGAGTTTTTGGGGTTATGGAGAAAGCTGCTAAATTCTCGGCCAGGGAGACCAGCACCACTCTACAGCTTCCCAAAAATATGTAAATGTTGTAAATTTAAGTATATAAATTTATCTGAATAATTTATGTGCCCTATTCTTTCAGCTATTAAAGCCACTAGAGAAGAGTTAGACAGGGCTAATATTCCCCTCGACAAGAGGGACTACTGTGTGGACCAGTGGCTGGAGTTTATGAAGTGTCGACAAGATAGTTTCCCACGGGTGAAGAAATACTGTGCAGGGTACCTTCACTCATGGGAAGAATGCCAGCGGGAAGAGTAAGCACCGTTGTGGTTGTTCTGGTCCATTACATCATCAGCATGTGCCCTGCACAGTGGAGTAGGCATTCATGTCCCTCCACAGATCTTGGTCATTGGTTTTCTGGGTCTGTTGTACTAATGATATTCCTCAAAGCCAGTATCTTAGATCATCGAGCATCATTTCCCTCTGTCTGCTGCTGTCTCTTCTCCTTTTTAATGTTCCAGTTGTCATGTTATCCAATGCCTCTCTTCTCATTATATGACTAAAGAAATCTGTTTGTCTCTTTCCTATGTTTGTGTATAATGTTCTTCTTTCATTAATCACTTCCAGGCAATCATTGTTAGTTACTCTGGCTGTCCCAGGTATTCGCAACACTGGTCTCAGAAACTACATCTATGCTTTCCCCAAGCTCTTCCTAATTTGTTCACATTCCAAGATGTGCTGTCATACATCACAAGTTCGATATAACATTTCAGTATGCAATGAAAATGGATTATTACATAAAATCTTTTCATCTTTTGAAATGATTTATTACATAAGATATATTTTGAAATGCTATTTTGCTTGGCCTGTCACTTTATTTTTTGTTGTTATTTATATTTTCTTCTGCTGCGTTTATCCGGAGTATTTTTTCAGATGTAATTGCCTTGTGCCAAGTTTATTTGTGCCCTTAGGCTAACACATCTGACTTCTGCGGGGTATTTGTTGACTGGGTTAACCTTCCCGGGGTTTTATGTTTTGATTAAGGTAGAGGTCAATAGAGGGAAATTTGCAGGATGGGTTTTTGGTCTGACATGGAAAACAGTCAGTGATTGAGTTTATGGGGAACACAAACAATAGATGTTGGAGGAAATGATGCCCCTGACTGGCCAGTGTGACACATGCTTATTATGTGTAGTCCATTCTTCATCTTTGGCTTCCTTGTTCCATGATTCTGTTATATGTAGCATCTTCTTGGCCTCTTATTCCATCTCTTAACCTCATGTGTGGGCCATTTATAGACAGGCACTTCTGTTCGATCAGTGCCCAGCAACAAGTGTGACAATGCTGTAAAATAGTAAAGGTAATTCTGTAATAGATAACTGCCATTGGGGTGTGAAGTGTTGGGGCTTCACATTTTCTAGGTCACAGCATTTGAGGTAGCATGGCTTGTTTCCTTCCTTCCTCATGACCTTCCCAGAACATTTTGAAAATTGTCTGAAAATTACCTATTTTTATGAGACTGTTTCATCCCCAGGGTTTTTCTCGTCAGAAATATAATCCTACCTCTGGTAGAGATTGAACCTGGGCCTAATGGCAGGCAAGTACTCTAACCACTATGCAACAGCAGCTCCTGGCAATGCTGCAGCCTGTACATTCTTTAACTCTTTCAGTCCAAGATTTGTGTCTACCTCTTAACCGCTCAATTGTACATTAAGGGAGTACTTTTCTACAAAGAATCATACTGGGTAATCAAACATGTTTTCACCACTTAACAACTTTGTAACTTGCATTTCCCACTGTTTAAAATTAAATTCCTAGTGAAATGCCTAATCATCATCATCATCCAGTGCCTTGCCAGCTGGCATTAGCGATCTCCAATGGAAGGGGATCAACACACGATTTGATCTATGCCATCGGTGTCGACTCCCTTCCATGCCATGAGACAAGACTGTCAAGAATTTTCTCATGCTATCTTCTTATATCTCTCTTTCTGGTTGTCACATGTTCCAATTTTTTGTCTTGTGGCCAAACCATATGACTGAGCCTTTCTAATGTCTAGATTGCTCATTTTGGCTATGCAATTAATTTTCAGCATTCTTCTATAAAGCCACATCTCCAAGGCTTCCTGGGATTTTTCCCACCGTTTACTATTTGTCCAGGATTGGCAGTCGTATGTTAAAACTGGTTCTATATAAATACCTAAAACTTGACCAACCTAGGCTTAAACCCAGCTAGTCTATGTGTGTTGTGCTGAATCATGGCCTGAGTACATCCTGATATGTCTCCACCGATGTGAAGTTCCAGTACCTGTCGTGCACACCCCGCTGGTTTCGGTATGAGTTTAGAGAATGGAAAGATAGCTCTGGAATAGTTCCCATAGAGATCAGGCTGTGATATCGGGTTGAGAGAAATTGGAGATGGGGCTGTGATACAGAGTTGAGAGAAATTGGAGATGATACTGTGATACCGGTTTGAGATAAATTGAAAATGTAGCTGGGATACCAGGTTGAGAGAAATTGGAGATGAGTCAGGGATACCAGGTTGAGAGAAATTGGAGATGGTACTGTGATGCCAGAGAGAAATTGGAGATGGGGCTGTGATATCGGGTTGAGAGAAATTTGAGATGAGGCTGTGATACCGGGTTGAGAGAAATTGGAGATGCTAGGTTAGGGGAAATTCAAGATGGTACTGTGATGCCAAAAGTAGAGAAATTGGAGATGGTATTGTGATACCGGTTTGAGAGAAATTGGAGATGGGGCTGTGATACCGGGTTGAGAGAAATTTGAGATGAGGCTGTGATACCAGGTTGAGAGAAATTGGAGATCAGGCTGTGATATCAGGTTGAGAGAAATTGGAGATCAGGCTGTGATACCGGGTTGAGAGAAATTGGAGATGGTACTGTGATGCCAGGTTGAGAGAAATTGGAGATGGGGCTGTGATACCAGGTTGAGAGAAATTGGAGATGCCAGGTTAGGAGAAATTTAAGATGGTACTGTGATGCCAGAATGAGAGAAATTGGAGATGGTATTGTGATACCAGGTTGAGAGAAATTGGAGATGGGGCTGTGATGCCAGGTTCAGAGAAATTGGAGATGGTACTGTGATGCCAGGTTGAGAGAAATTGGAGATGGTACTGTGATGCTGGGTTGAGAGAAATTGGAGATGGTACTGTGATGCCAGGTTGAGAGAAATTGGAGATGTTATTGTGATGCCAGGTTGAGAGAAATTGGAGATGTTTTGTGATACCAGGTTGAGAGAAATTGAAGATGGGATTGTGATGCCAGGTTGAGAGAAATTGGAGATGGGTCTGTGATGCCAGGTTGAAAGAAATTGGAGGTGGTACTGTGGTGCCAGATTGAGAAAAATTTGAGATTTTACTGTGATGCCAGGTTGAGAGAAATTGAAGATGTTACTGGGATACCAGGTTGAGAGAAATTGGAGATGTTATTGTGATACTGGCTTGACAGAATAGCCTTTATGTCAACCTTGCTCCAATATGCTCAAGCAGATTTCAGACTTGAGAGTTAAAGACTAAGTCTTCCAAATGATTGACCAAACCAACTGCATGTGTTTAGGTTTGTTTTTTTCCCCACTTACTTTGAGCTCAAGCGTGGTCCATACACATGCTCCTACTTCTAGTAGTACTGGATTTTGTGTGCGGAATAGCTTTCCCTATTACCAGTGTCTTTCACCATCAGACGAACCCACTCCAACTTCAGAGGTACTTGTAATTTACATCCACAAGTCAAGGATGAGAAGTCAACATTTTAGTCCAAATGACCGATGTAGGGGTTGAACCCTCTATCTTGGCATCAGCACACGGGATGTTTAAGAATGAGTGCTCTTGTCTATTCAATGAAGCTGACCTCCGCATTTAGTTTCACTTTATCATTATTAAACTATCTTCATTTGCTTTGACCTGACCATCTTCATTTCACTTCTGCTAGTAGATGAATTGTATCTCTGTAGATTCTGTAATTGTGCATTTTTTTATTTTTTTTTTGGTTTCTTTCATAAATCTTGTCTGGTTCTTGCTTAAGAATCTTAAAGTGTTGTTTTAAGAAAAAGGCAAAGGAGGTTAAAGACCAGAGTGTCGATTTTGTTGCACTTTATTCTTTCCCATATGGCTCAGTTTTTTCCCCCTGTACAGTGGCCTACTGAATGTGCTGCACAAAGCATGAATTCCATGGCTCCAGCGATGGGCCCCAGGTATCTTTTTTTATAAAAAAAAAAAACATTGCACCTGTGAATTGAAAGTTGGTGTTCAAATACAAACCCATGGACTTCATAGCACAAAGCAGGCATTTTGACCACCTCTCCACAGAGATATCCATTTTTGTTCATAATGAAATACTAATAGATTTTACCAAAATGTGTTTGTGTGTTTCACCAGTTAATGCATATTTATGATTTATTACTAATTGTTTTGGTTATTCTCCACGTTTCTGATCGATACACTGGCTCTGATGTAACGTTGGTCTCCAAGTTATTTAACATTAGAGTTAAATATTCTAAGTTTTGTACTAGTTTTAATAATATCTTTTGACTTCATTTTTTAATCACCGTGCGTTGCTTATGTAATAATGTGTATTTTATTTCAGATCCCTAACGTGTGTACTTTCTTTCTCTAACATGTTTGCATTTTCTTTCTCTAACATATTTGTACTTTCTTTCTCTAACATGTTTGCATTTTCTTTCTCTAACATGTTTGCATTTTATTTCTCTAACATGTTTGCAATTTCTTTCTATTCTTAGTACCATCCTAAGAGTGAAAGAATGGGAGAGGGAAAGGCGCCTAAAAGAACGAGCCAAAAGAAAAGCTTGCAGAGCTGAGCTAGAAGAAATGAATGGATAATATTGTCAGTGTTTGTGTTTAATTCTTTGAATGAAACGTGCACATTTCGTACATGCTATAGTTTTATTGACCTCAAATGATCTTGTGTAAATATAGGTCTGTAGTTCTAGCATGTGAGAAATCTTAGTGAAGCATCTGCAGTTAATTAGTTGTGTTAAAGTACAGATTCCCTGCCAGATTTATTCTGTAAATGTAATTTTGCTTAACAGTGATTGTCATCGAAGGTAATATCAAAAACATCTCTAGTTTAGCTGTGCCTTAAACATGTTAATTATTCTTCTTCTTCTGCGTTCATCCAGAGGTTTTTTAATCGGACATGATTGCGTTGTTAGGCCGAGACATCCGACTTCTGTGGGCATTTGTTGACCGGGTTAACCTTCCCGGGAAACATGTTAATTCATTTTGGCTCCTCCACCTTCTACCCTAAGATATAGAAGTATCTTATGGAATTGTTTGGTTTGTGACATACTTACACACCCTGTCTCAAAATTTGTCTAAAATGTTGACTTATAATTCTGTTATTTATTACTTTAAATTATAATAATAAACACATGTCACAGGGCGTCAAACCCCAGGCTTCTACAGCAGTAGGCATACACTATTCTATGAGAGAAACTCCATGCCTCTATTATTTATTATTTGAAATTATTATAAAAATAAACATCTCGTGGATAATCAAACCCTGGGTGTCTACAGAATTTACTGTCCTACAATAGAAACTCACATATGTTACCTTAAACTGTTCACAATCGTAAAACATTCTGCCATGTTTTTGACTCACATGGTCATCACACCTTCAAGAGCTGGAGTGGCTCTTCTGCCCAGGCCATTCTGGTGTGTGGGGAAATGAAAGGGTAGATTAGCTGGCTTCCAGGGGGAAGCACTGAAGATCAGCAAGGTGGTGTGATACTGTCTATAAATGAGTGCTGAATAGCATGAGGAAGCATGAATCAATTATTACATGTGCATATGATTGATAATCACAAATCCAATTCAGCAATAGCAGAAAGGATTGTGGTAGCGGAACAAAGCAATGGTGTATGTAACAACTGTCCAGTGGAACTATAGGTGTCCATACTCTTCAACATCGTCTGGGGAAGACGGGTCACATATATGCAGTGACATCACCGATGGATGAGAAATTCTGATGACTTCATACAGTTCTAACATATCTTTACAGGTTGATTCCACTTCCAAATAGAATGTCTTGAGTGTCCTGATAAAACTGTTTGCAAGCATTTTGTTATTGTATCTCATGTATCCTTCTGTTGACATTATGGCCAATAGTTACATTAGACGAAATTAATTGTAAGTTCTGTTTAGTGAAACTGATATCAGGAGAGTGCATTTGGTAAGGTTAGTGTGTCCTGTACTTGGTAGTATTTCTGTAGGGAATACATATTTGTGGTGTTGTCAATTTGGCAGCACCAAACGAATGTGTTAGTTACACTAATAAGATATAATGTGGTTTCAAAATAAATAAATTGAAATATCATTTTTGTCAAATTCTACATTTGTTTTGCTTGCTTTAGTTCATAAATGTTTTGGGTATTGTCATACACAAAATTGTTCTTGTTGCTTCATCAAATAAGGCTTGTGTTATATCTGTTACCGAAGTAGGCCAGGCAGTCATAGGTTTCACATTTACATCTGTGCGGATTTTTAAAATTGGCCTGAGATCCCAGATTGGCTCAGCCTAAAATGGATATCAGGAAATGTCTGTGGAGCACAGGCGGCCGGTGTTATGTAAACCATTTCACCCCTAGCTCTATAGAAATATAGGAAAGCTGCCACTCATCTCATCATGTTCCTCTTGTAAGGTGAAGTATAAACAGTGGGAGAGTGCCCGCTTATGGGCTGCATGTATCGATATTCCCATGGACTCTGCTATTCCCTCCGTCCATCATTTATGTGGCCAACCTCTTCTTCTGCTTCGATTTGGTCTGTACATCATTGCTTGTTGTGATATACTGTTAGCTGATAACCTACTTGCATGGCCAAATCATTTGACTTGCTGCTTTCTAATAAAATCTAGCGCAGCTCTAACCCCTACTTAAGTCCTGATTTCTTCGTTTCTGATCTTATCTCTTCTTGATACATTCAGGAGTCTTCTCAGGAATATCATTTCTGCTGTACTAGTTTAGCTGCCACTGTGAGTATAAATTGGAGCAGTTAAACAAACATAGTCATATCCTTGGGGGGAAAACATGGCCTAAAGTACTAACAAAGATTTAATCTTGTACACTGTGTCCTGCTTATCTTGACTGAAGATGGCAGTGTTCTTTGCTACTGTTGCTGTTTTCATCTCTGTTGTGGCTATGACTTTGGCAGCTGTAAATCAACCTTGTAATGATGAGCATACAGACTGTAGTCATGTGTGTGTGTATATGTATATATATATACTTGTGTAAACACAGACACCACTAAAACATGTTGCACGGTTTATGGCCTGACATCAAATTTCACTGCATCTCGTCACATACATATTGCAATTATATATCACTGATATCATAGGAAGTTAACAATACTTTGGCTGAAATACTTAAAACACATAGCTATAGGCATTTTTCGAATGTGGGGCATTTGTTATCCCCACATTAATTTCAAATATTGACCGAGCTCTTTCTGTTTTGTTGCTACTACTGTACTATAATGCTGCTGCTGCCGCTTCTTATTCTCCTTCCTGCATCTTTCTAACTCAGAACTCACAATGTGCTTCTTTGACATGCGTTTCTTTCAGGTTTACTTCCTTTAGTTTAGACTAACGTTCTATCCATAAATGTCTTTTTCCCCTGTACCAAATTTTGCCAGAGATGCTTCATTACTGCCTTCACTTTAGGATTTTCAGTTACTGTGGGATTCTGACATTCACTGCTTGAAATGGAACCTCACATTTTTACATGTAAACCAAGAAGGTATTACATTGCTATCTCCCTACCCAAGAGGTCTTGGATCATAAAGTAATAGAACCAATGGTTTGTGTGTAAATTTCCAACTATACGCAGGGAGAGCAAATGTAGAAGAGGAAGACAGAAAACACTGGACCAATAACAGTTATTAGTGGATAGAATAGTCTTTCCAGATGTGAAGCGAGTTGCAGTGGAAGGAGACTGGTTATTGATATATCCATTGGCACACACTTACCGCCCATGTTCGGGGTTGCCGGATGAGATGGTGCGGGATCAACCCAGACAGCGTTTGAGCTGAAGATGGACACAGAGGCATCTCAGCCACGTCTCCTACAACCAGTCTTTAAAGACCTGTATGTCAGTGGTGAACGGATTACGCGCACAGTTTGTAATCCCGCATACAATGTACGAAACACATCTGCGGGCGATTTGGAAGCAGACCGCCTTGCACTGATTTTTATAAAATGGTATGAGTGCTGGTCGTTCAGAAAACAATGGCAAACTTTTTTTATTTCGCATATCCTTTTACAGGACTTAGCTGTCAACAGCAGCATCTTTCAGCTGTCTGTTGATCTCCTGGCAAGATTACGCTCAGTAGTTTGTCATTGCTTTCTGAGCGGCTGGCTCAGTTATCCCGCAAGTCACCAGCGGGGGACGAACCGCTCCCAGTTCTCGCCCGCTACGAGACTGCGTGATAAACGGGATTACGGAGAAAGTGTTGTAACCCCTCGGCCAGAGAGACCCGTAATGGCAAACTACTGAACGTAAACTTGCCAAAAAATCACAAACAGCCAACAAATGATGGGGTTGACTGCAACATCATGTAAAGAATAAGCAACAAACTTTGATGTTAGTAGTTATACAGATACTGATTACTTTAGATTCTCAATAATAATAATAAATAACCATAAAGATTCTGAATAACATGGGTCATCGAGATTTGATCCTCTACCCAACTGTTTTCACAGTGAGCTTATCAGACCGCAGCACTGTTGTGCCATTTGCACTCCTATTTATTTTTTTTTTTTTTAAATCTTAAGTTATACAGAAAAGTACTCTTTTACACGCTATACGGCTCATTGAGTGTATGATGCTAGACACGTACTTGTATAGGCCAATCAGGTCTATACTCTTGTCCCGATTTTACCGTGTTATACGCCAGGACCGTATTTATGTTCATGCTCTCGTCCCATCAAGTTTGCCAGGCGTTTTTACGTGTTTTAGCGCGGTTCTCTTTACGGGTGCTGTTGTTAATATCATGCCGGTCACCGTCACTTTCAACGACACTTCCAGATACCCATTTTAGACTGCATATGTCTCGGAGCCACGGCTAATTTTAGACTGGGTCTGTCTCGGAGCCACGGCCAATTTTAGACTGGGTCTGTCTCGGAGCCACGGTCATTTTTAGGCTGGGTCTGTCTCGGAGCCACGGCCATTTTTAGGCTGGGTCTGTCTTGGAGCCACGGCCAATTTTAACAAGCAGCCCCGAACACAAAATTGAACACGCCTAGCCACTACAAATCCTTCAAGAAACAAATGAAGATCGTAAACTGATTAGTCATTAGACGTAGACAGTCAAAATCTTCTGGGCATGTTATGAGAAGAAATGAATTGGAAAACTTGAAGACAACTGGCAGGATCGAAGGGGAAGGCCGAGAATTAAATACCTTGATGCTTTGGCCACGTGGCATGGTCAAGACAGAAACACGGAGCTGATCAACGACTCTGGTGATCGAGTGAGATGGTGAAACACTTCCGCCCACGCTTATTGGCATGACACATAATGGATGGATGGACTGACTGTATTTTTCGTGGAGAACTTTTGTGCTGGCATTCTGGCGGCGTCATTATGCACAGTGTAGGCTACCTGTGCGGGCTGTTGGATTGCCGAGACTCCTGTCTGTTCCACTTTTCACATGGGGCAGTGAGGAGCATTTTTTGTGATATTCACTGGCACATGAATGGAGCATAATGGGGACGACCCGTTGTCGTGAAGCTGGAACTGCGACTAACTAACTGTCATTTACTGCCTATAGTACCTTGCGCTGTAGGACTGAGGGAGTCTTGAGCCTGAAGAATTAAGGCGGCATGGTTAGTGCAGTCGCCGCGAACTGTGCAGGTTAGAGTTTTCTTTTTGCCCCGAACAGAAAAAACTCCACCCCTTACCGAGGATTCGAACCCGGGTCTCCCGAATGAAAGCCAGGCATTCTAACCACTCGGTCAGCCGCTCCCTTAAGTAACTAACAATTAGTTGAATAATCCCGATGCGAAATTGAAGACATGATCACTGAGCCGCTACGCTAGTGCCTCGCGACTACACTACCGCGACTCTCCCTTCTATGTAGTAATACTACAACCACCATGTGTCCACTGCATGCCTGGTTGCTTTCTGACTGCACTTAAGTACACTCTCAGTAATTTGTTCTTTAATAGCTAGTTCGTATTTGTCAATGGTTTGGTTTGGCTTAGCATTGTTTGTGAAGACCACTTTCATTACACTGACAGATACCGCCATAAGTGCTGCACTAGTGGAAATTGCATTCACACATTCGTTGCCACGGTAACCTGATCGGGATAAAGTCATGGCATGGCTTATATCACTGACTCGTAACACCAGTAGATGCGGTTCTTCTCAGCTGACTGAATGACAAGCCGGCAATTACGGGAACAGTCCATTCAACCTCATTAACAATGATATCCTTGTTACTAAAGTCTTAGAATTTCACGCCGTTATCGACTATCGGTATCTGCGTGGGTTTGTCTTAAGTTTAGCTCATTCTAATTATAAGTTTAAAGGCGAGAGGGTCGGCTTCATTGCACCGGGTTTTATCTCATATTGCCCTGTCTCTTTCCGCAGGGTGGCACTCCGAAAGTGTCGCATAAAGCACGAATCCCTAACCTCTAGCGACAACCCCCAGGAGTCTCCGAGAAAACTGAACTCGTAACAGATATGACGGAGTCCAGAATCCAACTTACAAACGTCGGAACCCGAGGCAGGCGACTTAACTAGTCCGCCACGGAGGTCTCCCTATTGTAGATATAACAACTCGCCATGTTTTTAACTCTTCTTAGAGAGGACATTACCAACCTTGGGTTAGCCCAGGTCAATCCGTGCGTGCTGTCTGGAATATTGACCTGGTTACATCTCAACATGCTTCTCATCACACGTGAAGCCCCAGTACTGACATTGCATCTCCCGCACGTTTCTGGGCTTGGAGAGGGGAAATAGACCTCTGGAATACGATCGTAGACTTGGTACTTTGCTACCGGGTCCGGGGAAAAAACTCTACGCCAAACTCACTCTGAAAGATGCAGGCACGAGGCCGGGACGACCTAGACACCAGTGAATCCGGCACCAGTGTATTGTAATCATAGTTTCCTAGAGAATTCCCAGCCAACCACCAGCAGAATATGTATAGTATGTTGAGCTGAGTTGAGTTGAGTTAAGAACCGACATCACTGCACTCAGGACATTCCAATACGTGCTCCGTCCCCTCGTTCAACGGCCAGCGAAGAGTCATACTACTAATCGTTCCCACCGCTATCTGATTAAAAGTTCTCCTGGTCTTCCCTCTCAGTTTTGATATTCTTCCAGAACCCCTGCCGATCCCCCGCAATCTCATTCTTTCCACGTATGGGTTCTCAATCTGTTTCTCCACCTGGTCCCACAAGCGCATGACCACCTCCCCCTTGTTCATAGGCACACTACCACCAAGATGTATGTTTGATTGTGTTAAAAATACTTTGGGATTATCAGCTGTATTAAAGTGTTTGTGCATTACACACAGAACAGACGATAGAAAATCTACTTCCTTGCCCAGACTGACGCTGGGAGCCGTCAAGCATGAGCTTTATCTCAAGGGCACAAGACCTTTGATTAATCAACACAAAAATGGTACAAGCAGTCGATATACGCTGGCGGAGATGTTAATGAAGAAATCGAAGCACCTAGGGGCCTGTTCGGAGTGCAATGATGGTGATCTTCACTTATCACATAGAACATTCTAGTGTGATCATCCAAGGAAAAGATCAGAAAACTGCTAATGTGATCATTCAAGGAAAAGATCAGAAACTTATTAAAGCTCCTACTGTACCTGACAGTTTTTCACTCTAGCATTCGCTGCTGTATTGATATAAAGTAGTGGTGAGGGATGTCCGGCCCGCAAAATCATTTGGTCTGGCCTTGCCAACGCAACCGCATGCAGGAATCCAAATTTAGTACATTTATGAGCTTTTTTCATGTAAACATACATTTATATTACGGTAATCATAATAATGCTTCCCGGCCTAGAGGTTAGCGATTTTTCACCGTAATCTCGTATACTCTCGTAAGTAACGTGACGACAGTGAGAATCAGCAGTGGTTCGAATCGCGCCGGTAACTTACGGGGTATGTGAGCCGGCCGCTCAGAAAGCAATGGCAAACTATTAATCGTAATCTTGCCAAGAAATCAACAATCAGCTGAAAGATGCCGATGTTGACAGCGATGTCCTGTATAGGATATGCAAACATTTTTATTTTAATCATAATAATAGCCGGCTTCCTGGCCTAGAGGTTAGTGACTTTGCTCCGTAATCTCGTATACTCTCGTAAGTAACGTGACGACGGTGAGAATCAGCAGTGGTTCGAATCGCGCGGTAACTTACGGGGTATGTGAGCCGGCCGCTCAGAAAGCAGTGGCAAACTACTGAGCGTAATCTTGCCAAGAGATCAACATACAGCTGAAAGATGCTGGTGCTAACAGCAATGTCCTGTAAAGGATATGCAATCAATCAAATCATAATAATAACCTAAATTTGAGGGACAAACAAGGAACGTCCATTACGGGATAGACCAGATAAAATTGAGTGCATAATTGGACAGGCACGAATGATTCTCGTGGGCCATCTGCAGGCCGTCTGTCTTTCGCGATAACTCAAGGACAGGCAGGCTAAGAGTGTTTAGTTTAGTCGACGGATCAACATCACGGCACACGGGTGAAACCCATAAGTGCTCCGTTCAACTCCTCAAGCCTGAGTCCGGAGAATGTCAGCTCAGTACACGAACTCCGTAGCACTGGCGAGGATACTGAAATACTTTGGGTAGATTTTTAACTCGAAATTTTGCCCGGGCAGTGCCTTTAGGCTACTCTTTTTCGATTTCCAACTGCCAAGGGATTTTGTACGTGCTCAACAATACACACGGGCGTCCGATTTCACTACACAGAGACCAGCGTAAATTTCTTCTTCTTCTTTGCGTTCATCCAGAGTGTTTTTTCAGATGTGGTTGCGGTTTGTCTCGTTAGGCACCCTTGGGTCGAAACCCTTAGGCCAACACATCCGACTTTTAGCGTGAAATGTTGACCAGGTTAGCATTCTTGGGAGACTCTCACTTTTGTGGTACCGTCCACCTCCCAGCTGGTCAAGTTGGAACAGTCGAAGACTTCACGGTCATCCCTCAAAGGAAGGCAGGGGCAGTCCATAACATTTTCCGCCATCCTGGGTGGCTTCCATAATTGCAGAGCCGACACATAGCGATCGGGTGCTGGGCTCACCGAGGGATTCGTCACGTCCTGCTCATGGCTGCTTTAATTTCTCACTTCAATATATTGGGCATTTCGTTCGCCCCGGGCCGTTCCCGCACAAACCAGACAGGTCTGCAGACGGTATCCACTCAGCGAGTTTTCGATTCGGACATGTGCTTGTCGTTGTGCCCGTCAGAGCTGTTCCAGGCACGGCGGACATTCGGAAAACTACCTAGTCAGAGCTGTTCCGAACAAGAGCGGCATTCGGAAACTAGGTAGTCAGAGCTGTTCCTAGCACGAGAGACATTCGGACGAGACATTTCACTCGGACGTAAATGCGTAGTGCCAATTTTTATTTTGCCACCCGTAGGACGGCACTTCCGTCTTCGGCGGGCATTTTTAATGAGGTTAGCCTTCCTCGGGTTTCGAGGCACGTTAGACTTATTGTTGTGATGTCGCCCACATCTCAGCTGGTCAAGATAGAACGGTCAGAGACATCACGGTCAACCCTCAAGGGAAGGCAGGGGCAGACCATGGGCGTTCCCTGTTATCCAAGGCGGCTTCCATTATTGCAGAGCCGGCACATACTGCTCTGAGACTGGGCTCACCTGAGGAATTGCCACATCCTGCTCATGGCTGCTTTGATTCCTCACTTCCATGTATTGGGCATTTCGCTTGCCACTGGTCGCTCAAGCACAAACCAGGAACGGACAGTCTGCGGACGACATCCACTAGGTAAGCTTTCGCTTCGGACTTCGGACCACGCAATGGATTCGCTAGCCAAGCGGTCCATTTCGTGTTATTGAGACGTTTTTCCACCTTTGACTACACTCTATGTGAGCACAGATACAGACATTTTTCGTAACCATTTCGTGCGACTGGGGCGCTTTTCTTCCTTTAGTACTCGCTCACGAGGTAGGCTACATGTGCTGCCGGCTCAGCACCTTACCTCCGTGCAGAAGTGAGCGAGAAACGGCCAGGCCCTCTCATCCGGGAATCCCTCATATCCCCCAGCTGAAAGCCTTCGAACAAGTGTCTGAACTCGGTATGTAGAGTGCTCAGAATCTCACCTCCATTTTTCGGCAGGTGGGTATCGGCCCGGCTCTCACATCCGCAGGTTTATGGCCTAGAGGCGTTCAGCCACAACGCTCGGCAGAGAGCCTTAGGGTATGTATCCGGACCAAGAACTTCTGCCTTCGTGCGCCTGACATAAACTTTTGACTGCTATCCTCAGTCTACCTGCAGAGCAGCAGGTTGTGTCTCGCTTAGTCTGGCCCCTATCCCATGAGCTGTCCGATATGTAGTTTTCATCCATCGACATAGCACATGGGGTCAATGGGACACACAAGCTCCCCCACCACGGCAAGGTGGAGACACAGCGGGGGAGCAGCGTACATTTATGTTACTAGAAGTCCACGTTAAAAAATCCCGGCCCTCACCGGGGCTTGAACCCGGGACCTCCAGCACTCGAGACGGACACCATACCTCGAGACCACTCAGCCCTCTCTAAGAGTGTACACGTTGCGAAAGCGCTAACACGCAAGAGCTGCGATCAAAGTTAAATAATCGCATCACTGGAGATACACACACACACAGACACACACAGACACACACACACACACACACACACACACACACACACACACACACGATTATTAAAACTTCAGCTGGAACGTGCTCACGGGATTTCATGGACTCTAGGATGAAGTTATGATGTTCATAGTGATTAAGAGAAAAACCTGTCAGTGAACACATATATAACAAGTCGTTGTGTGATTTAGTGTTCATGGTGTACATTGCTACGTAGCAAGTAACTAGCTTCTCAGCTCTCTAATTTTAAACGTGACATTATTTGAAACTAAATTAAGTGTATGAAAGTGCTACTCGAAAGGAATGGAACGGTGTATATTCTCATTCTAGAAGACAAAAGCTTTCTACAACATTTAAAAATGCTGTTGAATGTGCGAAACGAATTGAATCGTTTAATGATAGATTCAAAGCCGTGAAAAGTAAACACCTTGAGTTGAACATCTTTGTTCGACTTTCAGTGTGGAATCAGTTGATGTGGTTGACAATCTACAACACGAAATCCTTCAGCTGCCAAGCGGCGATGAGCTGAAAGCTAGTTACAAGAACCTCCCACTGTTTGAGTTCCGTTAACGTTACCTAAACAATGGTGAAATCTCCCACTTTGAGTAGGCGTGCATTGAAATGTGCACGTCTTCGAATAACTTACTGCTGCAACCAGTTCTGTTCAAAAGTCTCCATCGCAGAGAGTTGACAGCGTTCAAGACTGACCGACGCAAACCTGTGAGTGGCAATATCATCAATGCCAGCTAAAATCACGCGCTTCACCAACGAGAAGCAGTTCTACCCATCACATTACATTTGAGTTATTAACATGTTTCGGTCGTGTGTCACCGGCGCCCGCAGGGGAAGCAAAGAAAAATAACCCTGCACCCAATCATGAATGTCGTAGGAGGCTATAATAAATGATAGCTCATCTCTTTGTATGACCAAAGAATGACGTCTGTATGTTTCTTACAGTTATATATAGTGTTCTACTGTCATTAGCATTTTGCCAGCGAAGAGTCGAAAGATTAGTAGTATGACTCTTCGCTGGCTGTTGAACGAGGGGCGGAGCACGTATGGGAATTTCCTGAGTGCAGTAATGTCGGTTCTTAACTCAACTCAACTAGCATTTACCAGGCAACCGTTGCTAGATAGTCGAACAGACCAAAGTATTGCAATTGTCGTCTCAGGAACCACACCACCGTTGCTTCGAAGTTGTTTTTAATTTGTTTATTCGTGTTCCATAATTCACTACCATACAGCAAAACGTTCTTCTAACGTTTCAGTACTCTCTTTCTGGCATTCAATTATAATGACTTGCTGCATAAGATACTTTTATTTTATTGTTCTTAATGCAACTTGCCAAGATGCTAGTGTGGGGGATTTGGCTCGGGGATAATACTTCTGACAATGGTTACTTGAAACAATGTCTCGTACACCCGAATTTGGCAGATTCTCAGGCGAAAGGATCAAGACAGTTAACTGGGCAGCTTGTGTAACATTTATTCCCAGGGGTGTTACTGCAAATATACTCTACAACAGACTACACATGTTTAGGCTCAATAGATACTCTTACTCGTCGACCTCTGAATTATGGGCAGCACACTTGCTAGCCCTCAGTAATTGCAACACAGTCCAACCGTAACAATCTGTATCACACTGTACTCTCACTTTGCCACTACTTGGTACCGCTCATTAGATCAGCGTATCACTCTTGTACACAATGGACGAGTACTCAATCTTTCTTCCTGCGGTTTCCACTCAACAGTTAGCACTGTCATCGATTATTGGAACTGCCCATCATTCATTCTAGCTTACAATTGCACATTCGCGTCCTAAAATATTAACAGAATGTCACTTGCGAATTCTCTTATGATGTAGGGCATTAATGGATATTGTCAAATATGAATTGTGTGCGAATTCATTTCGTGGGTATCACTGATCTAATGTTATGTGTAGTCCGTCCCATTTTCGTCAACTGGAAAACTTATATGATTTCTCTGACATGTTTAACTTCTCTAACTGGATGATTTCTCTAACGTGTGTGACTTCTCTAACTGGATGATTTCTCTAACATGTATGACTTCTCTAATTGGATGATTTCTCTAACATGTATGACTTCTCTAACTGGATGACTTCTCTAACATGTATGACTTCTCTAACATGTATGACTTCTCTAACTGGATGATTTCTCTAACATGTATGACTTCTCTAACTGGATGACTTCTCTAACTGAATGATTTCTCTGACATGTTTAACTTCACTAACTGGATGATTTCTCTGACATGTATGACTTCTCTAACTGGATGATTTCTCTAACATGTATGACTTCTCTAACTGGATGACTTCTCTAACTGAATGATTCCTCTGACATGTTTAACTTCTCTAACTGGATGATTTCTCTAACATGTATGACTTCTCTAACTGGATGATTTCTCTAACATGTATGACTTCTCTAACTGGATGATTTCTCTGACATGTTTAACTTCTCTAACTGGATGATTTCTCTAACATGTATGACTTCTCTAACTGAATGATTTCTCTAACATGCATGACTTCTCTAACTGGATGATTTCTCTAACATGAATGACTTCTCTAACTGGGTGATTTCTCTAACATGTATAACTTCTCTAACTGGATGATTTCTCTAACATGTATGACTTCTCTAACTGGATGATTTCTCTAACATGTATGACTTCTCTAACTGGATGATTTCTCTAACATGTTTAACTTCTCTAACTGGATGATTTCTCTAACATGTACGACTTCTCTAACTGGATGATTTCTCTAACTGGATGATTTCTCTAACTGAATGATTTCTCTAACTTCTCCAACTTGTCCCTAAGCTGCCTCATGTCTGAATATGGGGCTCTTTTTTTTCTCAATTCGGAGCGACAATTCTGGTTGTGAGCTTTCTGGTGTTAACCCGAGTTTTTGTCACTAGAGCTCACTGGCTTAGCCGCCTTCCTTGCTTTCTGGGCATGTCATGTATTTTCCTCGCTATAGTCTGTTTTCAGTTGAACTGTTGTGTAACTGTATTTAACTCTTTACGATCCGTCTTTCAGTCATAGTTACTCTATCTAGATACCCTACACAGATGTTGCTGAACCTATTCTGCACTTAATCTCAATTAAGGATCTTTCATGTGATGTTATGATCGTGCCGAGGTATTTAAAGACTGTTGACTTTTCTTTTGTATGGATATGAAGCGTAGACAATGAGAAGACAAGCTAAAACACATCTAATGGCTGTGGAAATGTTGTTTCTGAGGAAAATGCAAAGAATGCCACGGACAGACAGAAAAACCAACGACCAAATCCTACAAGAAACAAATGAAAACCGTAAACTTATTAGAGAAGTTAGACGTAGACAGTCACAATTTATTTAACACATGAGAAGAAATACATTGGAGAACTTGGTGACAACTGACAAGATTGAGGGGGAAAGAACAACAGGAAGGCAGAAAACTAAATATCTGAATGGCTTGGCCACGTGGCATGGTCGAGACAAGAACATGGAGCCGATCCACGCCTCTGGTGATCGTGTGAGATGGCGAAACACAACCGCCTACGCTTATCGGCATGTTACATGATGTCGATGAATCTCTATTTGTTTCTTCTACTTCCATGAGTGTCAATTAATGCTTATCAATGTACTTTGTTAACCGCTGCCACTGTTTATGTGTTGGATTAGTGGCCACAAGGGTTTCTCAACAATTGCTATTTCTGAGTACCACTTTGTTTGTGAGAGGCCAGGCGTTTACGCGTCAACATCCATGTATGTAGACTGGTCATCGATGTCCCGTCCATAAATGTACGCAGATAAAGTAGTAGTAGTAGGCCTCTTTCAGTCCTGAAGGACTATAGAGTTGTGCCGCTTGAGAGGTGCCTGGCAGCACCGCTGGTGACTGTATAGTCCAATTCGAGAATGACAATCTCTGTCACAGTTTCCGCATCTGTAAGACGAGACAAGTCCCGCAGTAAGTGACTGCTCTTTGAGCCTGTGCCGTCTCTCCTCAGTTTGTTGGATCTGATTGCGCTCAAAGAGCACCAGTCTGTTTCGTACATCTCTTCTCCAGGAGCATCTGTCTGTTGCAACTCTCTCCCACGTGTCTGGATCTATTCCAATGGTTTTCATATCTTGTTTACACACATCCCTATATCGCATTTGGGGTCTTCCGGTTGGCCTCTTTCCTGTGGCTAGTTCTCCGTAAAGGAGATCTTTGGGAATACGTTCGTCCTCCATTCGAGATACGTGGCCCAACCACCGGAGGCGTCTCTGCTTGAGGAGGGTGTGCACTGTGGTAATATCTGCTCTTTTAAGCACCTGTTTGTTTGTTATGTGGTCTTTCCATGTTATGCCCAGGATACGTCTCAGACATCTCATGTGGAAGGAATTCAACTTCCTTTCCTGTCTTGAGTACAGGGTCCAGGATTCAGACCCGTAGAGTAGTGTGCTAACAACACAAGCTTTATATACTTGAGCTTTTGTACGCTCTGTTAGTCTATTATTCTCCCAAACTCTTTTAGCTAGCCTGGAAAATGTTGTGGCTGCCTTTCCAATGCGTCTGTCGATTTCTGTCTCTAATGAAAGATTATCTGATATTGTCGATCCCAAATACACAAAATCGTGGACGACTTTCAATTCGTAATTAGAGATTTTGATTGACGGAGGCGCATCAGCATCTTGTTCCATCACCTGTGTTTTATTTAGGCTAATGGTGAGCCCAAAGTCTTTGCAGGCAGCTGCAAAACGATCTATGAGCCTTTGGAGATCTTCTGCTGTATGAGTAGTCAGTGCTGCATCATCTGCAAAAAGTAGTTCTCTTACGCATCTTGATCTTATTTTGGTCTTTGCCTTGAGTCTTGATGGGTTAAAAAGTTTGCCATCAGATCTTGTGTGGAGGTATATGCCTTCAGTGGCAGTCCCAAATGCTTGCCTTAAGAGAACAGCAAAGAAGATACCAAAGAGTGTAGGAGCAAGCACGCATCCCTGCTTTACTCCGCTGCTGATGCTGAATGACTGGGATGTTGAGCCGTCAAATAAAATGGTCCCCTGCATGTTTTCGTGGAATGATTTCACGAGACTAAGAAGGGTGGGTGGACATCCAACCTTTTCAAGGACCTTAAAAAGGCCGCTTCTGCTCACGAGGTCAAATGCCTTTGTGAGGTCGATGAAGGCTATATATACTGGCTTCCTCTGTTCTCTGCACTTCTCTTGGAGCTGCCGGAGTGAGAAAATCATATCGATGGTGGACCTTTTGGGTCTACATCCGCACTGCGATTCGGGGTTGATTCTTTCGCAAGAATGTGTAATCTTTTAAGGATTACTCTGGCAAATATCTTGCCTGTAATGCTGAGAAGGGAAATGCCGCGATAGTTGTTGCAGTCGCTTCTGTCGCCTTTGTTTTTATAAAGGGTAACGATGTTTGCGTCTTTCATATCTTTTGGTATTGATTTTTCTCTCCAGCAGAGCTGTAATATTGCATACAGTTCTGGGATGATTGTTTCTTTGCTACATTTTAAAATTTCAGGTGGAATACTATCTTTTCCAGGTGACTTGCCGGATTTGAGAGAGTCTAGTGCTTCGCTGATTTCTGTGAGGCAAGGTTCGTTATCCAGGACATGCATGGCGGACTGTTGATCGATGGCTTCCAGAGCTTCTTTGCTGACAGTGTTATCCACTGAGTATAGCTCTGAGTAGTGTTCTACCCAGCGATCCATTTGTTTCGCTCGATCTTTTATGATTACCCCCTCAGTTGATCGTAAAGGGGCCATCTTATTTTTTGATGGACCAACAGCTTGCTTGATGCCCTCATACATTCCTCTTATATTTCCAGTGTCTGCACAAGTTTGAATTTGAGCAGAGAGCTGTAGCCAGTACCTGTTCGCACATCTTCTTGCCATCTGTTGTACTCTATTTCTGGCCGTTCGCAATGCCTGCAGTGTTTTCTCTGAAGGTGATGTTTTATACATCGAGAATGCATGTCTCTTTATCTCCAGGACTGGGAGCATCTCTTCAGAGTGTGCTTCAAACCAGTCGGTTGACTTAGTTTGCTTCTTGCCAAATGTTGATAGTGCTGTATTGTAGATGGTGTCGCGAAAATGACTCCATCTTTCGGTGGAATCTCCGTCTGTGGGGCCGGGCAGAGTATCCGCTAGAGCCTGCATGAATTTGTTGACCTTCTCTTTATTTTGGGTGCCACTGGTGTCAACGCGTGGTCTTCCTTCTGTTCGGCTTCTGTAGATTCTCTTGGGCGTTATCTTCACCTTGCTGGAGACGAGTGAATGGTCGGTGTCGCAGTCAGCACTATGATAGCTGCGAGTCAGCCGTACATTGCTGAGGTTGCTGCGTTTAGTGAGCACCAGGTCGAGTTGGTGCCAGTTCTTTGATCTGGGGTGCCTCCATGACACCTTGTGTTGAGGTTTCGTGTCAAAGAAGGTGTTGGTCACGCACAGATTATGGTGGCTGCAGAATTCCAAGAGACGTTGTCCATTGTCATTGATCTTCCCAACGCCAAACTGTCCTAGACATGAAGGCCAAGATTCGTGGTCGGGGCCAACCCAGGCATTGAAATCCCCCAGGATAAAAAGATGTTGTTTCTCTGGTCTTTCACTGACTTCTTTGCTAAGGTCGTCATAGAACTTGTCTTTAGATTCTGATGCTGCAGTTAGTGTTGGGGCGTAAACGCTTATAATACTAACTGGGCCTGCCTCTGTCTGGAGTTGGAGCTTCAGTACTCTTTCAGTGCCATCACTTGGTGGTATGATGGAATTGAGCAGCTTGTTTCTGATAGCGAAGCCAACTCCATGCTCCCTGGTCTCTCCGCTCGGCTTGCCATGCCAGTAGAAAGTGAAGTCCCTCTCCTTGATGCTTCCAGACTCTTGGAGTCTGGTCTCTTGCAGGGCGACAGTGTCTATCCCCAGTCTTAGTAGTTCGTTGTTTATCGCTGCAGTTTTGCGGGCATCCACAATCTCATTTAGATCGTCTGAGATGCCAGGGGTCATGGTTCTTACGTTCCATGTTCCCAGCCTTAGGGCCGGTTGTTTTGTTTTTTTCTTGCTGTTAGGTGTATAGATTGCGGTCCATGTGTCAGGATTTTCCCCTAAGCTCCACACACCCTCAGGAGCAGATGAACCGTGGCGAGACAACACCTTATTGACTGGGGGCTGCCCAGCTTAGGCGGGCGGTAGCTGTCTAGTGAGATACGATGATCTCTCCCACCGTTGGAAGTAGCCCCTGGCGCCTTGCTCTACGCCAATCGAGCATTAAGACTTATAACCGGCAAATGCTACTTCCCGTGTTGTGTCACCGCTTTACGCGGTGCAGTGACCTCTTCAGGGCACAAGCCTGGGCAATGGAAATCGGAGAACCAGCTGTTGCCCAGTAGCAGGTTCCCCCTCTCCACGTCGCCGATGTTGACCAAGGGAAAGGCAGTAGCCAATGCAACTTGGCATCGGTGCCGTCGCAGGAGTTGTCAGAACTATGTTGTTTACAACATGTAACTGCCTTAGGGACTCCATCTCCGGATTTGTCCTCAGGGTTTACTCCCGAAGCCTTTCCCATATGGGTATACCCGCAAGGCAGCGGAGGTTTGAGATTTAGAGTTCCCTCTCTTAGAAGAGATACCAACCAAGGCTGACGAGCCTCCTCTGCCCGGGAATCAATAAGGAGGGAAGTCTACCATTCGTCCTTCCTGGCAGTGACCATACTGATTGGATGACCGTAGCCATTGTCTCTACTGAGAGATCCTCTGCCCACCGTCACTGACTTGAAACCATAACCAACAACTATCTGTCGGCTGCTCCCAAGTCCAATCCACCACCTGCTCACATGGCTTCACGTTACCCTGTTGGGGGGGCTAAACGGGTACTCCACCTTGCCCAAGGGTGTCCCGTAGGCTAGCGGAGGGAAGGAGGCACCTTACTTCTCCTTTGATAGGGTATACCCCTACCCCGCTACCCAAACGCAGATAAAATACAACTGAAATGTATGGCAAGCCGTGAGCACAAGAATAATGAAGGCTATTTTTAAAAGATGCATGTGAAGCCAGCGCTATGGTGATGGAGTTATGAGTGCGATTCGCAATCCCGCATACCGCGTTCCGAAATAGAGCTGCAGGAGTTTTAAAAGCAGACGCATGATGCTGGTCTTCATACAATGTTATGATTACCGGTCGTTCAGAAAGCAAAGGAAAACTGCTGAACGTAAACTTGCCAAGAAATCACACAGTCCCCAAAATTGCTGGGGTTAACTGCGACGTGCTGTAAAAGATATGCAAGTAACTTTTAACAAGTGAAGTCAATAAATAGTGTAAGCTGGCAAACGTATCTGGAAGCAGTTATTTTATTTTTTTTCCATACTGCTGTACATTGATTCATCAATGTTTGATAACCAGCTAAGGCATAATGAAGCGGCATCTGTGCACATCTCCATCAAGGCTAACACAGAGCGCGTGTGGCATGCAGCCGCAATGTCCGTCCTTGGGACCGTCAGGGTCGCACTCTTGGGAGAACAGTAAGTGGGCCCGACACACGCCCTGAAAGCTGTCATTCCGTCTGAAAGATAAAATACATGTATAATTACTCCACACTTTGTTGGTTGTAGGGTTCGTGTGAACAATTAGTGCATTGCAAACCTTCTGTTAACGCTGAATGTTTGACGGCGCTCATTGCACCCGACATCCCATATTGTGCTAACGGCTTCGGGATTCGATACACCATCATTGCCTGTACAAGCCATATGCTGGTGCGAGGAAATGCAACAGAAAGAATAAATGTCACGACGATAGACCCTAAGCCAAGGATGGTAGGTGGTCTAGGATGGAAGCTCCTACAGGCGGATAGTTAAAGCTTTGCTGTGCTGATCCGGCAGCTTCTACAGCTTGCCCTGACCCAGATGTTTTGGTGTTACCTTTCCTCTGGAGTAAACTAGTCAGGCCGAGAAAGGAATCATGCTGCATGGGCAACACATGGTCTCTACAATTCAGCCCAGGTTATGTGCTAAGGAGTCAGGTCTTAGTCAGATATGACTGAGCTACCGTATAACAGTAGACGGTACTACCTGGTTTCTGTTAGCGCCGAACGTTGGGCGGCGCTTACCAAACCCGACACCCCACATTGTGTCAACGGCTTCGGGCGGAAGAGCGCAATTGGGAGGGTACAAGCCTTACCCTGGTGCGAGGAAATGCAAGCTAAAGACAAAATTGTCATGGCAGGGCAGACCAGGCCCTAAGCCTTGGTTGGCGACTGGTCTAGGATCGAAGCTCCGACAGGCGGACAGTTAGAGCATTGCTTTGCTGATCCGGCAGCTTCTGCAGCTTGTCTTGTTCCAGATGTAGGGGTGTTACCTTTCCTCTGGAGTGAACTAGACAGGCCGAGAGAGGGATCATGCTGCATGGGCAACACATGATCTCTATATTTTAGCCCAGGCTTTGTGCTATGGAGAGGCAATAACTCCATCCCTGGTCTTAACTGGTCTCGGAATCAAAGCGAGAGGCAACTGTTACGGGTTATAAGTCCTTGTCAGTTGGCGTAGACATGGGGCGCCACGCGTTGCCTCTGACGGTGGGAGACACCTATAGGTGTCACTGATCAGCTACCGCCCGCCTCAAGCTGGGCAGCTCCCAGCCAATTGGGTGCTGATCCGCCACAGCCTGCCTGCTTCAATGGGTGCTTGGGGCTAGGACAAAATCTGAATCGCAGGCTGTAAAACCAATGCACCAGGTACAAACAAAAATAAAAATAGAAACCTCAAGCTACGGCTTGCAACCTGGAACGTGAGAACCATGTGTCCAGGATTTTCCACTGACTTGACCAATATTGACGATGTGAGAAAAACGGCTGTGATTGATGCCGAACTCAATCGTCTTAACATTGATATTGCTGGCCTGCAGGAGACTCGCCTCGCTGAGGAAGGGTCACTCAGGGAAAACAACTACACCTTTTTCTGGAAGGGTAGAGGGCAGGCAGAAAAAAGGCAACACGGTGTGGGCTTTGCAGTGAAGAATTCGCTACTGGGAATGATTGAAATTCCAGCAGGAGGAAATGAAAGACTATTGTCCCTGCGTTTGGCAACCTCTTGTGGGTTTGCCACCATTATTACTGCATATGCACCGACACTCGATTCCTCTGATGATGTGAAGGAGTTGTTCTATGAGGAGTTAGACTCCGTGATCAAGGCAGTTCCAAAATCTGACTACATTTATATGCTCGGTGATTTCAATGCTCGTGTGGGCAAGGACTCGAGTTCATGGCCAGTGTGCCTTGGAAAATACAACATCGGTCGCATGAATGAAAATGGGCAAAGGCTGCTGGAGCATTGCACCAGTAATGACCTATGTATTACAAACTCTTTTTTTTAAAACAAAAGAGATGCATAAGGTCACATGGAAACATCCAAGATCTGGCCATTGGCACCAGCTGGATGTAGCGAAACCCCAGTGGCCCATGTCCTCATACCTATCCGCTCAATTCCTTCGGAGTGGAATTCTCTGGGTTACTTTCATAACCCGAGCATTTGACACGAATACTTTGTAATCTATCTGTTCTTCGGGAAAACCCAATGGCACGCCTTGCACCAAATATGACCTAGGGTAATGGTTGGCGTGAAATGTCCGTTGTCAACCTTGTCGGTTGTTGTCGGCACAATGTATTGAAGTTTTAAAGAATTTTACAGATAAAGTGCCGCATCCTACTGCTGGGGAATGAAAGGTAATTTAGATTAATTGGTCCTGCCAGACATGGGCATATTAAGCTTGGTCGTCTCAAATAATGAGACGAATTGGTGAAACGGCAGTCTTGCCAATTTGGCTAAGCGTCTAGATCTGGGCATGGCGGGGGAACAAATCGGGGTTATCCTTCTTCCTATGGCTTTACCTCTGTTTAGTGTTCTCTTTCATTTGAATATAAACATTCTATAGCTATGGCATGTCGAGGGGAGGGAAGGGCTCCGTGGGGACCGGTTCCACCCATCTGAGTTATATCTTCTTGAGCCAGAAGAGGCGATCCACTGTGCTATCTCTTTCGTCTTTCGGCTGATTTGGGGGGGGGGGGGCAGGTGGACCGGGTGGTTCCTGGTCGATAGGAAGATGTTGGGAGTATAAATGGACTTCCCTGTCTCCCTGAGAGAACCTGAACTCATCTGAATGTATGGGTTATGTGAGACACGGCCGATACATTGCGGTGACAGCTCAGACAAGAGCGGCGGCCGGACAGGGTAGTTTCCTCTTTCCTGTTCTTGCTAGGGATGGGGGAGGGAGATGCACTGCGGTCCATACAGACCCACTATTATGATTAGTTAAGAGTAGGAAACATACATAATTACGCACACTACTCCACAATAGCTTTGTAGTGAGAAAGGCAAGGTTTGCAAGTGAGAGGTAAGCCTGAGAAGGTATGTGCCCAATATTAATAAAGGCATGGTATGAGTGTGGAGAGGAGTGTGGTATGAAGACAATTGAATACTAGGTAATTGTATGTATTTTATGTATGGCAACCGACATGCTGACATCCATTGGAATCTCCATGCCGGCTGTATATGAAGTTTACACCAGAGGCTCTCAAAATTGTTTTAACTTTACAGGATCCTTCTTTTGACGGCGAATATAGCCGGAAGTTTCGACAGAGCATCGACATAGAACATTATGTTTACTAGGAAGTCCCTGCTGCTGTTGGGCTATACCAGATAGAACCACGGCGGGCCCGAACGAATACTTTCAGAACACCTCGGCAGGCTTTTCGTTGAGCTGGGATCGAGTATGTTTGCATTCTGGGCTAAATCCCGCCTAAGTCACTGACACACCCGGGCATATATCCTATTTATTCTCCTTGAGTATTTCCCCACCAAAATTGTACCACGTGATCCCAGGGCACTTTCCCTAATCATTGGACACACTACATTCGTGTATGCCACGGAAACTTGGAATCCTGGATCGATGGAACCTTGTTGTTCGAACAACCTACGCGGGAAATAAAGACCAGGGAACTTGCTGTGAGGTGGTGGTGAATTCATGGGACAATATGGAAAACGATGATCTAGGATATTTATATTTGTGTTGATATTGTATGGACTAGTTTTCTCTCTAGATTGTGTGTAGATGTTTATGAGTTAATCGCCAGATATTTTTTCTGTGCTGTTATGTATTGAGTTATTAAATTTACAATTACAAATATGTTGAAGAACGTCATGTTGTATGCGTGTCAGCCAGAACGACCCTGCAGGAAATAGGTCCTGAGGTCGAAAGAGAGAGTGACAGTGAGTCCGGGGGAAACGGAGGAGGGTTGGCAAGCAAAGACCTATCCCAGCCAGGGCTATAGAATAATATTGAAATATTGTTACATAGTTGCTTGGGACCCTCCACGTAGCTTGTTACAATTTCTGGGGGCACGTCGCGGGATATTTGAAATCCTGGTGGAGGTCTGGCTGATATAGTGATAGGGGACAGATATTCTTGTCTACTATCAATAGGTTCTGCCTACCGTACCTGGCTATTGTCTATACTCTTCCTGACACAGACTGACCGACATACGACGTGGTGTGGTCAGGTAAAATAACCAGTTGTGTACTAGAGATTGAAATTTAATATACAATTATCTCTTCCCTTACCCTCTGAATGTAAGATGGCATCCGCTAAATTTAATGTTGCCGAAGTACAGGCTAAAGGTCGAGAGATGGGCTACGATGGTGTAGAGTTACAAAAATATGTTCAGGAAGTTGAAAGAGACTTCAGACAGGCTGAGCGCGAAGCTAGGAAATTTGAGATCGAGCGTGAAGCTAAGAAAATAGAAGCTGACCGCGAAGCTAAGAAAATAGAAGCTGACCGCGAAGCTAAGAAAATGGAAGCTGAGAGCGAAACTAAGAAAAGGGAAGCAGAACAGGCCGTCAGAGACCATGAGTTCCGCATGAGGGAGTTGGAGCTTAGAGCTAAAACTGCCAAGGAAAGCGAGGGTGCAGTGGGAGGCACAGTTCTACCTGACTCAACAACTCCTAGTGGCGGTCCATACCAGGCAATGAAGTTCCCTTTGCTCCCGTTCGATGAACACAAAGAGAAGATCGACCAGTATCTTCAAAAATTCCAGTCGATGGCTTTGGCTATGGGACTGGAACGTGGGAAATGGAACTTGAAACTCTCGCAGGGCCTGAGGGGGACCGCGTACGAGGTCTATTCAAGGTTGCCACCTGGTATGGAGAATGACTATGAGGCTCTGGAAAAAGCATTATTGAAAAGGTTCCAGATGACAGCCCATACATACCGTCAGCAGTTCAGAAAGTCCAAGAGAGAGCCAGGAGAGATGTTCGCAGCCTACAGCGTTAGACTTAAGTCTTACCTTTTGAAGTGGATGTCATTGGCTGGATTTGCTAACGACTATGAAAGTTTAGAAGAATTAGTGGTCGTGGACCAAATGAAGAGAATGATGCCTAAGCCATTGCAAACCTTTTTGCTTGAAAATGGGGCAGAAAGGTTAGACATAGTCAACACATTGGCGGAAAGGTATGTGCTAGCTCATGGGGATAATGGGGAACTGTCACAACCCAATCCCCGACCACCAGACACATGGTCTGTAAAGAAGAAGAACCCTAAAACAGCTCACACCAAGAAGGAGGATCCTTTCGATAAAGTTCCAATTAAGAAACCCTCTGGTAAGAGTCCACCTGGATCTCCTAAAAGAAAGTGGAGTGAAAAGTGGTGCGCCTACTGCAAATCTCCCACACACAATACGGCCGATTGCCGGCGCAAACAGAAAAACTCTCACTATGCTGCCTGTCTTGTAGAAACCGGGGAAGGGTCTAACAAGGAGGTAGAAGGGAGGGGTCTTGAGAACAAAGATTCAGAGAAACCACCAGTAGTAGAAACGATACTTGTGAACGGACAACCAGTTGAGTGTCTCTATGACACAGGTCTGCAGTTTGAGGCTGTAATTTCATCACACTTAGTGAGCCCAGAGCAGTTAACCGGGGAATCTATTGAGATTCAAACGGCGACAAAGAGTGCGGTGACGATGTCTCTTCCAATTGCGAAGGTGGACATCAAATCAAAATATGTTACCGGCACTATACAGGCAGCCGTTCTGCTCGATCCTATCTTCCCAATGATATTGGGTTGTCGCTACGTCTTTCTAGGGATTCCAACCGAACCCATGTACGTAGGGGCGATGCAAACCAGATCTCAATCGGAGGATGAGCAGACGCCAGCCTTGATCGTGAATCCCTTGCCTGGGGAGTTACGAGCTGCTCAAAGCCAGGATGCTACTTTGCAACCTTGCTTCAACCAGTTGCCAAAAAGTTCTGATCCACCAAGACGGGGTCAGTATTATATGAAGAATCGGTTACTGTATCGGAGAGCCGGAGTGGAGGAACGCCAGCATGGACAGCTAGTAGTTCCTAAGGCTTATCGGGAACAGCTTCTTCATATGGGACACACCATTTCTTTCAGTGGACATATGGGTGTCGGGGCAACTCTCCAGCGCATTTCCTGCCATTACTACTGGCCAGGGATGACTGGAGACGTGCGTAGGTACGTCAAGTCGTGCCCAGAGTGTCAGCGTGTGGCACCAAAACACTGGACGGCTCCGGTAGTCTTGGGTGACATGCCCATTATGAACTCTCCTTTCGAGAGAGTTGCCATCGATCTTGTTGGTCCTCTTCCTCGGACTAGGAAGAGGAATAAGTACATTCTCACGATGGTGGATTGCTGTTCCATGTGGGGTGAGGCGATACCTTTGGCCACAATCGACTCTAAGCGAGTGGCTGATGCACTGATGGAGACCTTTACTCGGTTGGGATTTCCCAACCAGATCCTAACGGACAATGGGTCTCAGTTCTGTGGTAAGCTGATGGAAGAAGTCTTTCGTATCTTCCAGACTAACCACATTCACACAAGCCCGTACCACCCTCAGTCTAATGGGCAAGTAGAGAGGTTTAATGGTACATTGATGACCATGCTTCGGAAGCTGGCTCAAGAGAAACCAGACAGATGGGATGAGTATATCCCAGCCGCCTTGTTCGCCTATCGGGAGGTTCCCCATGGGTCGACCGGGTTGCCACCAGCCACTCTACTATTCGGGAGGCCAATCAAGGGTCCCTTAGAAGCCCTATTGAGATGTTGGACAGAGGAAGAAACTTCCGAAGAAGTTGTATCCTCATATAAATACGTCGAAGAGTTAAAGAAGAAACTCCAGACGGGTTGGGCTTTGGCAGCTCAGAATCTGAGGGCGGCCAGAAAGAGACACGCGGCCTACTACAATAGAAGGACGAAAGATAGGTCTCTTAAAGTGGGGGATCGGGTTCTGTTGTTACTTCCAGTAGGTTCCAATAAACTCGAGATTGGTTGGCAGGGGCCTTTCCCGGTGGAAAGGGTTGTGTCCCGTACCAATTATGCTATCCGGATCAGGGGGAAATCTAAAATCTTCCACATTAACCTCCTCAAAAAATATGAGGAACGATCCGATGGTACTTCTCTCCCACTCATGACTATGGCGGTCGCGATGGAAACTGAATCGGGCGAAGACGCGGATAGGGAGTATCCTTTACAACCTGGGGAAACCTATAAGGATGTACATATAAATCCTGATCTGTCGACTGAAGAAACAGAACTGGTCATCCGTTTGTTGGAGTCCCATCAACAGATTCTTACCGATCGTCCAGGGCGGACAGGGTTGGTCGAGTTTGATATGACTCTGACTACCCAAGACCCCATTCGCCAAAAAATATATCCAGTGCCCTTTGCGAAAGAGAAGGCCCTGGAAGCCGAAATCCAGAAGCTTCTGGATGATGACATCATAACTCCTTCGACTTCTCCTTATAATGCCGGGGTTGTCTTGTTGAGGAAGCCAAGCGGGGAGCACCGCTTATGTATTGATTACAGGCATTTAAACAGTTGTACGACATTCCAAGTGGAGCCGTTACCAAACACAAATCAACTGTTTGCCAGATTAAATAGGGCAAAGTACTTTTCAAAAATCGATTTAAGCCGGGGATATTATCAGATCCCTGTGAAGCCTGAGGTTCGGCCCTTGCTCGCTTTCAGTACTCCGAGCGGCCATTACGAATTTAAGGTGATGCCTTTTGGGCTGAGCAATGCGCCCAGTGTGTTCACACGCATGATGAGAAAGTTATTAGACCCTTTAAGGGATCCCTCTGTCGTCTCGTTTATGGATGATATTCTCATCGCGTCTGACAATCTGAAAGATCACCTGAAATCCTTGGAACAGATCTTCATAAGATTGAAAGAGGAGGGGTTAACTGCCCGTCCAGCCAAATGCATGATTGGCTATCACTCCTTAGAATTTCTGGGACATACTATTACCCCGGGGGGTTTGGTACCGGAAGAAAAGAATGTAGAGAAGGTCAGACTCGCACCCCGTCCTAAATCCAAAAGGATGTTAGGTCTTTCTTGTCTCTGTGTGGGTGTTACCAGAAATTTATTCCGAAGTTCAACGAAATTGGGGCACCGTTAACCGAAACCCTGAAGAAAGGATCGCCAGATCCTATAGTCTGGACCCCGAGCTGTGAAGAGGCTTATGGGAAGCTGAAACAGGCTTTGGTGGATAGGCCAGTCCTGCAACTCCCAAATTTGGAGAAAACGTTTGTTCTAAGAACCGACGCGAGTAACATAGGGATTGGAGCAACTCTGTTGCAGGAAGGGCGAGAGGATCCTACTGTGCTATGTCCGGTGGCATATGCCAGTAGAAAACTGTTACCCGCGGAACGGAATTACTCCACCGTCGAACGGGAATGTTTGGCTCTAGTGTGGGCGGTACAGAAATTTCAACCTTATCTGTATGGAGTACCGTTCAAAGTGCAGTCCGACCATCAACCTCTGACGTTCTTGGCAACTTCCAAGAAACTGAACGCAAGGTTAATGAGATGGTCATTGCTCTTACAACCGTATCAGTTCACGGTCGAATACATCCCCGGAAGGGAGAATGTGGGAGCGGATTTTATGTCACGGCATCCTATGGTCGAAGGTGAGGGGGAGGTAATTCGAACAGAACCTCTGGCAGTTGAAAGTTCGTAGGGTTCGACTTTCTTAAGAGGGGGCCTATGTAGCGAAACCCCAGTGGCCCATGTCCTCATACCTATCCGCTCAATTCCTTCGGAGTGGAATTCTCTGGGTTACTTTCATAACCCGAGCATTTGACACGAATACTTTGTAATCTATCTGTTCTTCGGGAAAACCCAATGGCACGCCTTGCACCAAATATGACCTAGGGTAATGGTTGGCGTGAAATGTCCGTTGTCAACCTTGTCGGTTGTTGTCGGCACAATGTATTGAAGTTTTAAAGAATTTTACAGATAAAGTGCCGCATCTTACTGCTGGGGAATGAAAGGTAATTTAGATTAATTGGTCCTGCCAGACATGGGCATATTAAGCTTGGTCGTCTCAAATAATGAGACGAATTGGTGAAACGGCAGTCTTGCCAATTTGGCTAAGCGTCTAGATCTGGGCATGGCGGGGGAACAAATCGGGGTTATCCTTCTTCCTATGGCTTTACCTCTGTTTAGTGTTCTCTTTCATTTGAATATAAACATTCTATAGCTATGGCATGTCGAGGGGAGGGAAGGGCTCCGTGGGGACCGGTTCCACCCATCTGAGTTATATCTTCTTGAGCCAGAAGAGGCGATCCACTGTGCTATCTCTTTCGTCTTTCGGCTGATTGGGGGGGGGGGGGGCAGGTGGACCGGGTGGTTCCTGGTCGATAGGAAGATGTTGGGAGTATAAATGGACTTCCCTGTCTCCCTGAGAGAACCTGAACTCATCTGAATGTATGGGTTATGTGAGACACGGCCGATACATTGCGGTGACAGCTCAGACAAGAGCGGCGGCCGGACAGGGTAGTTTCCTCTTTCCTGTTCTTGCTAGGGATGGGGGAGGGAGATGCACTGCGGTCCATACAGACCCACTATTATGATTAGTTAAGAGTAGGAAACATACATAATTACGCACACTACTCCACAATAGCTTTGTAGTGAGAAAGGCAAGGTTTGCAAGTGAGAGGTAAGCCTGAGAAGGTATGTGCCCAATATTAATAAAGGCATGGTATGAGTGTGGAGAGGAGTGTGGTATGAAGACAATTGAATACTAGGTAATTGTATGTATTTTATGTATGGCAACCGACATGCTGAGACCATTGGAATCTCCATGCCGGCTGTATATGAAGTTTACACCAGAGGCTCTCAAAATTGTTTTAACTTTACAGGATCCTTCTTTTGACGGCGAATATAGCCGGAAGTTTCGACAGAGCATCGACATAGAACATTATGTTTACTAGGAAGTCCCTGCTGCTGTTGGGCTATACCAGATAGAACCACGGCGGGCCCGAACGAATACTTTCAGAACACCTCGGCAGGCTTTTCGTTGAGCTGGGATCGAGTATGTTTGCATTCTGGGCTAAATCCCGCCTAAGTCACTGACACACCCGGGCATATATCCTATTTATTCTCCTTGAGTATTTCCCCACCAAAATTGTACCACGTGATCCCAGGGCACTTTCCCTAATCATTGGACACACTACATTCGTGTATGCCACGGAAACTTGGAATCCTGGATCGATGGAACCTTGTTGTTCGAACAACCTACGCGGGAAATAAAGACCAGGGAACTTGCTGTGAGGTGGTGGTGAATTCATGGGACAATATGGAAAACGATGATCTAGGATATTTATATTTGTGTTGATATTGTATGGACTAGTTTTCTCTCTAGATTGTGTGTAGATGTTTATGAGTTAATCGCCAGATATTTTTTCTGTGCTGTTATGTATTGAGTTATTAAATTTACAATTACAAATATGTTGAAGAACGTCATGTTGTATGCGTGTCAGCCAGAACGACCCTGCAGGAAATAGGTCCTGAGGTCGAAAGAGAGAGTGACAGTGAGTCCGGGGGAAACGGAGGAGGGTTGGCAAGCAAAGACCTATCCCAGCCAGGGCTATAGAATAATATTGAACTATTGTTACATAGTTACTTGGGACCCTCCACGTAGCTTGTTACACTGGACTTCATCATCACACGGAGACAACATCTGAACCATATATCATTGACTCGTAGTTACCACAGTGCTGACTGTGATACGGATCATTCTTTGGTTGTTGCAAGGGTTAGACTGAGACCAAAGAGAATCTACACAGCTAAACACAAATCTAGCCCCAGGATTAATATTATTAACACTCATGATCCTGAAAAGTGCTTTCAGTTTCAACAGCAACTTGAAGACGCTTTCACTGATACACCAGAAAATTGTACAGTAAATGAAAAGTGGGGTCAAATTAAGGAAACTCTTTATAAAACTGCCGTAGGGGTTTACGGCACTGTGGATCATAAGAGGCAGGACTGGTTTGCGGCAAACAGCGAGACTCTGCAGCCCTTGATTGATAAGAAGAAAAAAACTCTCTTAAGAAACAAGGAAAGACCAACGCGTAACACTCTGAGTGAGCTAAGGCAAGCTAGGAAGGATGTGCAAAAGGCTGCCAGGCAGTGTGCAAATGATTATTGGATCAAGTTATGTGAGTCCATTCAAATCGCAAGTGATAAGGGAGACATAAGAAGCATGTATGAAGGAATAAAGAAAGCCTGTGGTCCAGTGATCAAAAGAAGTGCACCATTGAAAACCTTGACTGGAGAAATCATCACTGACAAGAAACGGCAGATGGACAGATGGGTAGAGCACTATTTGGAGCTTTACTCAAGTGAGACCAAACTAGCGGATGATGCCCTCAACGCCATAGAGGCTCTACCAACTCTTGACCACCTGGACACACTTCCCACCATAACAGAAGTTAAGTGTGCTATAAATGAACTTGCATCTGGCAAGGCTCCAGGTAAGGATGGGATTCCAATAGAGGTTATCAGGAGTGGGCAAGACACACCCACTCTACAGATCCACAAGCTAATAGAGCTATGCTGGCGTGAAGGACAAGTCCCACAGGATTTCAAAGATTCAAGCATCATAACACTGTACAAGAACAAGGGCGATCGGAGCGACTGCAACAACTATAGGAGTATCTCACTTCTGTGTATTGTTGGAAAAGTATTTGCCAGAATTGTTCTGCGCAGACTTCAAGTCCTAGGAGATCAAGTCTACCCCGAATCACAGTGTGGCTTTCGACAGAACCGGTCTACCACTGATATGATATTCTCATTGCGACAAATGCAAGAAAAATGCCGTGAACAGAATCAACCACTGTTTATTGCCTTCATCGACCTCACAAAGGCATTTGATTTGGTCAGTCGTGAGGGTCTGTTCAAGGCACTAAAGAAGATTGGCTGCCCACCAACTCTTCTGTCCATTGTGGAATCGTTCCACACAGGCATGAAGGGTATAATCAAGTTTGATGGTGCAACTTCTGAAGAATTTGAAATCAAGAGTGGATTTAAGCAAGGTTGTGTACTAGCTCCCACCCTCTTTGTACTTTTCACTTCTACTGAAATATGCATTTTGTGATCAGGATGGTGGTATATACATTCACTCACGCTCAGATGGCGGCCTCTACAATGCTCAGAGATTGAAGGCTAAGACCAAAATTAGGAGGGTACTGATCAGAGAGTTGCTTTTTGCAGATTATGCTGCAGTTACGACCCACTCTGAGGAAGAATTGCAATGTCTACTATCTGCATTCTCCAATGCTTGTTCTGAATTTGGTTTAACAATTAGCAAAAAGAAGACACAGATTATGTCACAAGGTGCACATGGGGTACCATCAATCTTTATTGACGACGCCGAACTAGAGATAGTAGACCATTTTACATATCTCGGATCAGTGGTTAATAGCAAATTATCCCTAGATCAGGAAATCAACATCCGGATTGGTAAGGCAGCAACAACAATGAACAGGTTAAGAAAAAGAGTCTGGGAGAACAGGAAGCTTACTGCCAAAACAAAAGTCCTTGTCTATCAAGCCTGTGTCCTTAGTACTCTTCTCTATGGCAGTGAAACCTGGACAACTTACTCACACCAAGAGAACAATTTAAACAGCTTTCATATGCGGTGTCTGCGAAGAATTCTTGGTATTAAGTGGCAAGACAAAATCACAAATACTGAAGTATTGGAAAGATCAGGTTGTGTGACAGTTTATTCCATGCTCAGTCTTTGTAGACTTAGATGGATAGGACATCTTAGGAGGATGGATGATGGTAGAATACCAAAGGATATCTTTTTTGGTGAATTACAGATGGGTAAGAGATCTCAGGGTCGGCCTCTACTACGATACAAAGATGTGTGTAAGCGGGACATGGTTGATACAGGCATTGATAATGCACATTGGGAGCAAGTCGCCGCTGAACGTGTTGCATGGAGGGCAAATATCAGAAATGGAATAAAGTCAAAGGAGAAAATTATTGCAGAAAAGTCACACACCAAGCGTTTGAGACGTAAGATGGTGCATGATGGTGGAAATGACCACGTGTTCAGATGCACCCACTGTGAACGGACATTTACAGCGCAAATTGGCCTTATCAGTCACACTCGCTACCGCCATAGTTAAAAGTTATTATGCCTTTTTAAAGCACAAACTATCGTCTGTCAAGACGGCAAAGTGCCAATGGATGTGCTAAGGAGCGTTATAACTCCATCCCTGGCCTTAATGCCATGGGTTATTAAGCCTTTTTTTTGTATTATAGCACAGGAGTAGTCTAGTATGCGCATTTGCCACCCCAAAATGGGGAGTGGGGATGGGCATTGTGGGGAGTATTTTGTTATATAGCTCTATGTGACGTCATAGCACTCCCCCTGAAATCGACTCCCCATTCTCAATGGGGAGTCAAAGGGGTATAACTCACTTTTTGGTCTTATTACATCCCTTTAAAAGTCGGTGAGTGTGCGACCGGGCGTGCGTGTGCGTGAACGGGTACATGGTGCGCGGGTGATCGGTGTTCGATTCCAATAAAATATATGAAAAATACGACCGCTAACCGTTCTACAAACTGTCGTTTTTCCTGTACCTAAAATACCATAATTTTTGCCCACATTAAAACCGTCTCCTAATCTTTTTACGCTATGGTAATCACGGATTACAGGTCAACCTTGTCGCCACATCCTGCTACAAGGGCAGCGCGTGATACGTGTAATGACGCACGTAAATTCTACGTGATCGACCTTTGTACGGTCAGTAGTTTTGACCATGTTAAATCCCTATTCAGTGTACCGGGTGCGTGGTATTTAAGCCGGATTAGGGGACAATAGCAATTGTAGGTAATACTGAGAATGTCCCCTGCGTTGTTTCCTGTAGCAAGGTGACTCAGCTAAGGGAACAATTTCACTTTTATTAACACTCAAAGTGACCTCTAGTTTGTTTCCTGTTTCCTGTAGTAAGGTGACCTGTTATTGTCTAAACAAGTAACCAGCAAACTGCTGACGTGGCATAAAAGTTGTATAAATACTAAGGGGGCTGCTGTGATATTTCAGTCTGCAAAGTCTCAAGCCTCAGGTGAGCTACTTGTTGTGACTGTATATTTTCTCTATACAGGTTTGCTTCTTGTCTGATCTTGGTATTATATTTTCCTTCTATGTAGTACTTCAACACTCTAGTGGCAATGGACAGATTTTTATTTTGCTCTTTTGTCTTTGTTTTTCATCATGTCGATTCTTATTCTCTCGTATAATTGTTCAGTTTCAACTGTTCAAGAATATTCCCGTGTTTGTTCCATTTTATTTCCTTGTCATAAAATAATACTACAGGTACCTTCATGTAATTATTATTTGTATCTTCTAGATCCGTGTTAAGATAAATACACATGTCAAAAATTTTTAAAAATTTTTAAAAGTTTCAAAATGTCAGAAACTGAAAGTTAAGCAAGTACCACGCGTTCAAAGTTTAATAAACTTAAGATTTCAACAAATTTTAACAAATTTAAAAAAGTTTTAAAAATTTTAAAAATTTTTAAAAGTTTCAAAATGTCAGAAACTGAAAGTTAAGTAAGCACCTCGCGTTCAAAGTGTAAAAAACTTAAGATTTCAACCAATTTTAACATATTTAAAAATGGTTTAAAAATTTAAAAATGTTAGAGAGTTTCAAAATGTCAGAAACTGAAAGATAAGTAAGCACCACGCGTTCAAAGTGTAAAAAAAAACTTAAGATTTGAACCAATTTTAACAAATTTAAAAAAAGTTTTAAAAATTTTTAAAATCTTAGAAAGTTTCAAGATGTCAGAAACTGAAAGTTAAGTAAGCACCTCGCGTTCAAAGTGTAAAAAACTTAAGATTTCAACCAATTTTAACAAATTTAAAAAAGTTTTAAAATTTTAAGAATTTTTAAAAAGTTTCAAAATGTCAGAAACTGAAAGATAAGCAAGCACCTCGCGTTCAAAGTTTAAAAAACTTAAGATTTCAACCAATTTTAACAAATTAAAAAAAGTTTTAAACATTTTTAAATGCTTCAAACAGTGTCAAAGTTAAGGAAGTAACCACTGATCACTACAGTATTTTGTTTTGTTGTCTCTACAGATTGAAAACTTTGCTAACACGAAGGGAGAAGTCTTTTGAGCTGTTTATAACCAGGGAAATCTCAACCAGTCTCGACAAAAATCAACGTTATCACAGACATACAGGTTTGTTGATGCTCTTGTTCCGTCACATCACCACATCTCTGCCTCGTCTATACTTGTTTATGTATATGTCTTATGAAACATTAGTCTTGTATCATGAACATGTATGATCACTAACCTGTCTTATTTCTACAGCTATGTATTGTTTACTTGCCGTTCACTAAAGTATTTTGATTTGTTTTCTACAGATTGAAACTTTGCTAATGCTGGAAGTATCGTCTTGAGCTGTGTATAACTGAAGAAATCTTGATACAACCTAAACTGTGAACTCGACACAACTGATATTTTGTCACTCTCGGTACAATCGGACGTTGTCTCAAATATAGGTACGTGTGATAGATGATTTACTCATTGTGTGTTGAATATATTAATCGAAACATCAGTATATCACTATTTCTGCTGTCTATATGCCTTCACACTGTGTCATTATATATATTATACCAAGGTACCTATAATGTCCCTGACTTAAGCTTCCTTAATGTTATAGCGCTTAAACACACACACACACACACACACATATTTATTCCATTCTTCTGCTAGGTGTCTCATGCAAAGGTGTTTGGTAATTTCAACAGACTGTCGTGCTGCATCACTGACCAGTATCTACCAACAAGGAGAGACATCAGTGTGTTTGGTAATTCTAACAACCTGTCGTGCTGTATCACTGACCAGTATCTACCAACAAGGAGAGCCATCAGCGCAACAAGTGGACAAGTTGTCATCACACAGTTGGTCTGGATAGTACAATCAGGTTGGTTCTTTATTACTCTCTCTCTCTCTCTCTCTCTCTCTCTCTCTCTCTCTCTCTCTCTCTCTCTCTCTCTCTCTCTCTCTCTCTAATATATGTATATAAATATATAATAAAAGAAAATATAAGATTATTGGAATTTCACAACTGTTTGTTGTAAAGTGTACAACAGTAAAGTTAAATCATTAAAAATATTGAGAAAATTTAACGATGTCTGAGCATTTAAAATATAAATCTCACGTTTAAATATCCCAAAATAACTACATAAATATTGAACAGTAAAAATATAAGATGTAAACACATATGTAAACATTTATATATTGAGCATTAAAAATGTGATATGTAAAATGGTGTTGTGTATTTTGTTCTCTTACAGATACTTGTGTGTCGTATTCAGACCAGTGTCTTCAACCTTAAAAGATGGGTTCAGCAAGAACCGACATGTCCAACCCAAAGAAAGAAGGGCATTTGTGTGTCATTTGTGGGCAAGTGTTCACAGCAAGTCATAATCTGCTGCATCACATTCGGGACAGCCACGAAAATAAACAAAAGGTGTCTTGTCCTGCGTGTGGTAGGCTTTTTAAACGAGAAGATGGTCTACAAAGACATATAAGAACACTTCACGGGATGCCATCATCACCGTCAACATCATCATCATCATCATCATCAACCTCACTCCCATCATCATCAATACCCTCAGCATCATCAACTAAATCAGCATCATCATCATGCAAACGAAAAGCCGACACAAACACCAATAAAAAACAGAAGCACCCAGCTAAAAAACAAAAACAAGAAAACATACTTTTCGAACTCGTAGACGAGGAAGCCGACATATTGTTTTATGAAGAACTGGAGACTATATATAACCTACCCAAGGACGTCCAACAAAAATATAAAGAACACTGGACAGCCATTAGGACTCATCAGAACATCCACAAGCATATATCGACATATAATTTTTTCACCGACCAGACTCAACACAACCAATAGATTGGACCAACAAGTTAGAGACGATATTTACTAGCCAGACCAGTAGATTCAAAATTAACTACAGCCACCACATCATATTAAGACACATGGAGACAAAGGACCTTAGCTTTTTTCATGCCTCATCGAACAACGCCTGTGAATTAGACGTCCCCATATTAATCAACAACAAACAAGACTTTGACGAATTTATAGAGATAGTTAAGGCAAGCGACATGTTTAATTATGCATTACACACTAGGCCTGACACCAAATACCTTGTAGAGACGATTCCAGCGACTAGTGTTTACATATATCACATGACAGAAAACCCCATCGGCTGCTGTCTAGAAGACATACCATTACACATCACTCAAAACAGGGCCATCAACACATTGCAACGCGATGCAAACCACTCTACACGATACACCGATAATCTGTGTTTCTTTCGTTGTCTGGCGTTATTCCAGGGTGAGAATATAAAGGCTCTTAGTACACCCACTCAAAAGTTAGTACACCGGTGGCAGATATCCCAAAATATAGAAACCATGGCTGATTTTCCTGGAGTTAGGTTAGTTGATATCCCTAATTTAGAACAATGCTTTGCCCTTAATATAGATATTTTTGAATACGATGACACCCAGTCCCTGATCCCAAAACTTAGGGGGAGTGGTAGTTATGATAAAACATTAAGCTTGCTAGCTTATAGAGACCATTTTATGTATATTAATAACATTGACAGAGTAGCTAGGTCCTTTTCTTGTCCTGATTGTGGGAAGATATGGAAATTATTTAGGGATATGGATAGACACTATAAAACCTGTAGCGGAGGCAAAACCAAACATGCCTATAAAGGTGGGGTATACAGTGTGACCGAGACCATATGGGAAACTATTCAGTCACATGGTATAGACGTAGATACGGACTTTGTGTATCCCTACAGAGCCACCTACGACTTTGAGTGTTATTTTGACACTAACACTCTCCCCAAGGAAACCAAGTCCACAAAATTCTTAGGTAAACATGTCCCTCTTAGCTGTTCAGTGGCGTCAAATGTCCCTGACTTTACGGACCCGGTTTGTTTTATCACAACGGGTGACCCTCTGGACTTGGTGAAAAGGATGCTTGAGCATCTGACGCGGATTGCTGAGGCAGCTTATGTCTCGCTACGCAAGAAATTTGATACTGAGTACACAGAGTTAGAGGAGTACCCCCATTTAGTCGAAAAGTTAGATGAGTACCTGAAAGCATTACCGGTCATTGGGTTCAACTCGGGGAAATATGATATCAACGTAATTAAACCTTATTTTATAGAGTATTTCCTCTCTGCCACTGGTGTTCCCTTTAAATATGTGGTCAAAAGAAATAACAATTTTATGAGCATCGCGTCTAGAAAAATTAACGTTTCTAGACTATCATTAATTACCTAGCCCCGGGGTTTAGCTATTCCAAATATTTAGCGGCTTATGAGGTAGACGAAACCAAGGGGTTCTTTTGTTACGAGTATATCACCTCATTAGATAGATTAAAGGAGACTAGTTTACCCCCACACAAGGCGTTTTATTCACATTTGAAAAAGTCCAACATTTCAGATGCTGACTATGCCTACTGCCAACGAGTATGGAGCGAGCACCGTATGTCGACACTGGCAGATTTCTTGGTCTGGTACAATAATAAAGATGTAGGTCCCTTTATCGAGGCATTAGATAAGCAAGTTGCATTTTACGCGGAAATAGGGGTAGATATTTTTAAAGATGCCATCTCAGTTCCCGGGGTAACTATGAAATATCTGTTTAAGACCATCCCCAAAGATGTTTCATTTTCTTTATGCGGCAAGACTGATAGTGGGCTGCACACCACTATTAGAAAGAACATTGTCGGGGGTCCCTCGATCATTTTTCACAGATACCATGAGGTAGGTGAGACTTTGATCAGAGGAGTGAACAAAGTGAAATCCATTAAGGGGTATGATGCCAACGCTCTTTATCTGTGGGCCCTAATGCAGCCAATGCCCACAGATTTTCCTGTAATACGAAACGCAGAAGATGGGTTCAAGCCCCATAAGGTTGGTTTTTACACAGTGCAGTGTAGAGAGTGGTTGGCTTGGGTGTCCCATAGTAATAACATAGAGCTAAAAATCCAGTTTAATGGACGGGAGATTTCTCTAAGCAGCCGACACATTAGAGTCGATGGGTGGGATAAAAAGTCTAAAACCGTCTACCAGTTTCACGGTTGTTTGTGGCACGGACACCAAGACTGTGTGCTGACACGTGGTAAAGTGGTTAACCCGGTCAACAAGAAACCTTTGGTAGATTTGTTTGCCAAAACGCGTGAAATTCGCGAGTATTTGGTGAAAGAGGTCAATGTAAAAGTGGTGGAGATGTGGGAATGCGAGTGGCAGAAACTAAAAAAGGCTGATAAAGACCTTAAGAGTTTTGCAGACGCGGCTTTTCCTCGACTCAAACCAGACTATGGCACATACCCCATTGACACACAGAAAATTCTCGCGGCTGTAAGAGCTGAGACTTTGTTTGGTCTAGTCGAGTGTGACATTCATGTGCCAGACGAGTTTAAAGAGCGATTCTCCGAGATGACGCCTATCTTTAAGAACACAGAAGTGTCTAGAGCCGACATTGGTGACTTTATGCGACAATACGCCGAGTCACATAAGTTGTTGACTGCCCCACGTCGGACTCTGATAGGTAGTTATATTGGGGAAAAAATCTTGTTGGCCACACCATTGTTAAAATGGTATCTGACGCATGATCTAGTTGTCACAAAGATTTACCAGGTGATTGAGTATCAACCAGTACGTTGCTTTCAAACGTTTGGGGATAAGGTGTCTGATGCCAGACGTGAAGGTGACCTTGTTACCGCCTGTACCATTAAGGCAGAGACGATGAAACTGTTGGGTAACGCAGCCTATGGAAAGACACTAACCAACAAGGCCAAGCATACCAACGTTTCGTATTGTCGTGGGGCTGATACGCCAAAATTAATCAACGAGCCTCTATTCAAGAAGATGACCATGCTGTCAGATGATATATATGAAGTAGAAATGCTGAAGAAGACGACGGTCTGGGATCTCCCCCTCCAAATAGGTTATTTCGTTTACCAATACGCCAAGTTGCGCATGTTAGAATTTTATTATGACTTTTTGGATAGGTTTGTAGATAGGAAGGATTTCCAGCTGTGTGAGATGGACACAGATAGTCTATATTTAGCACTTAGCAAACCGACCCTAGCCGAAGTAGTTAGACCCCACCTTCTGGAAGAGTTTTATAGAGTTTACAATAGGTGGTTCCCCTCTGAGACCTGTGATACCCATAAACAGTACTTTATTAGTAGTAGAGGTAGTGTACCAGACTGTGTCTAGTGTAAAGGTAAGAAAGTATACGACAAAAGAACCCCTGGTTTGTTTAAGTTAGAGTATGAGGGGTCAGGGATGATCTCCTTGTGCAGCAAGACTTACCACTGCTTTGGAGACAATAACAAGACCAGCACGAAAGGACTCACCAAACAACACAATACCCACCTAGACAGAGACACATTCTTAGACGTACTCAACACACAGACAGCAGCCGGTGGGACAAACGTAGGCTTCAAAACACAGGCTTCCTCGGTCTACACATACGAACAACATAGACAATCATTATCCTATTTTTACATAAAACGTCAGTTACACAAAGACAACGTCACCACTTCACCATTAGACATATAATACACCTTGTTTTCAAGACCTTCTCTGGTCACACATTTCAGACATGGATAATGTTAGTGTATATAATGTACATAGTTTTGTAACCTGTTTTCTACTAATAGCATATGGTCACGGTGGTCACTGTAACGACATGGCGGTTGTCTTATGAAATATTGTTTGAATCAATGAATAATTTTATTTCTGTCTACATATTATCATGTTATGCGAACTGTAAATTTTATCATGAATACTGTTAGTGTGAATTGGCTGTAAATTGTTATCGATAAATACGTTTATGTGAGCATGTAATGCCAACTTGTCATTACAATATGTTTTGTGTGAACATAATGTCCACTTGTCTTACGAAATATGTTTGTGTGGGGGACATAATATCACTGTTCGAGATTTATGAAAATAAAAAATACTATTATTAACGGTGTTTTGTTGGTTCTTTTTTAGTGTCTGGTATGGCAGCTGTCTCTGTTTTTCTGTCTTGTTTTCATTTTTTCTTTTATATGTAGTTCTTGTTTCTTCCTCTTTCTGGTATTCATGTCGTTCTCGTAGTGACTCAATTTTATCTGTGGAAGACTTGATACATACACAGAGAGACAATAACAAATTCACAAACACAAACACATACACAATGGAACAGTGACAAGAAACAAAAGCACAATGGAATACAGATACAATTTCGTATACACCAGTACAAAATCCGAACAGAGACAAGTACAAAACATATAGTTTAAAAAACCACAACAAAATGTTTTCTTTTTTCCTTTTTATTTAATAAAGATCTAAACACGTGGTTTGTTTTTTCTGATCTTCTTCTCTGGAATACAATTGTCTGAGTAGGCTGGTTGGTAACTTGGTAAATATCGGTCACATGGCGTGTAGTCAGAGGCTGGCTGTTGGTCTCCTGTTTGTCGGGCTGACATCTGAGTATTGTAGTCAAAGGAGGCGTCAAACATTTGGCTGTCGGATACATCAAACATCTGGTTGTTGTAGCTTGCTTGAAAGACTGGGGCAGCACACGGTACATTGTTGATGACTGGAATGGGGTGAATATCTTGAAGACAGTTGGTGATTTCTTTTAATGGTTTGTTTTGATTAACTTGGCTGAGTCGATCAAAGTCAGCGATAATCTCACTCTGCATAGCTATTAACTGCTCAAATTCTTGCCGACTGAGTGTCATCCCCATCTTGGTTGGAAACTTGTTCTCAGATTCACCAAAAAACCGACGGATGTGTAACGTGGTAGTTCCTCTATAAGATGAGACAAACACTGCCTTGACACCAGCGCCCACGGGTCTAACGGTCTCACCACCACGAGTCATGTAGACCCAGTTATCAGGCACAGTCTTGAGTTCGGTAGTCATCTTCGGAATGAATGAGTGTTACCGACCGAGGGTTTATATATACTAGTGTTTGAGCGTAAACCGGTTTCAGCTAGTTTTAGTTCAAGCGTCTCATGTTAAGGTCACCTTGCTTTGTGTAGGTGTCAGCTAGTTTTACGTCAAGCGTAACATGTTACGGTCACCTGGTTTTATGTATGGCGTGACTAAGCGCCCTACTACCCGATCGTTGAAAAATTGTTTGTTTGAAAAGGGTCGGAGAATGCGGATCATGCTCGCCCCACGACCTTTCATCATGATGAAATAGATAGCGTAGAGGCCACAGGCGTTACTTAATACGTCTTGTAACACACGTGTGTTATACATAAGTGGTCTGTCTGAGTGATGGTCTATAAACTTGAGGAGGTCGTCGTGTAAGGGCGGCAGACCAAACGAATCAAAGTACTCACATTTGCCTGAGCCATCATAATACATGGCGATCCAGTGGGAACCGGGTTTATCGCTGGGGTCAGTGTTTACGACAAACGCCGCAGCTCAGGTTCTATCTAGGTGTCTAGGTAACTGATCTCGAGCGCACACTCTAACCTGTAACCGACGCACACACGTATCAGCTAGTAGTATTCTGGTAATCTGTTCTGTGTTCATTATGAGGCGTAATCTGTTAGCACTTGTCTGGTCTTGGAAATTTCAATTATCCCGTCGTGCTCGGCGTAGACGATAACTTGTAATGGTTCTGGGGTGGGTGTGTTGAACTTAAATTCTAGTGTTAGAGGTCCTGTCCTCGGCATCTCAAACTGGTCTCCGTCCAGTAAACTGGGACTCAGATCAAAGGCATACAGAGTATAACCCTGTTTATATTGTGTATAGTCAATTGAATTACCGGCGTCCTTACCCACCAGACCCATGGCTAGATTAGTACCAAAAAAGGCTCGTACGTATTGATTACGTTCAAAGTCCATGGTTAACGGTTTGCTGGTGGCAGATCGTCCATCGACAGTTACGTTGAGATACGTCAGTCCAAAGGTTTGAAAATTATATGGGTTCTTGTTGTAGGCACCGTTAAAAGCTGATGATGTAATAAGTCCAATCACGATGCGAGTGGGTGTTTGACTCATAAACAGATTGTCTTGGGTATGAGATAACATTCCTTGGGGGATAGCTAATGTTTTTAGCGCCACGCGCTTGATCGGTAGTTTCGCGTTGGTTCTCATCAAGGCTTTCTCGTGGGCGAGAACGATGGCCGGATTCAGTCTGGCTTTACGAACCACCAGCGTGGCATATGTTATAATGGATGAATAACCCAGTGCCCCATCGGGAGCCAAGAGGTTAAAAGTGGCTTTGGACGGAGTCAGCTTAATTTTCACATCCACACCGTTTATCATGTAGCGGTCTTGCACAAAAATGTCGGCGTGTAGTCGACCCATCATATCTATTTCTTGACTCTCGCTGGCTAGTTGACGTCGTGTTTTTAGTCCTTTGTTGTTATCGCCTTGCACGTCATCGAGGAATTTGGCTGTATCATAGTAATAAAGGGCGGCCGAGAGATGACTCTTCTTGGCTTCCTCACCATGGTTTAGCGTAGCTTCCATGTAGGCTCTATACGGATATGTATTTTCACTAGGGGTGATTAGCGTGTCGTTGAGTGAGACGTCTACTTGAGAAAACAGACTGTGGAGGTAATAGTTGACCGGAACGACGTCGGCAGTGGGTGGTAGATTGTCACCATTGGGTAGTGTGACTTTAGCTCTGACGTGTAAGAAAGTGTTAAACAGATCCAGATACTCTTCACTGGCACCAGATATAACAAATTCTATAGGTGCGCCTGGAGCTAGAGACGCGAGTGGGTGTATCTCCACACACTGTCCATCTTCTACCGCCGTTTGCGTGGGTGGTACGCTAAACAGATCCAAACCAGAATGAAGACACTCGCAAGAGTTGGGGTGAATCAGAGCCATTATGCGAATATATCTGAGTGCTGTGGCTTCTTCTTCTTATGAACTCGATGGGGTGCGGGGGTCAGTTTTATACGTTTACTGGGTTCTCCGGGTGGCGCTGGTCGTCTCTTTCTTCTAATACCACTACCTGATTGGCTAACGTGATCGACCGCTCCTTGCAGTAGACGCTGACCGGCTTGTTTGGCATGCTCTTTAAAGGATTCTCCAACGTTCCTGCCAGCTAAAGCATCTTGGGCCACTCGCAGACCCGTACCAACACCTTCTCTGAGTAAGGCCTTACCACCGGTCTTTATCCAGGGTAGAATCGTGCGACCGAGTCCACTGAAGAAACTACCGATACCACGTCCTCTCTGACTCCGACCACCCACAAACACCGGCATACCATGTCCAGCTTGATTACAGTAAAAGTCTTCGTACAGTCTGGGATTTCGACGTAATGCCACATATTTCACCATTATTCTAGGTCTGAATGTTTCCGAGTGCGAAAATGTAACGTCAGCACTGAAGTTCCGGTAGTGAATGAAATCTTTATGCCCGTATCGGTGGTTAAAAGTATTTCCACCGTGTCGAAGGAGTACCGACTCAATGGTACATATTGAGATTTGTCGTAGGCGCGAAACACTGAGGCCGAGAGCTGATTCATGATAGGGACTGTCCTTAGTAGTGGGACCATGGCGTCTCCGACTGGTCTTGCCGCTATGAGGTCGCAGTAGACGTAGATATTTTGCAGGTCGTTATTCAGATCTACCGCCACTTGGCCTTCCATTATTGGGTTGGCATGCGATATCTTCGAGGAGTGAAGCCCTAATATATCTTTCAACTTTTCGCTAAATATAGCCACGGCCCCCACTTCGAATATTTTCACGATGACTTTCTTTGAAACTTTGTCGAAATAGAATCTGACTCGCGTCTGATCATCTACCTCCGACTCTTTCATTAGTCGATTCAGCTCCGTTATAAAAGCTTCTGGTGAGCTGTATAGGCCTGGGGGACACAGTTTTCTGGAATTTCCTCTGGTTGGTGAGGCGTATCTTATCCACACTTCATGCTCTAGCACATTGCAGTAGTAGTTCGGAAATTGAATTTCGGCCAGACCCACTTCGTAATGTTGACTCACCTCAATAGTCTGCGGTAACTTGACGAAATAGTGACCTGGAGTATTATTGGGAAACATATTCGGCGAAGCATTGCTCGGTAATGTCACGTAGAAACTCATAATTTAGGATTAGGTAACATGTACCCCAGACAACTGCTTAGAAGTGCGATCCACAACTTGCCCTCGGGTGCGTCGACGCTGCCTCGAGACAGATTGAATAATGAAACGCCAATGATGGTGTATATAACTACCATCTGACAGAAGAAGACAATCTCTAGCCGCGGTATTCGTTCTCCAAACATCCACCAGAACGAGGTTCTTTCGCTGGTTGAGTTAATTTGTGGGTTCAATACCGTAGTCTCCCCGTTAGTTTCTTCCATTAGTATCTGGTTAGGTCTGAGACCCAACTGTTGAATGACGAATTATACCCGAACCATTTCACTAAATACTCTTTACCACCACCTCTCCTGGGCCTTTCTTGTAAGACTGTTTCGACCCGATACACTTGCTTATCTCCAACTACTTGAAGCTCTTCACGGTAGAATGAGCCTCGTAGTTCCTCCCCCGAATCGTCTTTTAGCACATATGTCACCGGACTGGTCTGGTTTATACGACTGACGGTAAAAAGTTCTTCTGTCCACGAGGGTGTATACCCTTTTTTAAAAGGTTGCTTGGGTTGAGCCAACCTGACCCGATCCCCGGCTGTAAAATGAACTTTCCTTGAGGCGACTGTCTTCTGGTACATATTATTCCACACCTCTTCTTGATTGCTGTAGTTGACTTGCACGGGCGCCATACGAATACTTCTGTGATACGAAAAGTTGTAGTTGTGGATCAGCTTATCTATCACGTCTACGTAGCGAAGTGTGTTGGTCTTGGTGAAATACCGCCACATTTTTTCTTTGAGAGTTCGATTGAATCTTTCCACTATGGCGGCTTTAACGTCTTCGTTCTCAGTCGTAAAGAAATGCACACCTCGGTCTTTCAGAAATGTTAAGAAGGTCCGGTTGACAAATTCTGACCCTTTGTCAGTCTGAAAATGTAACGGTTGTCTATCGGCAAAAATTTTACCCACGACCTCCACTAACTCTTTCCCCGTCTTCTTCTGGATCGGGATGGCCCAAGCATATTTACTAAACACGTCGAGACACGTCACTAGGTACGACATCCCATCATTGTATCTTTGTAATTGTCTCATATCTATTAAGTCGGCTTGAAACTGCTGATTTATACCACCGGTTATGGTTTGGCGTCTCTGGAAACGACGACGGATCGGTTTATGTAAAGTATACGTATCTTGATGCCGTAGCCAAGCCTCTATCTTTTTAGCGTTCAGTTGACTTTGCCTTTTTAAGGCGGCGGCCCCACCATAGGCTCCGGGTTTCTTCGGGTCGTAGTAATACTTTCTTATTTGCGCGGCCATTTTTCCCACTTAGGGCGTGGGTATCCTACTCTTCTTCTTAGCTTCGCCTAAGTCTTACGGTGGTGTGGTCTCGACAACTTGACTTTTAGTCGGTTGAATAGGTGTTGGCTGAGCGGGTGTCTCGACTACTGAGACCGGTAATACGCTGACTTCGGGTTTTTGTATCGGTGGCGGTTCCTTGATATCCACTGTGCCTAAGGACTTATGTCTGTACTGATCGAGTCGATTCAGATAACGCTGCAAGGTTTGCTGATACACTCGGGCTTTTTCCCGCGGTGGTAGATCTTCGGTTTCCAGGACTTGTTGCATTTGCTGGTCCAGGTCACGCAAGTTATCGGTTAGTGTGTCGGGTGGTACATAGGGTTTTTCCAGCAGCCGGGGGTCGATCAAGATCATTTTCTTCATTACAAACCCACGACGCCTTTCAACACGTTAAGAATGGGCCCTAATAAAGCACCTATGAATCCACCTTGTTGCAAGATTTGTTTCCGTTTCTTGATAGACAATTTCTTACCCGTGAGCGCTCTCAGCCTGTTTTTGTGCCGCTGCAGTCGCCTCTTCTGAGCCGGTGTCAGTGGAACATTACCTTTTAATACATTGTGACAGCATTCACAAATTGATTGGGCGAGGTCCGGGGACGCTGTTTTAATTACGGCTTTTACGGCAGCTGGTTTCGCCTCACCCAAGAATCGCAGCATGGCCCCGTGACGTTTCACCCGATTGGCCATACTATTTGGGCACGTAGACGACTTGACGCTGATCGGGGAAAATATTGCTTCGTAAACGGAGCTGATCTGGTGTTTCCTGTCGAAGGTCAAAGAGCAAATACCCGTGTGGCGCCGCTGTCGCGTCCTTAAAGCTCTCTTGGACATATGACACGCGACCGGGGTACATCTGTTTGGCCAGATTGGTAATCTGCGATCCGTCTCGAGGGTTCTTAAATACCACTAGGTAATGCGAAATCAAGCTGATGGTTCTGTGTTCTTTATTCTTACCAAAGAGGTTCTGGACTATATACATGATGCTGAGGTTGCGATGGTGACTACCCTTAGTAAATAGTTTTGTCACTCTTTCATCTATTTCGGACATTAGATCATCTATCACCACTAATCGACGTCTATCGCCTGTCCATTTTTCCATACCCGGTAAACCTTCGTTAAACTCGACACCCTTCAACGTCTCATACAGGGGTTGCCATTCTCCGTAGCACCATATAACTTCCTCTGACAAAGGTTCGATCATGTCTGGAAGATGAGTCAGGAACTTTTGCTACAAAGACGGATTTTCCACTCCCTGTTGGCCCGCAATCAAAGCCGTAAAAGGATGTTTCCATCTCGGATCCATGACTAATAATAAACACCTACCCAGTGACGGCACACCTTTTATTGGATTCGAACACCGACCGCCCGCGCACCATACCGCATCACGCACGCCCGACCCCACCGTCCGCCACCCGCACCGGCTTTTAAAGGGATGTAATAAGACCTAATATGAGTTATACCCCTTTGACTCCCCATTTAGAATGGGGAGTCGATTTCAGGGGGAGTGCGATGACGTCACATAGAGCTATATAACAACATACTCCCCACAATCCCCATCCCCACTCCCCATTTTAGGGTGGCAAATGCGCATACTATACTACTCACAGGTCTCTCAAGACGTGAAGGTGCCAGTCAGTCAAATTTCTAACCACAATATTAAGTTTACTGCATGTCCTAAACAGAATGTCGCAATCAATGGCAGCATTTATTGATTGTTTGTGATTGATCTAGGCGATTTTGCATTCAGTAGCTTGCCATTGCTCATTGTACGGCCGACGCTTAAACCATTGTGAAAATCAACGCAAAGAGAGCTGTTCTCGAATCGCCTGCGGCTGACTTCGAATCTGATATGTCGGATGCTGATGATGAGGAGAAGGAAGCGGATGAAGATGAGGATGATTAGGGTGATGAGAAGGAGGATGAAGACGAGAAATACTAGGATGATGATGAGGAAGAGAGTGATGGTTGTCGTAGCACTCCCTGTGGTGAGGGGAACCTTAACAACGGGATGTCTTCAGCCCCGGGACATAGATGCCCTCAGTCCACAAAACCCCTTCAGCCCTTGGATCATTATCTCCCTCGCTATCAACCAAGGGACGTTACCCCTTTCAGCCTCGTCCTGAATTCATGACACAACTATGGTATCTAACTATGTGAACAAGATGGTGTATTATACAAAATGAATGAGGAGGATGATGATGATTCCGAGACAGGCCTCGCGGTATCTATGCGAGACAAGACATGGCAAGGTTCGAGTAGCCTCCGGGAGGAAGTGTCATCATCGTCACGGGTTCAAGTATCACACTATGTGGTAAATCCGACACGCTCACCGAGTATATCTGGCCTCTGGCCATGTATAGGCTTCTCCGCTAGGATAGGATGGCTGGCGGGTCGAACCACTAGTACTTGGGACCTCCGATTGATGACGTCACTGAAGTCTGGATCACACTAGGGTAGGGCTAACTACTGTCTCTCGTGTGGCTGGGGAACTAGGACACTCCCCTGAATCGTCTGGAAGTATCGATGGTACTACTGGTCTAGCGAGATGGTGATCTCTCACTCAGTGGTAGTAGCAGTCACAAATGTTCATGCGACCAGCGTAGCACAGCAGGCTCATAGCGCAGATATCACAGCCCAGATACATCCCTCGCTGAATCGTGGCATTGTAGATAACGTTCACAGCAGAAAACAATTCTTCCACAATATCATACGCCACATGGTACCAGGCATTTGGTAGCGAAGACATCATAGCTAGCTGGCAGGAAGGCAGTCAGTCAGGTTCACCTGGGACAATAACAACATCCAGATACTTGCCCAGGTGGAATCAATAACAAGGCAATATGGTGCTGGCATGGCGAACAACCTGGTATATCAGACGTGGAGTGGGCTATGGGTTAGCTGGGTCCCATACTGAGACGTAACTCTCGGTGGTAGGTATCTCTCGCTGTGGTAGTGGGCTCACAGGCTGCTAACACCGGCACTCGCCATAGTCCGTATCACTGGACTCGTCACCAGATCTTCGCTCTGCTCTCATCAAGGTAGAACCTTCAACCAAACAGCCCGACTGTGAATATGTGAGCAGTTGTCACTGCAACTGAACATTATGTCGGAGTTCTTCAAAACCCGTCAAGACACTTGTCGTCCCGCTCTCCATCACTTAGCACTGGGCCAAAATGTCGACTGCCTGCCAGGTACCTTCGTTCACAACTGAACTCTTTGTTCGGGACGTTCCACTGCGGCTGCGCAGTCCGTAGTGTCGGAACCCCGGTTCCGATAACAAGTTTCTGGATTATTCATCAAGGGCGAGCAACGGCTCTGGTCGGGTTGTGTCATTTTACTGGTTCTTTCCCCTTGACCAGTAAATTTTCACCCGGCCCAAAATTTTCATGAGGCGAACCGACTGAGTTTCGTGACAATGGTAAGGATGACAATGATTATGATGATGATGAGGAGGAGGATGAATATGTGGATGATTAGGATGATGTTGAGGATGAGGATGATTATGATGATGGTTATGATGATGATGATGATGATGATGATGATGATGATGATGATGAGGAGGAGGATAAAGATGTGGATGATTAAGATGATGATGGTAAGGATGATGATGATTATGATGATTAGGAGAAGGAGGGTGACGATGAAGAGGACGAGGAGGATGATTATGATCACAATGATGAGGATCAGGATGATGATGATGGTGATGATGATGAGGATCAGGATGATGATGATGATGATGATGATGACGACGATGATGATGATTATGATGATGATGATGATGATGATGATGATGGTGGTGGTGGTGGTGGTGGTGTGGTGGTGGTGATGATGATGATGATGGATGATGGATGATGGATGATGGATGGATGATGATGAGGTCGATGGCGGATATTCCCATAGGAATGTATAGTAACATGGCTTCTCAAGTGTTAACTCATGGCGTTATGAGGTGGGATGACCAGTCTCATTACACTCCGCATTTGTTGTTCAGTGTAATCTCTGGCCGATAATTTACTAGGGTGAAGAATATATTTATGGGTTCTATCTTTCTGTTAGCTGACCTGAAAACGATATCGATAACGTCGTGTACGCCAAAAGCAGCTGTCATACATGCTCCTTTCTATCTACACGTCCGACTTCTGCGTGGTACGGTTTGGGCCTTTCTGGCCTTACTTCTTGCAACACATACTATACATATTCAGCTGTGAGTAAGTTTTCCAATGCTGATATTTGACCAGAATTGTGACAAATAAGGCCTACTCTTTACAATTTAGAATTTCATTGGAATTTGTAACGCATAAGACGTGCACACATGAACATCAATTAGTATTTCTTGTTTGAGAAAGTTAGGCGTACAATCTTCAATTTTGAAAGAACGGAGGAAACAACGAACTTCGTTTTCAAAAGATTAAGAACTGGGTATGCAGTGTGCCTAGCTGTCTGCCTTTCTTATCCTCTACCTTTATAATTACTTCATTCATGCATCACTTATTGGGTTAATCTTAACAACAAAAACACCACCACCACCACCACCACCAACAACAACAACAACAACAACAACAACAACAACAACAACAACAACAACAACATCAACAACAACAACAACAACAACAACAACAATAAGAATAATATGCCCACTATAAATGCTTGAGATATGTGCAAAAATCACGACTACTTACTTATTAATATTAGTATAAACTCAGAATACATGACCGGTCAACTAATGCTACTTAAGCACTGACAAGATCACAACACTCCCCCAAGCTACAGTCTGTACTCAGATTACTTGACCAGTCAACTAATGCTACTTACCCACTGACAAGACCACAACACTCCCCCGGGCTACAGTCTGTACTCAGATTACATGGCTGGTCAAGCACTGCCAGTATCAGGGCAACAAGGCTGACCAAAACCACGCCACCAGGAATAAAGGATCTTGCCATCGTAGATAACAGTATGAACCAGCAGGAATGGCCACGAACGTGATGTTAAAATTGGAAGTAAATGATTACATTATTTCCATTTATACTTATCCACGTTACTATTTTTAATCCACTGTCTGTGTACTGTAACGACATTTAAAGTTTTATTTTTTTTTTTTTTAAAGTAAGTATACAAGTGTTGGTGTTACATTTGGTTAACACATGTTTGTTATCTTTTTAGCATAAATTAACTCTTATCTGTTTTATTTTGGTAGTTTAATTGTGCATAACATATTAGAGTGTAATGTGCTAAAACTGCGAACTTTAACTTTGCGCCCACGAAGTATTCAGGCACGTTGCTCAGATAAGAAGATAAGATTTGCCTCGGGACCAGCTGTAGGTGACGATTGTTTTCAAGGTTGGTGCGTCGAAGCACCGGAAGTGAAAGAAGTCAACTGATCGATAAGAAATGTTTTTTTTTTATTGCGCTCGTTCGCTTTGAACTCAAGCGTAGTCCATATACACTACTTCTAGTAGTGCTGGGCTGTATTTTTGCGTGTGGATTAGCTTTCCTTATTAACAGCGTCCCTCGCCATCAGACGAACCCACTCCGACTTCAGAGTTTCTTGTAACTTGTGTCCCCCAAGTCAATGACGATAGGTCAACATTTTAGACCAACTGTCCGGTGTAGTGGTTAAACCCTTTACCTCGGCATCTGTACACCGGATGCTTAAGAACACCCATTCTTATCTATTCAGCCATACTGACCTACGATCAACAAGAAATGATGGAGTAACATGCCATACATCACATCTTTTTTTTCCCCTATTATACCTTTAGCCTTATCCCGTTCAACCTCAGAAGTGAAGTTATATTAGTGTCCATCCCTGGCTCAGATAAATAATCCTGTGACAGAGTCAGCCACAAGTAGGATATTAATGTGAAGGTGATTGTTGTCCAAAGAGGGTAATGGTTCTTAATGCACATCTTTCGCAGAATGTTTGTTCTTGTGATCTTCTTCTTTTGTCCTCTATCCCGCAGTAGGGCTAAAAAAAACAGGTCGCTTAAAAGTCGACAGGGTCGACTTCATTGCACCGGGATTTTTTTAAATCCCATATGGCTCGGTCTCTTTCCGCAGCGCGGAATGCTTCGCACAAAGCTCGAACTCCGTAGCTCTAGCCACGACCCACAGGAGTTTCCGAAAAATTTCACCGAACCGAAGGACGCGACCCGGAATCGAACCGACAACCTTTGGAGCCCGAGTAAAACGGCTTGACCACTTAGCCACGGAAACTCCGTAGGACTCAGTAGGACATAGCCCCTCAACCAACACACTCCAAATTCCCATATCTGTAGCTATCCCATACAACTCTGTCCATGTGCGTCCCATATTTCTCATTGCTGTTTCTATTTTTCTTTTCCGTGAGTGTTTAGGTCTACCTGTATTTCTTTCCTTCTGTGGGTTCCAGACTTTTCAAGAGTTTTAATATTCTCGGGTTTTCTGAATGTGTAGACTATCCGGCGCCAGCGTCTGTTCTTCACCTCTTGGTTCGTGAGTATTTGTCTAGTTCTCTCCATGAGCTCCACATTGGTGATTTTGTCATACCAGTTTATTCCTTGATTTTGCGCGGGCACCAGTTATGACTGTTTGTGGTTTATTTGTAATCGTTTTCTTTGTTGTACGTGTTTCTCATCCACACAGCAATACTGATTTAATTCTTGTACTCAATACATAGAAATAGAAGGGCAAATTCTTAACCAAGTGAATGAATGAATGAATGAATGAATGAATGAATGAATGAATGAATGAATGAATGAGCATCTTTATATTCAAAGGGTTAAGAATTGTGCACGCAGGCCCGTCTGACATTCTGCCTTTCTTCACAATTTCCTCTCATACACTCTTTCATTCAACATCACTTATGAAGCAAATTTTTGACAACAAAAGAACAATAGAGACATTTATAACATCAGATGGAAGATGTACAACAGATATTAAGAGCAGAATAGGGCAAGCAAAGGCCGCATTTAAAAAAATGAAGAGTATCTTGTGCAATAGGTCACTATCACTGAGTGTAAGAAAGAGAGTGCTGAAATGCTATGTAGAACCAGTTTTGCTGTATGGCAGTGAATGTTGGAATGTGAATGAACAAATTAGGAAGAAATTAGAGGAAACAGAGATGTGGTTCCTGAGACGAATGTTAAGAATTCCTTGGACTGCCAGAGTAACTAACGACGACTGCCTGATGAGAAGAGAGGCATTGGAGAACATCGTGACAACTGGAAAGATCGAGGGGAAGAGAGGCAGAGAGAGAAATTATGTTGGGTGGATTGAGACGGTGGCACGGAGGAATATCAACAGCAGAGTTGATCCAGAAAACCAAAGACCGAGATCTGTGGAGAGCCATGAACGCCTACGCCAGCTGGCAGGGCACTTGATGATGATGACTCAATACCAGCTGAAGGAGGTTCTTGTACCGGCTGTTTGTAAAGTCTCACTACACTTTGTATGTAGAACAAATTTGAAAAATAAGGTACATGATGTCATAAAAATGTGCTCCACAGTCCATCGTGAAGCAATATGCTGCGAATGACTGTCGTCTGCTGGAGTAATTCTTTGCACTCCAAACATAATTGTGTTATCAACAGAAGATATAATTTTTTGCAAAAATCATGACTACTTACTTATTAATATTAGTATAAACTCAGAATACATGACCGGTCAACTAATGCTACTTACGCACTGACAAGATCACAACACTCCCCCAAGCTACAGTCTGTACTCAGATTACTTGACCAGTCAACTAATGCTACTTACCCACTGACAAGACCACAACACTCCCCCGGGCTACAGTCTGTACTCAGATTACATGGCTGGTCAAGCACTGCCAGTATCAGGGCAACAAGGCTGACCAAAACCACGCCACCAGGAATAAAGGATCTTGCCATCGTAGATAACAGTATGAACCAGCAGGAATGGCCACGAACGTGATGTTAAAATTGGAAGTAAATGATTACATTATTTCCATTTATACTTATCCACGTTACTATTTTTAATCCACTGTCTGTGTACTGTAACGACATTTAAGGTTTTATTTTTTTTTAAAAGTAAGTATACAAGTGTTGGTGTTACATTTGGTTAACACATGTTTGTTATCTTTTTAGCATAAATTAACTCTTATCTGTTTTATTTTGGTAGTTTAATTGTGCATAACATATTAGAGTGTAATGTGCTAAAACTGCGAACTTTAACTTTGCGCCCACGAAGTATTCAGGCACGCTGCTCAGATAAGAAGATAAGATTTGCCTCGGGACCAGCTGTAGGTGACGATTGTTTTCAAGGTTGGTGCGTCGAAGCACCGGAAGTGAAAGAAGTCAACTGATCGATAAGAAATGTTTTTTTTTTTTTTTATTGCGCTCGTTCGCTTTGAACTCAAGCGTAGTCCATATACACTACTTCTAGTAGTGCTGGGCTGTATTTTTGCGTGTGGATTAGCTTTCCTTATTAACAGCGTCCCTCGCCATCAGACGAACCCACTCCGACTTCAGAGTTTCTTGTAAATTGTGTCCCCCAAGTCAATGACGATAGGTCAACATTTTAGACCAACTGTCCAGTGTAGTGGTTAAACCCTTTACCTCGGCATCTGTACACCGGATGCTTAAGAACACCCATTCTTATCTATTCAGCCATACTGACCTACGATCAACAAGAAATGATGGAGTAACATGCCCATACAGCACATCTTGTTCCCTCAG
>JACEFZ010028002.1:75000-215547 GCA_014155875.1 Cepaea nemoralis | reverse complement strand
TAAGTATGACATATTTTGTACATGCCAGTCCGCCATAAATCTAGCGTTGTGTCTACCTATCAGCTTTTCTTGGAAAACTTATATGGTAGTTTTCCGTTGTTTCTGCATATTTATAAATCACTAGAACACGATTGCAAGAAACAAAATGGTCGTTGCGGCTAAAGCCTTCGTCAGCAATAATAAACAAACATGAACCGACACAACTGCATGAAAATATAAATATAAGTTAGTTATCTGTATCAGTGCTTAATGAAACACTCTACTTAGCCTTTGTCGATCAAGAAAAGGCATTTGATAGAAACGATAAAAACAAGTTGTGGGAAATCCTTAAATGATATGGAGTGAGTACACATCTAACAAACTTATGTAGAAGCTTATACAACAGTGAATGCACAGTGAGGACTAAATGGAGAACACTCAGAATCCTTCACCATTAGATCCGGAGTATAACAAGGTTGTGCCATGTCCTCTTCCCCCCCCCCCCCCCCCCCCCCCCCCCCCCCCCCCCCCCTTTAAAAAAAAAAAAAAAAATCTATATCGACAGCATATGTAAAGAAACCAACCAAACAGACAGCAAGAATACCACATGACGAATAGAACACAGAAGAAAAACCAACGGCACATTACGCCACTAAAGAACTCATATTTACGGACTAGCAAGCACTAATAGCAAAATAAGAAACAGAATTACAAGACCACATGAATAATCTAAACGATGTGTGTAAGGAACATAACATGACAATCATCACCAGTAAAACAGAAGTAATTACTATAACCAAAATAAATATTAAAAAAAACAAAGATTCATCTAAAAGAACATCCCCTGAAACAAGTAAAGAGCTTCTAGTACTTAGGAAGTATCATAACATCAAATGGCAGATCAGACGACGAGATGGAACATAGATGCAATAAGGCAAACAACTCATTGGACGAATGGCACCAGTACTAAAGAACAAACATGTATCAATAACTACTAAGAAAGCACTTTACAACACAATCTTCCTACTAACTCTATGCTACCAATGCCAAACTGACAGAAAAAGAGAACATAAATATCACAACAGAAATGAGATTCCTGAGAAGAATGCTCGATGTATCAAGAAAATAGAAAGTCATAAATGAAGAAATCAGGAGTAAAGTGGACGTTATAGCAGCGCTAGATTTTATTAGAAGGCAGCAAATCAAATGGTATGGCCATGTAACTAGATTACCAACTAACAGTATACCACAACAAGCAATGATGTACAGATTTATGGAAGCAGAAGAAGAGGCCATCGACGTAAACGATAGACAGAGGGAATAGCAAAGTCCATGGGAATTTTGATACATCCATCCATCCATCATGTGCCATGTCGGTAAGCGTGGGCGTTCATGTTCTGCCATCTCACTCGATCACCAGAGTCGTGGATCAGCTCCGTATTCCTGTCTCGACCATGCCACGTGGCCAAGCCATACAGGTATTTACTTCTCGGTCTTCCCCTTGGTCTCTTCCCTTCGATCTTGCCAGCCGTCACCAAGTTCTCCAAGTCATTTCTTCTCATAACATGCCCAAAAAATTTTGACTGTCTATGTCTAATGATTCCAATCAGTTTGCGATCTTCATTTGTTTCTTGAAGGACTTGTTCATTGGTTTTTCTGTCTGTCCATGGTATTCTTTGCATTCTCCTCAGAAACCACATCTCCACAGCCATCAGATGTTTTTCAGTTTGACTGCTTATTTTCCATGAAGCCCATAATCAATGAACAAGTCCTTCAAGAAACAAATGAAGATCGTAAACTGATTAGAGACATTAGACGTAGACATTGACACTCCTACCCATATCCGTGCCGCGCGGGTGACGCCGCCTACTTATCATTTCATGCACTGCCGGCTGTAGATTATCCAGAATCTGGCGTGGGCCGGGTCGGGTATTCAACTGCTTGCGACAACGCAAATAATTGTCGCATTGGAATACGATCTACGTGTCGTACACGTTTATTATATTTAGAGTGTGATGTCACACAACTAGCATGGCTGCTTCCGTGCAGTTGAATAGGAACGTGTGAACGGTACAGAAATCTCCACAGCAGATACTGGCTCTGAGGCGTAGAGTGTTCGACATTCACATATTCTAGGTCAAAGCATGGACGAGACAGGAACACTGAGCTGATCCACGACACTGGTGATCGAGTGAAATGGCGAGTCATGACCGCCCACGCTTTCCGGCATGGCACATGATTGATTGATTGAGGTCAAAGCATAATGAATAGTTATCTGTTCTCAGCCTCGCTGCCTTTCCTTTTTCTTCCCACATTGAAAATAAAACCAGAATCGTGGAAATGGGGGAGAGAGAGAGAGAGACTTGAGAATGTTCCGATTGTTTACACCTGTTGTAGCAATTATTATCTTCGGTTGATAGGTCTCCGACAGACATTGGCGATTATGACTGGACATTTCTCTTTGTCATGTTAGTTGAATGCGTTTGATATGTGATTAGTATGTGTTGCTTAATACCTTTGATGTTAAGTTATTATGTGTCTAATATGTTTAATTATATGTTATTGTGGGTTGTTTAATATGTTTGGTATTGTGTTATTATAGGTTATTTACTGCGTTTGATGTAATGTATGTGTTGCTGAATGTGTTGTTTAATGCTTTTGATGTTATTATTTGTTGTGTGATGTGATGTTATTGTGGGTTGTCCAGCTAATTTCTTTAGTTCACCTTTTCTGTTACTATACCCGTACATTTCATGTGTATTTTCCTGATGGCTTTCTTGAGTGCTTAAGTATCACTTGCATTTGCCAACGTCTCCGCGTGTCTTGTCTTCTCTGCCCACAATAATCTCAGTACTCACAGAAAACAACAACAATTTGCCCCAGTTTCTCATTATGAATTATTCATGTCCAGCAGCGGGTGCGTTAGTGTCATCATTAAGGTGTTAGGGCTGATTATGTCAAGCGAGAGTGTGAAGCCTGTGCTCATCATTTGCTAAGTGAGGAAAGACTGGCCACCAATTCCCCATACATGCAGGCCTACAACATGTGGTTGTCCCACCACATCAGAGACCTGTAGCACATTCCTGCTTCAGGATTTGTTTTCATTGGCCAGTATTTCACCGTACAGAAGTGCACACCGCATGCCTCTAGCCTTTCAGTGAGCGATCTCTTGTGCGTGTGACCATGTGTAGCTTCTTTACACAGGCTTTGTGGCTGTTCCATTCAATATGTACCATTATTAATGTTGGTCTTTACAGTGGCAACGAACAATTCACTTGTGGCGACCTTTCCAAAGATTTCCTACTCTTGATGCAGGCTCTAGGAAAATTAATATACCGCACGCTTGTGGCCATGTTTCTCTTGTTCTTAAAGTTACTCATTCTAGCTGCTAGCTGCGTCTTGTCAAGAGAAATATGAATGTGGGGAGTTCACCTTGCTGTGGTAGGTTTTAAGGCTGCCTTGCTACTTGATGCGTACGGTGAAAAGAGTTAAAGAGTGTTGCTAGTCATAAGACCACCACAGCTGTTAGTTACTTAGTTAGTTAGTCGACAGATCATCCTCATTGCACATCGAACCATTCAGTCCATAAGTTCTCGGATCCCCTCCTCAGCAAATCCCGCAGCGTGTAGCGGCTAACGACACCAGTTCAGTGTTGGATTATCAATCTTCTTTGGCTTCCTGCGTAGTGTTCTTGTTTGGCCACCACAGCTGGTTTTTTTACAGAATCACAATAAGAGTTGTGGCATATTTCCCCATAGTGCAGATATTATTCTGGATGAACTGAGATGGGGGCTGAAGAAAAATCACCAGCAGAGTTGACCCAGAACACCAAGGACCAAGATCTGTGGAGATATGAATGCCCACATTAGTTGGCAGGGCATATAATCATGATGATGATGATGCTCTATAAACATTTGAGAAGTAGCCATTATGCATGGCACCACCCCACAAGCTTACCAGACAGCCAATATTCATGACTTTTCACGGGAACCATGTAGTCCTGCGGCACATTGGTTCCCTACTGACCCCGAGCCAATGAACATAGGAATGGCAGTGGACTGATGGGAATTGAAGCTTATACCACTTGCCAGTTGGTTCATCAGAGGGCATCTCTTTAGCTTGTCTAGCACCAAGATCCCATACCAGCATTGTAAGCGATTTAGTTCAGGTTACTGCGAACAGAGCACAGCAGATTGAAATATCATCTACATCACAAATTCACGATAGATTCACTGAATGCGTGTGTGGCAAATAGTCCCACAATGGTAATTCACCTTCTACAGTCCTATCCAACTTGACAGTAATGATTTAGTTATTTGCATGTCCTTGACAGGACGTCACAATCAACCCCAGCATGCTTTGACTTTGTGATTGCCCAGGCAAATTTATGTTCAGTAGTTTACCATTGCTGTCTGAATGATCGACGATCTTATCATTGTGAATATCACCGGTGGTCTGCATTCAAATTGTGTGACTTAAAACCTGGTATATAGAGGTTGTGAAGAATTGTTCACTGCCACTAGGCCACAGACACTGACAACAGTAATGAGCATAACCAAATATGCCATCAACCAACTTCCTGTCACTAAACACTGTACAGGTGAACATAACCAAATATGGCATCAACCAATTTCCTGTCACTAAACACTGTACAAGTGAACATAACCAAATATGCCATCAACCAATTTCCTGTCACCAAACACTGTACAGGTGAACATAACCAAATATGGCATCAACCTACTTCCTGTCACTAAACACTGTACAGGTGAACATAACCAAATATGACATCAACCTACTTCCTGTCACTAAACTCTGTACAGGTGAACATAGCCAAATATGCCATCAACCAACTTCCTGTCACTAAACACTGTACAGGTGAACATAACCAAATATGGCATCAACCAATTTCCTGTCACTAAACACTGTACAGGTGAGCATAACCAAATATGCCATCAACCAACTTCCTGTCACCAAACACTGTACAGGTGAACATAACCAAATATGGCATCAACCTACTTCCTGTCACTAAACACTGTACAGGTGAACATAACCAAATATGGCATCAACCTACTTCCTGTCATCAAACACTGTACAGGTGAACATAGCCAAATATGGCATCAACCAACTTCCTGTCACTAAACACTGTACAGGTGAACATAACCAAATATGGCATCAACCAATTTCCTGTCACTAAACACTGTACAGGTGAACATAACCAAATATGCCATCAACCAACTTCCTGTCACTAAACACTGTACATATGTACATAACCAAATATGCGATCAACCAACTTCCTGTCACTAAACACTGTACAGATGAACATAACCAAATATGACATCAACCTACTTCCTGTCATCAAACACTGTACAGGTGAACATAGCCAAATATGTCATCAACCAACTTCCTGTCACTAAACACTGTACAGGTGAACATAACCAAATATGGCATCAACCAATTTCCTGTCACTAAACACTGTACAGGTGAACATAACCAAATATGCCATCAACCAACTTCCTGTCACTAAACACTGTACAGGTGAACATAACCAAATATGCCATCAACCAATTTCCTGTCACTAAACACTGTACAGGTGAACATAACCAAATATGGCATCAACCAATTTCCTGTCACTAAACACTGTACAGGTGAACATAACCAAATATGCCATCAACCAACTTCCTGTCACTAAACACTGTACAGGTGAACATAACCAAATATGTTAGTTAGTTAGTTAGTTAGTCGACAGATCATCCTCGTTGCACATCGAACCATTCAGTCCATAAGTGCTCGGATCCCCTCCTCAGCAAATCCCGCAGCGTGTAGCGGCTAACGACGCCAGTTCTGTGTTGGTTTATCAATCTTCTTTGGCTTCCTGCGTAGTGTTCTTGTTTGGCCACCCCTCTTTTAATTTGCTGCTCCCGCAGTCTGGCCATTGTTGTAGATTCACAGTCATCACTTGGTTCTCGCAAAAGTCTCACTTCTCGTAGAGCATTCAGAATGTCAGCCTGGTCCATGGCGCGTCCGCCCTCCACAGTAGCCTCACCTGCGAGTTTGTCAGCCCGCTCATTTCCTTGTACTCCCGCATGACCTGGCACGAAGATGAAACTAATCTTTGCCAGCCGAGACCGCTTCAGAGGCAGCAACCATTCTCTTTGGATCGACCCCTCCTCTATCCTCTTGATCATGTTCATTGAGTCGCTAAGGAAACAATGCCCTAGTGAATGTCTGTGTCTCGAGCCATGTTATTGCTTTACTTACTGCCATGACTTCCATGGTCAGGCTACTTGTGGTTTCAGTGAAAGCACCAGAGTCCTCCTTCACAATTCTCCCTCCGGCCCGAGCTGTAAAGGCCCATGAGCTTCTCACATGTCGGACGACCGACCCATCTGTGTAGATGACCGCGTCACCGTCTAGCGAATTCTCGAAAATCAACGCTTGTACTTCAGCCTCAACAGCAGCCGGATTTTCTTGTCTGCATTTTCTATCTAGTTGGATGCAAACTGAAAAGGATGTGCAGAAGTCTGTTGGCACTTGCACCCATTCCTCGCCAGGTTCTAAGTCCTCAAGTGAACACACCTGTTGAAGAATGTCTTCGGCTTGACCCATCCACGACCGTCCTCTTTTTAACCTGCTGCCCTTCACCTTCCTAATTTCACTATGCAGTGGATGTTGTGTGTTTGCGTTAATTCTGAGGTAGGCGCGTGCCCTGCAAACTTGTATTCTCTCTTCAATGGTTGGAAAATCAAGAAGGTAGCGCATCGCCCTGCATGCTGTATCTCTTGTACATCCAAGAATAATGCGCATAGCTTCATTCTGTATCCTTTCCATCCTTTCTATCTGCTTATGGCTGAGAGTCAGGATTGCCATTGCATACTCCAAAACAGACATGACCAGCCCCTCGTACAGAAGACATAGATGGCGCTGCTCACAGTTTGCTGCCGCCATCACCCGCATCGCTGCCAAACCCCGCTTGGCCTTTGTTATCACCTGGTCTATGTGCACATTATAAGCAAGGCTTCGATCAAACCGTATCCCCAGGTAATTCATTGCCTGCGTTCTTTCCACCGTCTCTGAACACAGCATTACAGTTGGTGTTGGATTGTTGACAATATGATTATTCAACGAGAACCAAGTCACTGTTGCCTTTGTTGGGTTGAACATTGCCCCAGCTTCATCACACACCAAGTACTTATGCGATTGAGTTCGGTTTGTAGTTCCACAGCAACCTCCTCTCTATCCTTACCCTTACGATACACTAAAACATCATCGGCATACGACAATGTCCTGCCAGGTCCAGTGATCTGCTCACTGGTGATTCTCACTGTGTAGGCGTTGAACAGTACCGGAGATAATGGTGATCCCTGTGGTAGGCCAGGATATATTGTTGTTGGTTCCGAAGTCCAACTGCCACATCTAAAAGCTACTTTCCGTTGGTAGAGGGCTGCAGCGATCCAACTAAGGAGGAATGGACTTACGTTTAGTTCAAGAAGCTGAAACATTAAAAATCCAGTGGTACTCTGTTTGTATGCGTCCTCAAGATCAATCGCTGCAGCAACGGTTTCAGTGCCTGAGTGGAAACCTTCATAGACATCATGGGCAAAGACTGCTGCATTGGTCCAGGTTTCTCTTTTTGGACGGTACCCACCCAGGGTAGGTGGGAAAACACCTTGCCTCTCTAGTTGGCTTGATATTTTCCTGGCAATTACCTTCTCCAGCAGCTTGCCTATTGTATTCTGCATGGTTATAATTCGATATCCCTGAATTTTTTTGTGGTCTTTGTCAGGCTTCGGCAAGGCAATCAGATAGCTGTGTAACCATTCCTCCTTGATGCTAGCACTCCCTATACTGTTGTTATACATGTCTGCTAGTTTCTCTAGCTCATTGTCGGTACACCTATTTATGTCGTCATATCTTATGCCATCAGGACCTGGAGCACTGTTTTTTGATCATTTTTTTAACCAAATATGGCATCAACCAATTTCCTGTCACTAAACACTGTACAGGTGAACATAACCAAATATGCCATCAACCAACTTCCTGTCACTAAACACTGTACAGGTGAACATAACCAAATATGGCATCAACCAATTTCCTGTCACTAAACACTGTACAGGTGAACATAACCAAATATGCCATCAACCAACTTCCTGTCACTAAACACTGTACATGAGAACATAACCAAATATGCGATCAACCAACTTCCTGTCACTAAACACTGTACAGATGAACATAACCAAAAATGGCATCAACCAACTTCCTGTCACCAAACACTGTACAGGTGAACATAACCAAATATGGCATCAACCAACTTCCTGTCACCAAACACTGTACAGGTGAACATAACCAAATATGGCATCAATCAACTTCCTGTCACCAAACACTGTACAGGTGAACATACAAATATGGCATCAACCAACTTCCTGTCACCAAACACTGTACAGGTGAACATAACCAAATATGGCATCAACCAACTTCCTGTCATCAAACTCTGTACAGGTGAACATAACCAAATATGGCATCAACCAACTTCCTTTCACCAAACACTGTACAGGTGAACATAACCAAATATGGCATCAACCAACTTCCTGTCACTAAACACTGTACAGGTGAACATAACCAAATATGGCATCAACCAACTTCCTGTCACTAAACACTGTACAGGTGAACATAACCAAATATGACATCAACCAACTTCCTTTCACCAAATACTGTACAGGTGAACATAACCAAATATGGCATCAACCAACTTCCTGTCACCAAACTCTGTACAGGTGAACATAACCAAATATGGCATCAACCAACTTCCTGTCACCAAACTCTGTACAGGTGAACATAACCAAATATGGCATCAACCAACTTCCTTTCACCAAACACTGTACAGGTGAACATAACCAAATATGGCATCAACCAACTTCCTGTCACCAAACACTGTACAGGTGAACATAACCAAATATGGCATCAACCAACTTCCTGTCACTAAACACTGTACAGGTGAACATAACCAAATATGGCATCAACCAACTTCCTGTCACTAAACACTGTACAAGTGAACATAACCAAATATGCCATCAACCAATTTCCTGTCACCAAATACTGTACAGGTGAACATAACCAAATATGGCATCAACCTACTTCCTGTCACTAAACACTGTACAGGTGAACATAACCAAATATGACATCAACCTACTTCCTGTCACTAAACTCTGTACAGGTGAACATAGCCAAATATGCCATCAACCAGCTTCCTGTCACTAAACACTGTACAGGTGAACATAACCAAATATGGCATCAACCAACTTCCTGTCACTAAACACTGTACAGGTGAACTTAACCAAATATGGCATCAACCAATTTCCTGTCACTAAACACTGTACAGGTGAGCATAACCAAATATGCCATCAACCAACTTTCCTGTCACCAAACACTGTACAGGTGAACATAACCAAATATGGCATCAACCTACTTCCTGTCACTAAACACTGTACAGGTGAACATAGCCAAATATGGCATCAACCTACTTCCTGTCATCAAACACTGTACAGGTGAACATAACCAAATATGGCATCAACCAATTTCCTGTCACTAAACACTGTACAGGTGAACATAACCAAATATGGCATCAACCAATTTCCTGTCACTAAACACTGTACAGGTGAACATAACCAAATATGCCATCAACCAACTTCCTGTCACTAAACACTGTACATATGTACATAACCAAATATGCGATCAACCAACTTCCTGTCACTAAACACTGTACAGATGAACATAACCAAATATGTCATCAACCTACTTCCTGTCATCAAACACTGTACAGGTGAACATAACCAAATATGTCATCAACCAATTTCCTGTCACTAAACACTGTACAGGTGAACATAACCAAATATGGCATCAACCAATTTCCTGTCACTAAACACTGTACAGGTGAACATAACCAAATATGCCATCAACCAACTTCCTGTCACTAAACACTGTACAGGTGAACATAACCAAATATGCCATCAACCAACTTCCTGTCACTAAACACTGTACAGGTGAACATAACCAAATATGCGATCAACCAACTTTCCTGTCACTAAACACTGTACAGGTGAACATAACCAAATATGCCATCAACCAACTTCCTGTCACTAAACACTGTACAGGTGAACATAACCAAATATGGCATCAACCAACTTTCCTGTCACTAAACATTGTACAGGTGAACATAACCAAATATGGCATCAACCAACTTCCTTTCACCAAACACTGTACAGGTGAACATACAAATATGCATCAACCAACTTCCTGTCACCAAACACTGTACAGGTGAACATAACCAAATATGGCATCAACCAACTTCCTGTCATCAAACTACTGTACAGGTGAACATAACCAAATATGGCATCAACCAACTTCCTTTCACCTAAACACTGTACAGGTGAACATAACCAAATATGCATCAACCAACTTCCTGTCACTAAACACTGTACAGGTGAACATAACCAAATATGGCATCAACCAACTTCCTGTCACTAAACACTGTACAGGTGAACATAACCAAATATGGCATCAACCAACTTCCTTTCACCAAATACTGTACAGGTGAACATAACCAAATATGACATCAACCAACTTCCTTTCACCAAATACTGTACAGGTGAACATAACCAAATATGGCATCAACCAACTTCCTGTCACCAAACTCTGTACAGGTGAACATAACCAAATATGGCATCAACCAACTTCCTTTCACCAAACACTGTACAGGTGAACATAACCAAATATGGCATCAACCAACTTCCTGTCACTAAACACTGTACAGGTGAACATAACCAAATATGGCATCAACCAACTTCCTGTCACTAAACACTGTACAGGTGAACATAACCAAATATGGCATCAACCAACTTCCTGTCACTAAACACTGTACAGGTGAACATAACCAAATATGGCATCAACCAACTTCCTGTCACTAAACACTGTACAGGTGAACATAACCAAATATGGCATCAACCAACTTCCTTTCACCAAACACTGTACAGGTGAACATAACCAAATATGGCATCAACCAACTTCCTGTCACTAAACACTGTACAGGTGAACATAACCAAATATGGCATCAACCAACTTCCTGTCACTAAACACTGTACAGGTGAACATAACCAAATATGGCATCAACCAACTTCCTGTCATCAAACACTGTACAAGGATGTGATGATCCTGAAACTAACTGCTGCTGTTTAAAGACATCAACACTGCGGTCTGAGCCCCAATGAGGAAGACGAAGATGTTAAGACCATGCGAAGGACCATGCAGCCATGGTGCTCTGTCTGCCTCTTCCTCTTTTCTCACTGATCTTTCCAGTCATCAGAATATTTTCCACTGCCTCTTCTCATCACATGACCAAAGAATACTGTTTGCCTCTGTCTTATAGTTGTGTATAATATTTTACTTTCATTAATCTCTTCCAGGCATTCATTGTTAGTTACCTTGGCAGTCCAAGGTTTTCACAACAGTCTTCTCAGGAACCACATCTCCATTGCTTTCTAAGCTCATTATTTGTTCACTTGCATTCCATGATTCACTGCCATACAGCAAAATAGATTCTGTATAGATTTTAGTACTCTCTTACATCAATAATGGTGACTTAGAGTTATAACCTACCATGTTTTATACCTATCCCAAAGAGTGGATTGTCAGGCGTATTATCCTGAATGGGCAGATTGTAAAAAGTGTTATCCCAAAGGGGCATAGTATCAGACAAATTATTCCCATAATTATTTAAATTAGTTGAATTATTATCTGACTTCCAATATATTTACTAGTATGGCATATTCTGACTGACCCTGTGTGTGATTTGAAGTAAAACAGATAACTGCATGAACATTTATTCTCCTGAGAGTCTTCGTGGCGAAGTGGTCAAGCCGTTTGACTCGGACTCCGAAGGTTGTGGATTCGATTCCGGGCCGCGTCCTTCGGTTCACGAGTTAAATTTGTCGGAGACTCCTGTGAGTTGTCACTAGAGCTACGGAGTTCGTGCTTTGTGTGATGCTTTCTGCGCTGCGGAAAGAGGCAGAGCCATATGGGATACAACCCGGTGCAATGAAGTCGACCCTGCCGACTTTTCAGCGACATTTATTCTCCTGCAACAAGGACTATGTTTTGGTGAAATTAAGGGACTGCAGTAAGCAGATCAAACAAAGCTGTTTCAGTCTTTTAAAAGACTTTCGTACTTGGTGATAGCAATAATAGTGCTCAACCTTGTGTATGTTTAATGTGTTTATGGCTTCTTCTGTTGTCATAAGTTATATAATGAATTTGTTTATTGTTTATTACTGTATCTGTATTGTTTTATTTACAAAGTTAATGTGTTCATCGTTTCTCCATTTGTTTTTTGTTTTTTTACATGAAGGTGTATTGTTTGTTTCATCTCCTCTTATTTTAGTTAGACTCGTCATTAGAAATATTGTGTCTTCTATTCTTTCAGTTAGTTAAAATAGTATATCTTATTGTTTCACTTATTGTTTGTTATATAATTAATTTATATTGTTTCTGTAGTTTTTTGAGTTATTTATTGTTTCTACTGTTGTTTTAGTGAACTCCCGCACTGTTGAATCTGATTGGAATGGAGAGAAAAATGACCCCATGCAAAGCCGAAACATGAGCATCAATGGGTCTCAAATCCAGAATGATTGGGACCACGTGGTCAGTGTCCCAGAGCAGGCAGGTAGGCATGTGTGTTACATTTGGTCCAAACACAAGAAAAGGTGGCTAGACATGTTCTTGGGTATAGACAAACTCAGATACAGTGGAACCTCGCCTAATGAGCATAATTCGTTCCAGAATCTTACTCGTAAAGCGAAACACTAGTTAAGCGAAACAAATTAACGTAAAATACGATAATGCGTTCCATGCCGAAAAAATACTCAAAATATTTTGAATAACGGTTATTCAAGGAAAATTATATATACATTGTTAAGGAACGTGATTCATCTTCCTCTTCTATCGCGGAATGAACGAACATGGAAAGATAATTCGATTTGTAGAAAACAAAAAAAAATTGAAATAATTAATTTACAATTTATAATACATACCTAATTCTTTTTTACTAGAAAGCTGTCTAGAGAAATTTGTTTTTGCCGACGCTTCAGAATTTGGTGGAAATGCGACACAGCATTATCATTAAATAAATTAGTAGCTCTCATAGCCACTGCCTTATTAGGGTGATGGTTCTCAATGTACTATGCAACAGTTTCCCATGCTTTCAGCATTTCTCTTATTGCGCCAGAAGATTGTTGGTTTGCTGTTACCTTCTCCTCCTCCTCGGACAAACTCTCCTCCACAACTTCTTGCTGTGAAACACAATGTAATTCCATAAGCTCTTCGGTGGTCAGCTCTTGGCTATGCTCTTCCACAAGCTCATCGATATCTTTGTTATCCACCTCCAGTCCCATGATCTTGGCCAAAGACACAATCTCGTTGACTACAGGCTCCACAGGTACTGTCTCAAACCCCTCAAAGTCACATTCGACAACACTCTCCTGCCAAAGCTTCTTTCAAGCAGGGGCACAATCCGGGACTTCTCCTCCCCTCGTCACTCATTATGCGAAACGTCACTCGTTCAGCGAGTCATTTTTTGACCATTTATTTTGCTCGTTATGCAAATTACTCGTTATGAGAGGTTCTCGTTAAGTGAGATTCCACTGTATATATTCAAGAGAAAGTGTAACAAAAGGCTATACACATGGTTCTCCTTTCTCGTGTTCTTCTATCCCATCTGTGGTGTTAAAGTGCCACAATGGATGCATTTATAGTCAAGAAACACATAGTTATGTATACTTAAAAATGCAATACAACTGAACCTGCAGATATTTGTTGATGTGGGTACTGTAAACACTCAGTTGAATGTTCCTTCCTTATGACTGTCATTTCCACGAGGATGTAGAGAGTATGTCTAAAGGGATGTTCCCGATAGAAGAGACTGGGATTCACTTGGGAGACAAATGGCAGAAGTTGAAGAACACTTGTGTATGTTGGAGGAATACCTAACACAAATGTCTAGTGTATATATAGGCCAGGTGCTATTGTCAGAAATTTGATCCCTTGTTAAGTATTACACTTGCACACACTCACTCGCACACTTTGCTTTCGCACACCTTGCACTCAAAGATCCAAGAGGAGTGTGTGGGTGCTGCCAAATGGTGAATGAGACATAATAATCCTCTGCAGCTCACTGTCAAGGTAAAACCAAATGAGCAGAATACAGAAGCAACGTCCAACAAACATTGATGACTAGAAGCCGGCTGACATGTCTGGTACTTCAATATTTATTTCCGTCGAACAACTTGTGACAATCAATAATAATAATAATGGTACCGTTCCCGTACTGCCGGAAAGGCCGGTATCGTAGAAATAAGCATAATCACACCGCTGAACATATACCTTCAAATCCCAAGACAGTGCCTCACCGCCTAGTATCGGTTACAATACCTCCTGTCAGTTGACAGCTCCTGGTTCACCATTTATGGCCAGCTGTTTGTCCTGACTGAAAGGAGTAATGCCTTAATGGTCTAGCTCTTCTACCAAGTGTTTCTCAGCTACCCCAGCCATCTCCTGAAGGATTGTTGACAATATCTTCTCCTTGATAGTTTCATACCGCCTTCCGTGCTGCCAGCCCAAGCTCAACTGACTGGTTGCTAAACTATCACGCTGTGATGTTTTCTACCTTCTCACATCACTTGGCGACTTTTTCTATCTGTTGGTTCGAGATTACTTCTGAGATTCTTTGTGACTTATCAATTCCGTCATTCATTCTGAATCGCTATATGGCAGGTGCCGTAACAAACTAAATTTACCTTCTTTTACTGAAAGAAAGATTTGCAAAAATAAACTTCATAGTTCAACAGTGAACAAGAACCCCAAAAAATGTGTTAATTTGATACAAAGTTGTCCAAACAAAATGAAATGTGTGAAGCGTAAAACAAAACGATACCCATATATATTTACATATCATCATGTGCACACAGATGCAGACACAGACACACATTGTGGGTGATGTGACGATTCAGAGTCACCTGGGGTGTTTTGATCCCGTCTATGGCTAGAGCTTAACTGAGTCCTATTGTTTCAGTATGGGAGTCGAGATACAATCAGGTACTCGATGCTCGTCAGAATTTCTCATTCTCTCTCCCACTAGATGGCGGATCAGCTTCTCTGTAACCTTGCTCATGTTTGTTGATAAGGCCACAGCAGCAACGAGGTTCCTTAAATGAAAAAGAAGCAGTTGCATACTTCTCAGTATCTTGTCTGTGGATAAATGACTGAGGGATGCTTTTGTGTATGCCTGTGTGTTATTCTCAGAGGCAAACAGGAACAGTAGGCGTAGTTGCTAGGCTTTCATCTAACATGATGATTCACTGTACAACTTGTTGATACATTGTATGACATGATTATATAATGTAAGACAATGGTACGAAGGTGAAAAAGGTTCCCAAAAGTGTATACATCCGAAGACAATCGGTCATTCAGATTAGAACAGGTGTACAGATTTTATTGTGAAAAAAAAAACATTACAGGCTACATGTTTGCAAATTTGGTGCATGTCAGCTATGTTATTTACCTGCACCTATGTCCTTACTAATACATTTTATGGGAACCCTGGGGCAGTCTGGAGGATTTTCTAGATAGCTGAAAAGAGGCCACAGATAATGCAGCCTTCTCTCACATCAAGCATTACACAGAGCAATTGATTGTCGCCAAGGAGCCGTGAAGTGTAACCCAAAAATATAGGTACTAGTACGTAAGATCAAGGCAGTCAGGCAAGGTGGCTGAGACAATAAGGCAGTCAAGCAAGGTGGCTGAGACAATAAGGCAGTCAGGCAAGGTGGCTGAGACAATAAGGCAGTCAGGCAAGGTGGCTGAGACAATAAGGCAGTCAGGCAAGGTGGCTGAGACAATAAGGCAGTCAGGCAAGGTGGCTGAGACAATAAGGCAGTCAGGCAAGGTGGCTGAGACAATAAGGCAGTCAGGCAAGGTGGCTGAGACAATAAGGCAGTCAGGCAAGGTGGCTGAGACAATAAGGCAGTCAGGCAAGGTGGCTGAGACAATAAGGCAGTCAGGCAAGGTGGCTGAGACAATAAGGCAGTCAGGCAAGGTGGCTGAGACAATAAGGCAGTCAGGCAAGGTGGCTGAGACAATAAGGCAGTCAGGCAAGGTGGCTGAGACAATAAGGCAGTCAGGCAAGGTGGCTGAGACAATAAGGCAGTCAGGCAAGGTGGCTGAGACAATAAGGCAGTCAGGCAAGGTGGCTGAGACAATAAGGCAGTCAGGCAAGGTGGCTGAGACAATAAGGCAGTCAGGCAAGGTGGCTGAGACAATAAGGCAGTCAGGCAAGGTGGCTGAGACAATAAGGCAGTCAGGCAAGGTGGCTGAGACAATAAGGCAGTCAGGCAAGGTGGCTGAGACAATAAGGCAGTCAGGCAAGGTGGCTGAGACAATAAGGCAGTCAGGCAAGGTGGCTGAGACAATAAGGCAGTCAGGCAAGGTGGCTGAGACAATAAGGCAGTCAGGCAAGGTGCTGAGACAATAAGGCAGTCAGGCAAGGTGGCTGAGACAATAAGGCAGTCAGGCAAGGTGGCTGAGACAATAAGGCAGTCAGGCAAGGTGGCTGAGACAATAAGGCAGTCAGGCAAGGTGGCTGAGACAATAAGGCAGTCAGGCAAGGTGGCTGAGACAATAAGGCAGTCAGGCAAGGTGGCTGAGACAATAAGGCAGTCAGGCAAGGTGGCTGAGACAATAAGGCAGTCAGGCAAGGTGGCTGAGACAATAAGGCAGTCAGGCAAGGTGGCTGAGACAATAAGGCAGTCAGGCAAGGTGGCTGAGACAATAAGGCAGTCAGGCAAGGTGGCTGAGACAATAAGGCAGTCAGGCAAGGTGGCTGAGACAATAAGGCAGTCAGGCAAGGTGGCTGAGACAATAAGGCAGTCAGGCAAGGTGGCTGAGACAATAAGGCAGTCAGGCAAGGTGGCTGAGACTATAAGGCAGTCAGGCAAGGTGGCTGAGACAATAAGGCAGTCAGGCAAGGTGGCTGAGACAATAAGGCAGTCAGGCAAGGTGGCTGAGACAATAAGGCAGTCAGGCAAGGTGGCTGAGACAATAAGGCAGTCAGGCAAGGTGGCTGAGACAATAAGGCAGTCAGGCAAGGTGGCTGAGACAATAAGGCAGTCAGGCAAGGTGGCTGAGACAATAAGGCAGTCAGGCAAGGTGGCTGAGACTATAAGGCAGTCAGGCAAGGTGGCTGAGACAATAAGGCAGTCAGGCAAGGTGGCTGAGACAATAAGGCAGTCAGGCAAGGTGGCTGAGACAATAAGGCAGTCAGGCAAGGTGGCTGAGACAATAAGGCAGTCAGGCAAGGTGGCTGAGACAATAAGGCAGTCAGGCAAGGTGGCTGAGACAATAAGGCAGTCAGGCAAGGTGGCTGAGACAATAAGGCAGTCAGGCAAGGTGGCTGAGACAATAAGGCAGTCAGGCAAGGTGGCTGAGACAATAGGCAGTCAGGCAAGGTGGCTGAGACAATAAGGCAGTCAGGCAAGGTGGCTGAGACAATAAGGCAGTCAGGCAAGGTGGCTGAGACTATAAGGCAGTCAGGCAAGGTGGCTGAGACAATAAGGCAGTCAGGCAAGGTGGCTGAGACAATAAGGCAGTCAGGCAAGGTGGCTGAGACAATAAGGCAGTCAGGCAAGGGTGCTGAGACAATAAGGCAGTCAGGCAAGGTGGCTGAGACAATAAGGCAGTCAGGCAAGGTGGCTGAGACAATAAGGCAGTCAGGCAAGGTGGCTGAGACATTCTTGTAGTCTTGCTCCATGATGGAGTGCAGTGGCATGATAGAACATTCAAAGAAATGGAAACTGGTTGTGCTGACAGCAGTGAGCCTTGTACTCATAGCAAGCTGAATAAGACTAAGAAGCAGAAGAAGACAGTGCAAGCAGAAAGGTATAGTTGGTATCAGTATATTGAGATATGCAAGTTCTGGTTATTTTTAAATCTGGACTGCTATAATAACTTGCAAAATATACTCACACACTGACACAAGGCTTAGGAATGTGATATCTTTGTGTTGGTGACATCCAGAAAATAACACAAATCAAAGTCCTAAATGAATAAAATATACATCACATTATAACTCCAGCATTTAATTACAAATTTGTGTAATAGGATGATGATTTGGTAATACATCAAGGCACAGTTGTGTAATAGCATGATGATTTGGTAATACAACAATGCACAGTTGTGTAATAGCATGATGATTTGGTAATACAACATTGCATTGTTGTGTAATAGCATGATGATTTGGTAATATAACAATGCACAGTTGTGTAATAGCATGATGATTTGGTCATACAACAATGCACAATTGTGTAATAGCATGATGATTTGGTAATACAACAATGCACTGTTGTGTAATAGCATGATGATTTGGTAATACAACAATGCACTGTTGTGTAATAGCATGATTATTTGGTAATACAACAATGCATTGTTGTGTAATAGCATGATGATTTGGTCATACAACAATGCACAGTTGTGTAATAGCATTATGATTTAGTCATACAACAATGCACAGTTGTGTAATAGCATGATGATTTGGTAATACCCCAATGCACAGTTGTGTAATAACATGATGATTTGGTAATACAACAATGCACAGTTGTGTAATAGGATGATGATTTGGTAATACAACAATGCACAGTTGTGTAATAGCATGATGATTTAGTCATACAACAATGCACAGTTGTGTAATAGCATGATGATTTGGTAATACAACAATGCACAGTTGTGTAATAGCATGATGATTTGGTAATACAACAATGCACAGTTGTGTAATAGCATGATGATTTGGTAATAGAACAATGCACTGTTGTGTAATAGCATGATGATTTGGTAATACAACAATGCACAGTTGTGTAATAGCATGATGATTTGGTAATACAACAATACACTGTTGTGTAATAGCATGATTATTTGGTAATACAACAATGCATTGTTGTATAATAGCATGATGATTTGGTCATACAACAATGCATTGTTGTGTAATAGCATGATGATTTGGTAATACAACAATGCACAGTTGTGTAATTGAATGCAATGATTTGGTCATACAACAATGCACAGTTGTGTAATAGCATGATGATTTAGTCATACAACAATGCACAGTTGTGTAATAGCATGATGATTTGGTAATACAACAATACACTGTTGTGTAATAGCATGATTATTTGGTAATACAACAATGCATTGTTGTATAATAGCATGATGATTTGGTCATACAACAATGCATTGTTGTGTAATAGCATGATGATTTGGTAATACAACAATGCACAGTTGTGTAATTGAATGCAATGATTTGGTCATACAACAATGCACAGTTGTGTAATAGCATGATGATTTAGTCATACAACAATGCACAGTTGTGTAATAGCATGATGATTTGGTAATACAACAATGCACTGTTGTGTAATAGCACGATGATTTGGTAATACAACAATGCACTGTTGTGTAATAGCATGATGATTTGGTAATACAACAATGCACTGTTGTGTAATAGCATGATGATTTGGTCATACAACAATGCACAGTTGTGTAATTGCATGCAATGATTTGGTCATACAATAATGCACAGTTGTGTAATAGCATGATGATTTAGTCATACAACAATGCACAGTTGTGTAATAGCATGATGATTTGGTCATATAACAATGCACTGTTGTGTAATTGCGTGCAATGATTTGGTAATATAACAATGCACTGTTGTGTAATAACATGATGATTTGGTAATAGAACAATGCACTATTGTGTAATTGCATGAAATGATTTGAGCCGGTGCTGTGGCCAAGGGGTTACACATGCAATTCTCAATCCTATATACTACATTTGAAACACAGCTGCAGGGGAATTGGAAGCACACCGCTTTGTGCTGGTTTTTATGCAATGGTATGAGCGCTGTTGTTCAAAAAGCAATGGCAAACTACTGAATGTAAACTTACCAAGAAATCACAAAAGCCAAAAACTTCTGGGGTTGACCATGACATCCTGTAAAGGATACGCAACTAACTATTTAAAAAGTGATTGCACATACTAACAGATGGGTGTTCGTTACTAGAAGTAATTGTGCACATAGTTGTGTTGTTCTTTTGCTCCTTTACTTCGTTACATTTCTCAGACACAAGCCCAGAGACACAGAGGCAAACTGTCTGATGTATGACACACAGCTTTGAAACAGTAAATATGTTGTGTTGTAAAACAAATATTTTATCTTGACAGCCATTGGCCAGCTGCACTTGTCTTTTGAATATCACAAGATGAGCCTCAAAATACGAGTGTGGCAAGTGAGTGACTTGCTGATGCCACCACGTACGTTTGTTGTTTATATTCTGTCTGTTGTTTATAATGTATATGTAAAACATGTTACTGAGAGGGAGAGATGGGGAATGGAATGTGTATGTTTATAGAACTGTCGAATTTTGATGTTGTATACCCCTATATGCATGTGAAAGTATAAGTAGACAAGCTGAGTTTAGTCAAAATCTCACATCACAGGATCGGAATATCCCCATATATACTTATCTCCATCTTCAACAACTAGTGACAACTTCTCGCTGGTTGCGGGATCCGCACAGTGTCAGGTGGAGAAATTTGATCGCAAGAGATGAGCAATATCTCCGGCAGGCCTATTCTAGCTGGCCGCGGGATCCGCAGAGTCAGGCAGGGAGTCTGACGGTAGTATACGCTTACATTGGTCCGGACACTTACGATTGAGAGGTGTACCCGCTCATACAGGTCCAGACACTTACTTTAAGGCCCTCTGCTGCAGGATATGGCTGAATGCCTCTAAGCCAAGTCCCAAGGTTGTGAGGGGCCACCACTCTGCTCCTGCTTTTGGAGGTTTGACGCTGAGCCGCCAGCGTCTGCAGCCTACCTTGTTCCAGACGTACTGGTTATCCTTTCCTTTGGAGTAAACAAGGCAAGGCCGAGAGAGGGAACATGCTGCATGGGCAACACATGTTCTCTGAATCCATGCCCAGGCATTGTGCGATGGGATTTTGGCCAAATTCAAGTCCACATACTTTTGATGATGTATCTGTTCTTCAACGCTGTACACATAATTCCTAAGGGCCCTGACCACATCTACCTTATCATGCACCAGAAAAACAAGCTGAGAAACATCTAATGGCAGTGGAAATGTGGTTCCTGGGTTAAAATGCAAAGAATACTATGGAGGGATAGAAAAACTAATGAGACAGTTCTACCAGAAATAAGTGCAAACCATAGGTTGATTAAAGAAATTACATGTAGACAGTTATGATTTTTTGGACACATGAAGAGAAAATAACTAAAACTTATTGACATCTGGCAAAATTTATGGGAAAAGAGCAAAGAGAGGGCAGAGAGATAAATACCTGGATGGTTTGGCCTCTGGTGATTGTATGAGATGATGAACCAGGCTGCCTATGCTTATCAACATGGCACATGATGATGATGATGACGTTTATAGAATGAGGAAACAGCCAGACTGACTAACAGAAGGAAGGACTTTATCCAAGAATGAATTGCCATTGCCTGATGAGGTGGTTGAGTGAGTAAATAGACACACAAACAGGGCAGAATGGATGTTCCAGAAACATGATAGTGATCCATGTCATCATCACCACACTACAGACTGGCCAGGGGGGAGTAAGGTGCCATCACTGAGGTCAGATGGAAATCTTTACTACCTAAATTATTGCATGAATAAAGTGACCACTCATCATTTACTACAGACTGAAAACAGCAACAGCATGTATGACCAACATTAATAACAAATGTAGTAGAAATGTAGGGCTGTTTGGATGTCTAAAATAAATGTGTTTAATGACAGCATTCATGTCAACATCTGAGACTCACAAAAACAAAAAGAGGCCCATTTATAAATACAGTTTACGTCTGCACTGTGTTAACTTGCTCGGTACAGAGCATGCACTACAGAACTCATAGTCTAAGTGTGTGAAGATGGAGGTTGTTGCAATCTCTGTGGCTTTCTGGCAGCTGTTTTGGTGTTTGAATCACCGGAGCAATCATTGTGTCTGTTTCTCAAACAACATACACTCCCAAATGGACAGATGTGATGTCAACAGGTGTCCAGTATAGCCATGTCTTTCATACAAAGGCTTATACAGTTCAGATCAGCAACACTGAAGATAGGAGCATTCACGATGATACAAAGGCTTATACAGTTCACATCAGCAACACTGAAGATAGGAGCATTCACGATGATACAAAGGCTTATACAGTTCACATTAGCAACACTGAAGATAGGAGCATTCATGATGATACAAAGGCTTATACAGTTCACATCAGCAACACTGAAGATAAGAGCATTCACGATGATACAAAGGCTTATACAGTTCACATCAGCAACACTGAAGATAGGAGCATTCACGATGAACATGGAAGACATTTTATGGCTGTCTATGAACAACTGCTAAGTGAAGGCGCAATAACAAACAACACAACTTATCAAATTTTTGCAGCTTATGTCTTTCCATCTTTTTTTGCATCCCATATCTTTGCATTTATTGTTGTATCTGATATGTTTGCATCTATTTTTGCATCTTATATCTGTGCATTAATGTTTGCATCTTATATCTGTGCATCTTACATGTTTGCATCTTACATGTTTGCATCTTACATGTTTGCATCTTACACCTTTGCATCCATTTTTGCATTGTCTGTACCCATTGTTACTTGTATATTATTCCTCACCATGCAGGACTTGATGCCCATGTATGTCTCTCCATTGTACAGCTCAGATCTCTATGATTGATTCAATCTTTGTGAGGAGTTACCTTGTTCCTGACCCAGTCAAGAAAACCAACAGACAGACAGAAGCTGTTCGAGTGGAATCTCAGTCAAAAGATTCCACCCTCCCTCCACAGAGTGGAATACAGCACATTTTCTCTTCCTCCTCCTTCAGGTAGATATCATGTGATACATCCCTTGTGATATATTGTTTATCAATTCCTGTTAATGTCTTGCACCAGAATACATAAACCTATATTGTGGTTTGTGTGAATTAAGTAAACCAGAATGTGTGTGTATATATATATATATATATATATATATATATATATATATATATATATATATATATATATATATATATATATATATTGTGGTTTGTGTGAATTAAATACCATCATGTAATGATAATCCCATGAAAGATGAATGTGAAGTTTTCAGCTTTCACATTGAGTTGAGTTGAGCTGAGCTAAGAACTGACATCACTACACTCAGGACATTCCCACATGCATCATCGTCCCCTAATTCACAGCCAGAAAAGAGTCATACTGCTTATCATTCCAACTGCCATCTGATTGAAAGTTCTGGTCTTCCCTCTCAGTTTTGAGATTCATCCGGAACCCCTGCCGATCATCGTCCCCTAATTCACAGCCAGAAAAGAGTCATACTGCTTATCATTCCAACTGCCATCTGATTGAAAGTTCTGGTCTTCCCTCTCAGTTTTGAGATTCATCCGGAACCCCTGCCGATCCCCCGCCATATCATTCTCTCAACATACGGGTTCTCAGTCTGTTCCACTGCTTTCGACCTGGTACTACAAACACCCGACCACCTCTCCCTTGTCCATGGGTAATCTACCACCTAGAGGTGCATTCCCAGCTAGCCTATCAGACTGTTCATTCCTCCACACTCCCACATGACCAGGGCAGAAAATCCATACAATTCTGACAATCTGTGACCCCAGTGATACTATTACCTTATGCCAGTCCAATATGTCTTCCATTACTTTTATCCACTCTTTTCCATGATTGATGTTCTCTATTTCACACACCTGGCTGATATATATTTCTGCCTGTTTCATCCAGAACCTGCCTCTTCGCAGTCTATGCTTGACCATATCCATGGCTTCATGCAGGGGGTGATCCCTGTTTGCAGCCACTTTCAGATACCATTTGGCTTGAAGGAACCCATGCCTGTCTCCAGTTGTTAGTAGTGCCAGGATATGCTGCATGCATACAATTGGTGTGTCCCTTATGCACCCCAGGATCACCCACATGGCCATATTCTGTATGCGCTCCAATCTTTCAAGCTGGCTCTTTGACTGTCAGCAACCCAAAACCATATTCAATGACTGAAATTATTAACTGCTGAAAGAGCATGTAAAGCATCCTCTGGTTTACCCCAGTTTCTGCCATCGACCTCAGTACATTAAGTCCCCTACCAGCCTTCACCACCACATCCTCCACATGATCCTTAAAAGACATACATCTGTCAAAGATGATTCTCAAGTGCTTCAATTTACTCTCTCTACTGAGAGGATATCTATTCAATGTAAAAAATGGGACATCTGTCTTCACGATTCGGTTATCCAGGGAATACCACACAACTGATGCCATGTCTGGATTTATTACAGTCCCTGAGTCCATGCACCCGTTTCCTATACATCATATGCCCAATAAACCTTAAGGCATGTAATTGGTCCTTTACTTCACTTGTTACTATATCAAGCATTAACTAGATATAACTTGTTACTATATCTAGCATTCACAAGATATCATCATCATCATCATCTTCCACTTCTGCCGTCAAGCGTCATGGGGAGGAATAATTTGCGTTCCAGCGCCCGGTGGGCGGCACTGGATAGTGTCATTCCGTGTGGTTGTACAATGTCTCTGATGTCGTCAATCCATTTTCTTCTTGGACGTCCTCGTGGTCTCGTCGCAGATGATCTTTGATGTAAGGCCAGTGATGGTAGTTGCTGATGTTGCATTCTAACAACATGGCCAAACCACTTGATCTTCTGTCTTTCAATAAATGTGGCACAAGGTGTTGATCCCACAGTCTGTCTGATAGTAACATTTCTTACTCGGTCTCGGATTGTTAAGTTGGCAGCTCTCCTCAGGCATCTCATTTCGCAGGTGTTGATTTTGCGAAGGTGTAATTTGGATAAAGTCCAGGTTTGAGATTGGTAGCATAGGGTTGGTGTGAATATGCTGTTTATTATCTGTCGTTTTGCGGACATGGGTATGTTTGGATGTTTCAGTAAGGGTGACAGTTGATATGTAAGTGCACTAGCTTTTTGACATCTGATTTCAATTTCTCTGTCTAATCTGCCATCTTCTGTGATCATACTTCCAAGGTATTTGAATTCTTTAACTTGTTTCAGAGGTGTGTTATTTATCTGTATACTTAGTGGGCCTGGCGATCTGCTAACTTGCATTACTTCGGTTTTGGCTGTGTTTATACTCATATTGTATCTGCTGCAGGTTGAACTCAGATTAGTAATATGATTTTGTAGTCTGCCCTCGTCGCTGTAAAACAGGCACTGATCATCTGCAAATAGAAGTTCATTTATTCCCTGTGGGTCAGTTGTTTCATCTGGAGTAAAGAGTTCTAAATTTTCTGAATCTGGTCTGTCGAGACTTGCTTCTTTGGAAACTCTGTCCATGTAGATATTGAATAGCAGGGGAGAGAGCACACATCCCTGTCTCACTCCTGTATTGACATTCACAAGATATAACTTGTTATTATATCAAGCATTCACAAGATATAACTTGTTACTATATCAAGCATTCACTAGATATAACTTGTTATATATAAAGAATTCACAAGATATAACTTGTTACTATATCAAGCATTCACTAGATATAACTGGTTACTATATCAAGCATTGACAAGATATAACTTCACTTGTTACTATATCAAACATTCATTAAATATAGCTTCACTTGTTACTATATAAAGCATTCACAAGATATAACTTGTTACTATATCAAGCATTCACTAGATATAACTTCACTTGTTACTATATCAAGCATTCACTAGATATAACTTGTTACTATATCAAGCATTCACAAGATATAACTTGTTACTATATCAAGCATTCACTAGATATAACTTGCTACTATATCAAGCATTCACTAGATATAACTTCACTTGTTACTATATCAAGCATTCACAAGATATAACTTGTTACTATATCGAGCATTCACTAGATATAACTTGTTACTATATCGAGCATTCACTAGATATAACTTGTTACTATATCAAGCATTCACTAGATATAACTTGTTACTATATCAAGCATTCACTAGATATAACTTCACTTGTTACTATATCAAGCATTCACTAGATATAACTTGTTACTATATCAAGTATTCACAAGATATAACTTGTTACTATATCAAGCATTCACTAGATATAACTTGTTACTATATCAAGCATTCACTAGATATAACTTGTTACTATATCAAGCATTCACAAGATATAACTTGTTACTATATCAAGCATTCACTAGATATAACTTGTTACTATATCAAACATTCACTAGATATAACTTGTTACTATATTAAGCATTCACTCATCATCATCATCACCAAGTGCTGTGCCAGCTGGCGTAGGCGTTCATGGCTCTCCATAGATCTCGGTCTTTGGTTTTCTGGATCAACTCTGCTGCTGATATTCCTCCATGCCACCGTCTCAATCCATCCAGCATCACTTCTCTTGGTCTACCTCTGCCTCTCTTCCCCTCGATCTTTCCAGTTGTTACGATGTTCTCCAGTGCCTCTCTTCTCATCACATGACCGAGGAAAGCTGTTTGTCTCTGTCTTATTGTTGTATATAATGTTCTAGTTTCGTTAGCCTGTTTCAGGCAGTTGTCGTTAGTTACTCTGGCAGTCTAAGGAATTCGCAACATTCGTCTCAGGAACCACATCTCTGTTGCTTCTAATTTCTTCTTAATTTGTTCATTTACATTCCAAGATTCACTGCCATACAGCAAAACTGGTTCTACATAGCATTTCAGCACTCTCTTTCTTACATTCAGTGATAGTGACTTATTGCATAAGATACTCTTCATTTTCTGAAATGCGGCTTTTGCCTGCCCTATTCTGCTCCTAATCTCTGTTGTACATCTTCCATCTGATGTTATAAATGCCCCTAGGTATCTAACATTATCAACTTGGTTAAGGATTTTCCCTTCTATTTCTATGTCACATTTTGGTGTCACCATTTTCTTTGATATTACCATTGTTACTGTTTTCTTGATATTCAAGGAGAGTCCTTTCCTTGCACTCTCTGTTACTACAACGTCTAATAATTGTTGTAGGTCTGTTGAATTATCCGCCACCAATACTGTGTCATCTGCATAGCGTATATTATTTATATTATAACCTCCAACTAGTACTCCTGGCATCTCTTTGATCTCTCTCATTATTACTTCGCTATACAGGGAGAAAAGATCTGGTGACAAGACACACCCTTGTCGTACTCCTAGCTTTATCTGTTCATAACTACCCTCTTTATTTCCCATTTTAATTGCTGCTACTTGGTTCCAGTAAATATTCTTTATTATTCTTACATCTTTTCTATCAATGTTGATATCTTCCAACATTTTAATCAGTTCATCATGTTTTACTTTATCAAATGCCTTAGTATAATCTATGAAGCACAAATATATGTCTCTCTGTTTCTCTATTGACCTTTCTATTAGTGTCTGTAATGTATAAATTGCATTGTTTGTGCCCTTTCCTTCCATTCATTCACTAGATATAATTTGTTACTATATCAAGCATTCACTAAATATAACTTGTTACTATATCAAGCATTCACTAGATATAACTTGTTACTATATCAAGCATTCACTAGATATAACTTGTTACTATATCGAGCATTCACTAGATATAACTTGTTACTATATCAAGCATTCACTAGATATAACTTGTTACTATATCAAGCATTCACTAGATACAACTTCACTTGTTACTATATCAATCATTCACTAGATATAACTTGTTACTATATCAAGCATTCACTAGATATAACTTCACTTGTTACTATATAAAGCAGTCACTAGATATAGCTTGTTACTATATCAAGCATTCACTAGATATAACTTGTTACTATATCAAGCATTCACTAGATATAACTTGTTACTATATCAAGCATTCACTAGATATAACTTGCTACTATATCAAGCATTCACTAGATATAACTTCACTTGTTACTATATCAAGCATTCACTAGATATAACTTGTTACTATATCAAGCATTCACTAGATATAACTTGTTACTATATCAAGCATTCACTAGATATAACTTCACTTGGTACTATATCCAGCATTCACTAGATATAGCTTGTTACTATATCAAGCATTCACAAGATATAACTTGTTACTATATCAAGCATTCACTAGATATAACTTCACATGTTACTATATCAAGCATTCACTAGATATAACTTCACATGTTACTATATCAAGCATTCACTAGATATAACTTCACATGTTACTATATCAAGCATTCACTAGATATAACTTTACTTGGTACTATATCCAGCATTCACTAGATATAGCTTGTTACTCTATCAAGCATTCACTAGATATAACTTGTTACTATATCTAACATTCACTAGATATAACTTGTTACTATATCAAGCATTCACTAGATATAACTTGTTACTATATCAAGCATTCACTAGATATAACTTCACATGTTACTATATCAAGCATTCACAAGATATAACTTCACTTGTTACTATATCAAGCATTCACTAGATATAACTTGTTACTATATCAAGCATTCACTAGATATAACTTGTTACTATATCAAGCATTCACTAGATATAACTTGTTACTATATCAAGCATTCACTAGATATAACTTGTTACTATATCAAGCATTCACTAGATATAACTTGTTACTATATCAAGCATTCACTAGATTTAACTTGTTACTATATCAAGCATTCACTAGATATAACTTCACTTGGTACTATATCCAGCATTCACTAGATATAACTTGTTACTATATCAAGCATTCACTAGATATAACTTGTTACTATATCAAGCATTCACTAGATATAACTTGTTACTATATCAAGCATTCACTAGATATAAGTTCACATGTTACTATATCAAGCATTCACAAGATATAACTTCACTTGTTACTATATCAAGCATTCATTAGATATTACTTCACTTCAGCCATGTTTTGTTCTCATATCGCACATGTACTATGGATAAGACATTTTAATATGTTTTCATCAAGTGTATTTCTATTGGAGAGACACAACAGGTGCAGCAATATTGCAACAACAGTAACATATGTTTATAATCGATAGCAAGCATATATTCCTTTGTATGACCTAGAACATAGCCATGTTATTAGAATGTAGCTAATAATAATAATAATAATATGTAAGTTGATTCCCTCTTGTTTCTTTATTGTGAGTTTTAGTTTGCATTCAGTTTGAAAATAGATAAATAGAATTCATACATTTGAAATTAGGCTTTTTTGGTTTACTTCAGCATTTCCATAATAAGCAGCTGAAGTTACTTCTTCCAATGGTGTTTTTATATGTTCTTCTTGGTTTAGTGATCTGTATATCTTTAAAACATACACACGCATATTGCACATGTACTCTCTCTCTCTCTCTCTCTCTCTCTCTCTCAATCTCTCTCTCTCTCTCTTTCTCTCTCTCTCTCTTACATTGGAGTTAGTGAGGCTGCTAAGTGTTGGTACCCAGCTCAGGCTCAGCAGTGACTGAGACTGAATCCCAGGGCTACAGATGTGTACCAGAACCATAACTTTCAAATCTGATCACATGTCTCCTTGATCTCTCAGCAGTGACTGAGATTGAATCCCAGCATAGGGCTACAGATGTGTACCACAACTGTAGCTTTCAAATCTGATCACATGTCACCTTGATCTCTCAGCAGTGACTGAGTTTGAATCCCAGCATAGGGCTGCAAATGTGTACCACAGCCATAGATTTCAAATCTGATCACATGTCTCCTTGATCTCTCGGGTAGAGCAATCCGACACGCACTCTTCTCATATAAGGTAAACCACAGGGCTCCTATGTGCATGTTGCACACATTAAACAGCGTACAGCAGTTGGACAATAATAACTGGTAAATAATAGACTACGCAACAACACTTTTGAGACAGAAACCCTACCCATGGTTAGATGGAGCCAGTTACCTTAGATAGAATATCTAGAGAAGTTTAACCTGGCACAAATGCCTGCCATAGTCAAACACAGTGATCTTTAGCTAGAGAGGTGCATAACCAAGTGTATGATGCTCCCCTTAAAATAGGAACCTAGCCATAGGAGAAGAGGCAATGTCAGCATTGTTCAGTTTGATGCACCACAGCTTCAAGTTGGTGACTTTTGTTGCATGACCAGTTTTATCATCTTTTCTGTATGCATTACATGTTTGTACATGTTGTGAATAAGTAATTTGTATGTGTGTGATACTGAATGTTCTTATTTGTTACATGTTTCAGTTTTAAAATTAGTTGTGCATAGCTCGTGTATGTTTGTGTACCAGTGGGTATTAGTTGTATGTTATCCATATGATTCACTTGTGTACTGTGACCCATAGTTTCAGGGCATATGTGTCACATAATTTACTTGTACGTAATAATAGTCTGTGTTAGGTTTGCTGCTGGTATTGTTATGATTGAACTATTTTCTTCTTCTTTGTTCGACTTCAGAAATCAGTATGAATGAATGCAAAGAAAGCAGCAACTTTAGCTTGTTGAGTTTGTCATGGAATAAAACGGCGGGTGTAAGCCAAAATAGTTTTCTCTGTTCTGTATATGTTGGACACTCCAGCAGCAAATGTTTAGCTGTTATTTTACCAGTTGAACTATTTAAATCATACATATATGAATTTCACTTTTATTGTACATGTTTCTAATTCAGTTCCTTTATTTAATGTACAATGTGTTATTTACAGGTTTGAAACACCCCTGCTGTATACAAGCGTCACTCAAGAGATTGTTGCAACACGTAGTGTACAGCTAGAAGTCTGCATGTCTCAGAAACATACACGTAAGGCTTTCCTAATGGGCATGGTGCACTTGCCGCTACGTCTGGCAGTGAAGCATCCAATCAGGGAGAAGTATCCGTTAATTCCATGCATGAATCACACCATCCCGAACAGTATGAGAGTCTACAGTGCAAGGGACATTATCTTTGGCAACTCTACATCTTCTCTAGATCAGTCTCTATCAAGATCTGATTCCATGCATTCCAGTTTCAGCTGTCCAGCGGCTTCCAGGGACATGTATTTAGGAAATGTGGAGCATTATTTCCGGAGAACCTCTATAGAGCTGACTGATTCCGATGGTGATGATGGCCCTGGAGGCAGCACTGACATCATCTCTACTCTTGGAAAGAGCCGTACTTCATCAGTCGGGACGGTCGATGTGGTCTCCCTGGGTGGAGACGGTGAAGCAGCTTCAGCAACTGCACCACAAAGTGACATCCATCATAATGCAGCTCTTCATGTAAGCTCTAAAGAACACCCTAAACCAAAGAAGAAAATCATTCCCAATGAACTGTTGGATAAAGTTTCTGTTTCAGAGATAGATCTTGAAGGAGCTCACCAAGAGGGTGACACAGCTGAGAAAGAGGAAACCATTCACAACCATGTAGGAACCACTCCAGCACATAGCGGAGATGTGCAGCTGAGTCAAGACTCAAGTATTTTCCAAGAAAATATATTAAAGAACCCACCTGCTGGAAAGAAGAAAATAATTCCCCTTGAGCTACTGTCCACAGTGAATAGTGTGCCCAGAGAAGATCCGCAGTTGGGCAAGCAGACTTCCAGCCAGGCAGGCGTTGAACATCAGACGTGTGATCACAGTTGTGTTTATGATGACATTCAGAGAAGTCATAAAAGTGAATCTTATAGAAACGCACCAGAAGCTTCACATCCAGCTATGCAAGACATTGAGTGTGGACCTCATAGTGAAAGCAGCAGCAAGCTAGATGAGAGTCTTGAAGAGCAGAATGACATCACATTGGAGATAAACCATTCCCAGAATTGTGTCTTTTTAGAAAAATCTGATACATCATCTACCCCAGTTTCACGACCTGAAACTCCAATCTGGGATTTCTATGACTTTACTCTTGAGGAGGGTGTCAAAAGTGATCCTGAAGCAGTAGCGGGCTCCCCAAAAGATGCTGCATCACTAGCACTGGGCACTCTTCAGGAGAGCATCCTTCGTTTGAGCCAAGCCACCAAAGTTTTAGACACTTGCACAGTCACAGGTCCTGTGCTGCCGACTATAATGATTGAAGACTTTGAAATGGATGATGAGGTTGTTTGTGATGAAGATGATGATGACAATGTTGAAAGTTGAGATTCTGATACACTTGGTTTTATGTACATGCACAATTTGTAGATTGCCCTTTCTGATTAATCACATTAGTGTATAATTCTTCGTTTACTTCAACTTAGCTGTCTGTAGTTTGAAGTTTCCAGTGGTGAAATCATGGTCTTCAACTTTGCTGCCTAGTGTTTTAAGTTTCCAGTGGTGAAATCATGGTCTTCAACTTAGCTGCCTAGTGTTTGAAGTTTCCAGTGGTGAAATCATGGTCTTCAACATAACTGCCTAGTGTTTGAAGTTTCCAGTGGTGAAATCATGGTCATCAACTTAGCTACCTAGTGTTTGAAGTTTCCAGTGGTGAAATCATGGTCTTAAACTTAGCTACCTAGTGTTTGAAGTTTCCAGTGGAGAAATCATGGTCTTAAACTTAGCTACCTAGTGTTTGAAGTTTCCAGTGGTGAAATCATGATCTTCAACATAACTGCCTAGTGTTTGAAGCTTCCAGTGGTGAAATCATGGTCTTCAACTTAGCTACCCAGTGTTTGAAGTTTCCAGTGGTGAAATCATGGTCTTAAACTTAGCTGCCTAGTGTTTGAAGTTTCCAGTGGTGGAATCATGGTTATCAACTTAGCTGCCTAGTGTTTGAAGTTTCCAGTGGTGAAATCATGATCTTCAACATAACTGCCTAGTGTTTGAAGCTTCCAGTGGTGAAATCATGGTCTTCAACTTAGCTACCCAGTGTTTGAAGTTTCCAGTGGTGAAATCATGATCTTCAACATAACTGCCTAGTGTTTGAAGCTTCCAGTGGTGAAATCATGGTCTTCAACTTAGCTACCCAGTGTTTGAAGTTTCCAGTGGTGAAATCATGGTCTTCAACTTAGCTACCCAGTGTTTGAAGTTTCCAGTGGTGAAATCATGGTCTTAAACTTAGCTACCTAGTGTTTGAAGTTTCCAGTGGTGAAATCATGTCTTAAACGTAGCTACCCAGTGTTTGAAGTTTCCAGTGGTGAATCATGGTCCTTAAACTTAGCTACCCAGTGTTTGAAGTTTCCAGTGGTGAAATCATGGTCTTAAACTTAGCTACCCAGTGTTTGAAGTTTCCAGTGGTGAAATCATGGTCTTAAACTTAGCTACCCAGTGTTTGAAGTTTCCAGTGGTGAAATCATGGTCTTAAACTTAGCTACCCAGTGTTTGAAGTTTCCAGTGGTGAAATCATGGTCTTCAACTTAGCTACCCAGTGTTTGAAGTTTCCAGTGGTGAAATCATGGTCTTAAACTTAGCTACCTAGTGTTTGAGGTTTCCAGTGGTGAAATCATGGTCTTAAACTTAGCTACCCAGTGTATTTGAAGTTTCCAGTGTGAAATCAGGTCTTAAACTTAGCTACCCAGTGTTTGAGGTTTCCAGTGGTGAAATCATGGTCTTCAACTTAGCTACCCAGTGTTTGAAGTTTCCAGTGGTGAAATCATGGTCTTAAACTTAGCTACCCAGTGTTTGAGGTTTCCAGTGGTGAAATCATGGTCTTAAACTTAGCTACCTAGTGTTTGAGGTTTCCAGTGGTGAAATCATGGTCTTAAACTTAGCTACCCAGTGTTTGAAGTTTCCAGTGGTGAAATCATGGTCTTAAACTTAGCTACCCAGTGTTTGAAGTTTCCAGTGGTGAAATCATGGTCTTAACTTAGCTACCCAGTGTTTGAAGTTTCCAGTGGTGAAATCATGGTCTTAAACTTAGCTGCCTAGTGTTTGAAGTTTCCAGTGGTGAAATCATGGTCTAAACTTAGCTCCTAGTGTTTGAAGTTTCCAGTGGTGAAATCATGGTCTTCAACTAACCCTAGTGTTTGAAGTTCCAGTGGTGAAATCATGGTCTTCAACTTAGCTACCCAGTGTTTGAAGTTTCCAGTGGTGAAATCATGGTCTTCAACTAGCTCCAGTGTTTGAAGTTCCAGTGGTGAAATCATGGTCTTAACTTAGCTACCTAGTGTTTGAAGTTTCCAGTGGTGAAATCATGGTCTTCAACTTAGCTCCAGTGTTTGAAGTTTCCAGTGGTGAAATCATGGTCTTAACTTACCCAGTGTTTGAAGTTTCCAGTGGTGAAATCATGGTCTTCAACTTAGCTACCCAGTGTTTGAAGTTTCCAGTGGTGAAATCATGGTCTTCAACTTAGCTACCTAGTGTTTGAAGTTTCCAGTGGTGAAATCATGGTCTTCAACTTAGCTGTCTGGTGTTTGAAGTTTCCAGTGGTGAAATCATGGTCTTCAACTTAACTGTCTAGTGTTTGAAGTTTCCAGTGGTGAAATCATGGTCTTCAACTTAGCTACCTAGTGTTTGAAGTTTCCAGTGGTGAAATCATGGTCTTCAACTTAGCTACCTAGTGTTTGAAGTTTCCAGTGGTGAAATCATGGTCTTCAACTTAGCTGTCTGGTGTTTGAAGTTTCCAGTGGTGAAATCATGGTCTTCAACTTAACTGTCTAGTGTTTGAAGTTTCCAGTGGTGAAATCAAGGTCTTTAATTTAGCTGCCTAGTGTTTGAAGTTTCCAGTGGTGAAATCATGGTCTTCAACTTAGCTTCTTAGTGTTTGAAGTTTCCAGTGGTGAAATCATGGTCTTCAACTTAGCTGTCTGGTGTTTGAAGTTTCCAGTGGTGAAATCATGGTCTTCAACTTAGCTGTCTGGTGTTTGAAGCTTCCAGTGGTGAAATCATGGTCTTCAAGTTAGCTACTTAGTGTTTGAAGCTTCCAGTGGTGAAATCATGGTCTTCAAGTTAGCTACTTAGTGTTTGAAGCTTCCAGTGGTGAAATCATGGTCTTCAACTTAGCTGCCTGGTGTTTGAAGCTTCCAGTGGTTAAATCATGGTCATCAACGTAGCTGCCTAGTTTTTGGTTTCCAGTGGTGAAATCATGGTCTTCAATTAGAAGCAGACCATATGCTAACAAAATCAGTTGTGTACATCATGTCATGTCAGATTGTCCTATCTAACCACTGGTGTCAAGTTCCTGAACATGTAACTCCTCCATGTCGTCTTTGTGACACACCCATAAACTTATGTGGTAGTTTTCCTTTTCCTTCCACACCTGCATGGGTGGTTTGTAACCTCAGCTACTGATAGCAGTTTCCGATTGTCATGAAACATGTGTGCCCTGCTCTGCCCAAGGGCAGTCGACCTCTTATTCCAGTGGGTTGTTGGTCGCCTGAACTGCATGTGTCACTATTATGCATCTTCTACAATTAGAAGGCTCACCTAGAAGTTTCCCTTCATCAAACTCAGATCATGTTGGTGTATTTCATCCTCTCCAGTAATTCTGAGGCCCTAAGCCTTGGTCGGAAACTGGTCTAGGATGAAAGCTCCAACAGGCAGAGTTAGATCATTGGTTTGCTGATCCAGCAGCTTCTGCAGCTTGTCTAGTTCCAGGCTGCATGAGCAACACAGTCTCTAAATTGAGGCTTTGTGCTTTAGAGAAGTATAACTCCATTTTACAGACTATGTCTGTCAAGATGACAAGGTGTCAGACATTAATTCTGAGAACTTTTTACTCCAATGAATAGATAATTTTCTCATGTTAAGGGTAGTTTCTTACATCCAGGCAAAGATATGTCCTTACATAAAATCAGTTCTCTACTGAAAGGATTAGATTATTTCCTTACATAAAATCATTTCTTTATTTCTAAAACTAGATCATTTGCTTACATAAAGTCAATCTGTAATTCTAGAGCTAGATCATTTGCTTACATAAAATCATTTCTTTATTTCTAAAACTAGATCATTTGCTTACATACAGTCAATCTGTATTTCTAGAGCTAGATCATTTGCTTATATAAAAGCAGTTCTCTACCTCTAGAACCATATCATTTGATTATATAAAATCGGTTCTTTACCTAAAGAATTTGATCATTTCCTGACATAAAGTCAGTTCTTTACATCTAGAACTAGATCATTTCCTTACATATAATAAATAGCTCTGCCGAAAGTATTAGATCATTTCCTGACATATATTCAGTTTTCCTCCTCCTCTAGTATTTAATCATTTCCAGACATAACATCAGGAGCTCACTTCCAGGCATAGATCACTTTCTTACATTTACATCAAATAGAAACCACAGTTATTATGTGTGCTATGCATGGCATACACCATTATCACAATATGTGCAGTGCCACAAGGAAATCACATCTGGTGGGAAAATATACATACATATATTTCAGTCTTGAAATACATTATACCAACATCATGACTATTAATGTGATCTGTCAAAACAACAACAAACTGGCATCTACTGCCTATTCTACCTTGCAGTGTAGGGGGTGGGGTCTTGAGCCTGAGGAATTCAGGCCGCCTGGCTAGTGCAGTCACTGCGAACTGTGCAGGTTAGGGTTTTCTTTCTGCCCATTAATTTTATCAACTGCTGCATATGGTACATGGAGTGATGTGCAGCACTAGCTAGAGAATAGGAGTTGTAAACAGACAGGCTTGCTCATGTCAATCTGCAGGGCTCTCAGTGGTGATTATTATATAGATACATAGAAATAAAGAAAGATGAGGTAGAGATAAAGGCACAAAAAGAGAGATAGAGACATACACACTGTGCCTTACTGCAGGTGGCATCTATTTTTGTCATAAGCGTGCCTTAATATATTTAAAATAAATTGTCTGTGGCATATTTTCTGTCACTGTTTACATGCATGCCTTGTTTTACCAAACCGTGTTTCACATATGAAAGGATATTCACTCACTTTTGTTGCAGGGGTATTCTTGCTGATTGTTCTGCATATTTCCCTTGAAAGATTGTGATCTGGTTTTATCTTAGTTGCCTCGGGGGGCAAAGAAGTGTTGTTTTATTGAAACCAATATATATACTGAGACATTTTTCTTATGTTATACAACGATTTTATATACATTGTTTTACAGAAACAACTGCGGGATTGCCTTATGATTTCCATGAGTTGCTTAAAATAGAGTGAATGTTTACTGTAATTATCATCATGTACCATGCCACATGGCACCCGCAGTCACCTGTTGTTGAGAGTTTGATCAGTTCAATAGTTTGTTGTCCCCCATGCCACTCTGTCTTCCCATCCAGCACTGTCTCCCTTCCCATCCAGCACTGTCTCCCTTCCCATCCAGCACTGTCTCCCTTCCCATCCAGCACTGCCTCCCAACCAACCAGCACTGTCTCCCTTCCCATCCAGCATTGTCTCCCTTCCCATCCAACACTGTCTCCCTTCCCATCCAGCACTTTCTCTGTCAACAGTCACGTGTTGGTGAGATCTTGATCATTTCAACAGTTTGTTGTCCCCCATGCCACTCTGTCTTCCCATCCAGCACTGTGTTCCTTCCCATCCAGCACTGTGTTCCTTCCCATCCAGCACTGTCTCTCTTCCCATCCAGCACTGTCTCCCTTCCTATCCAGCACTTTCTTTGTCCACAGTCACCTGTTATTGAGATCTTGATCAGTTCAACAGTTGGTTGTCTTCTGTGCCACTCTGCCTTGCCATCCAGCACTTTCTCCCTCTGCCTCTAACATCATTCTAACATACTCAGTATTGCCAGATGTCACATGCTTCCAGGTCCTCTCTTCCTGTAGTAAAGGATCCTTGTCCATGCCTGGAGGCATGTTGCGTATATGGTGCTGGCTAACTTTGTGTACAGACCACCTGACACTCAGTCGCTGATGTGGACAGTAGCATGCCAGCTGTCATTGTACTGCTGGAACATTTCCTGGCTGGTGTAGACAGTAGCATGCCAGCTGTCATTGTACTGCTGGAACATTTCCTGGCTGGTGTGGACAGTAGCATGCCAGCTGTCACTGTACTACTGGAACATTTCCTGGCTGGTGTGACCAGTACATGCCAGCTGTCACTGTACTACTGGAACATTTCCTGGCTGATGTGGACAGTAGCATGCCAGCTGTCACTGTACTGCTGGAACATTTCCTGGCTAGTGTGGACAGTAGCATGCCAGCTGTCACTGTACTACTGGAACATTTCCTGGCTGGTGTGACCAGTACATGCCAGCTGTCACTGTACTACTGGAACATTTCCTGGCTGATGTGGACAGTAGCATGCCAGCTGTCACTGTACTGCTGGAACATTTCCTGGCTGGTGTAGACAGTAGCATGCCAGCTATCACTGTACTGCTGGAACATTTCCTGGCTGGTGTAGACAGTAGCATGCCAGCTGTCATTGTACTGCTGGAATATTTCCTGGTTGGTGTGGACAGTAGCATGCCAGCTGTCATTGTACTGCTGGAATATTTCCTGGCTGGTGTGACCAGTACATGCCAGCTGTCATTGTACTGCTGGAACATTTCCTGGCTGGTGTGACCAGTACATGCCAGCTGTCATTGTACTGCTGGAACATTTCCTGGCTGGTGTGACCAGTACATGCCAGCTGTCATCGGACTGCTGGAACATTTCCTGGCTGGTGTGACCAGTACATGCCAGCTGTCATTGTACTGCTGGAACATTTCCTGGCTGGTGTGACCAGTACATGCCAGCTGTCATTTTACTGCTGAAACATTTCCTGGCTGGTGTGACCAGTACATGCCAGCTGTCATTGTACTGCTGGAACATTTCCTGGCTGGTGTGGTCAGTAGCATGCCAGCTGTCACTGTACTGCTGAAACATTTCCTGGCTGATGTGACCAGTACATGCCAGCTGTCATTGTACTGCTGGAACATTTCCTGGCTGGTGTGACCAGTACATGCCAGCTGTCATTGTACTGCTGGGACATTTCCTGGCTGGTGTGACCAGTACATGCCAGCTGTCATTGTACTGCTGGAACATTTCCTGGCTGGTGTGGTCAGTAGCATGCCAGCTGTCACTATACTGCTGAAACATGTCCTGGTATCCATTGTAGGCTGGATGGACCAGAGGTCAAGATACCTGCCTCCAGGCAGATTCGAACACATGAGCATTGGTTGGCAGGCCAGCATGCTAGCCACTGCACTAGCATGGCTTCCTCCCCTCCCGTCCTGTAATGTGACCAAACCATGAAATCTGCTTCCTGACATGGGCAGTCACCTGCCTGTGTAAGCTGGCCTCCTACGGTACATGATCTGGTGTTTTTAGCTGTGCCCGAGGTTTGTATCATTCTAGGAAGGTACCACATGACTGTGACCAGTCTAACCTTGGTGTTCATGGTCGATGATTCACGGGTATACAGCAGTATCATCTTCTTCTTCTTCTACTGGGTCTTTGTAAAGTCTCACTACACTTGTATGTAGAACAGATTTGAAAAATTAAGAACATGATGTCATAATAAAATGTTCTTCACAGTCCATCATGAAGCAATATGCAGTGAAGGGCTGTTGTCTGCGGGAGTAATTCTTTGCACTCCAAACAAAATTACATTAACAACGGAAGAAAGAATTTTGTTTTTTCAAATTTGTTCTACATACAATGTGTAATGAGACTTTGCAAACACCTGGTACCCGAGTGGAGTATGGGCCTACGACCTCACATGCCAAGCCTTGGTGGGCCAGTCCATGGTTGGTGGCACAAGGTCTGATTGGTGTCTAAGATGTGAAGTAACCAGCTTCTGTAGTCCAACCAGCTCTCTGTAGGCGCCTGGTACAACCTACACAGGAGACATCTGGTGTTCCTTTGCTTGACTTCTCCTTTGGGCCATGGTAACACAATGGTAATGCATTAGTATGGGCAGTATATAACATCCTGAAACTTGTTTTCAGACTTCCATGAACAAGGACCTAGACAACCAAATGGTTTACTCTGGTGGAATGTTGCCTTTGTTTTGATTATTCTGCATATTATCTCTGTGTTGCTTTTCCATCTGTTATTTGTTACCCTAGATCAGGGGTGGGGAACCTTTATCTGCCATGGGCCATTTACATGTTTATAACATCATTGTCTGGCTATACAAAATTATCAGCTTAACAATTAGCCTGCTGTATTTGGTCAAACATTTAGTTAACTCACCTCTAATGTGATGCTGTATTTGGTCAAACATTTAGTTAACTCATCTCTAATGTGATTCTATAGTTGGTCAAACATTTAGTTAACTCACCTCTAATGTGATGCTATATTTGGTCAAACATTTAGTTAACTCACCTCTAATGTGATTCTATAGTTGATCAAACATTTAGTTAACTCACCTCTAATGTGATTCTATAGTTGGGCAAACATTTAGTTAACTCACCTCTAATGTGATTCTATAGTTGATCAAACATTTAGTTAACTCACCTCTAATGTGATTCTATAGTTGGGCAAACATTTAGTTAACTCACCTCTAATGTGATTCTATAGTTGATCAAACATTTAGTTAACTCACCTGTAATGTGATTCTATATTTGGTCAAACATTTAGTTAACTCACCTCTAATGTGATGCTGTATTTGGACAAACATTTAGTTAACTCACCTCTAATGTGATGCTGTATTTGGACAAACATTTAGTTAACTCACCTGTAATGTGATTCTATAGTTGGGCAAACATTTAGTTAACTCACCTCTAATGTGATTCTATAGTTGGGCAAACATTTAGTTAACTCACCTCTAATGTGATTCTATAGTTGATCAAACATTTAGTTAACTCACCTGTAATGTGATTCTATAGTTGGGCAAACATTTAGTTAACTCACCTCTAATGTGATGCTGTATTTGGTCAAACATTTAGTTAACTCATCTCTAATGTGATTCTATAGTTGGTCAAACATTTAGTTAACTCACCTCTAATGTGATGCTATAGTTGGGCAAACATTTAGTTAACTCACCTCTAATGTGATGCTATAGTTGGGCAAACATTTAGTTAAATCACCTCTAATGTGATGCTGTATTTGGTCAAACATTTAGTTAACTCACCTGTAATGTGATTCTATAGTTGATCAAACATTTAGTTAACTCACCTCTAATGTGAAGGTATAGTTGATCAAACATTTAGTTAACTCACCTCTAATGTGATGCTGTATTTGGACAAACATTTAGTTAACTCACCTGTAATGTGATTCTATAGTTGGTCAAACATTTAGTTAACTCACCTCTAATGTGATTCTATAGTTGGTCAAACATTTAGTTAACTCACCTCTAATGTGATGCTATAGTTGGTCAAACATTTAGTTAACTCACCTCTAATGTGATTCTATAGTTGGTCAAACATTTAGTTAACTCACCTCTAATGTGATGCTGTATTTGGTCAAACATTTAGTTAACTCACCTCTAATGTGATGCTATAGTTGGTCAAACATTTAGTTAACTCACCTCTAATGTGATGCTGTATTTGGACAAACATTTAGTTAACTCACCTGTAATGTGATTTTGGTGCTGTGGTGAAGGGATTAGAAACAGTTTCCAATTCTGTATATCGCACTGATTTGGAAGCAGACCGTTCTGCATTGGTTTTCATACAGTGATATGAGTGCCAATTGGTCAGAAGGCAATGACAAACTACTAAACGTAAAACTTGCTAAGAAATCTCAAACAGCCAAATAATACTGAGGTTGACTGTGACATCCTGTAAGAGATATTCACCTAACTAACCTGATGGCTGAAACTGCTTCTCTTTAGTGAGGTGTGTGATGGTAGCTAGTGTTGATGTTGTTGCTACTCGCAACACTTGTCCAGGTTTGCGTCGGTCAGTCTGGAATTTAGACTTTGCAGTAAATTGTTACGAACACAGATGCATATTTCAGTGCATGTCTCCTCAAAGTAGAAAATTCATCATTGCTCACGTAACATTTATAGAACTCAAGCAGGGAATGATCTTGTGTTGTAGGTTATCAGACACATCAGCAAGGCCAGACCATATGATGTTGTTGGCTGGACATCCCTCATCCTTGCCCTAGATGAATCAATCTTTCTGCTTGTGTCAGTGTTATCCTGCTTGTTGTGCAGTATCATTATATTGTTTGTGCTGTCTGATTCTTCTCAGGTGATAGATAACCAAATAATGATATCATGTTCTCAGATTGTCTGAACTGTTTTCACACTACTGTGTGCCTTGTGAGTACAGCTGCAGCTGGTTGGTGTACAGCTAGACATATGCTATCTTGAACAAACATGTGAATTCTTCTGCTGCCTTTCATCTCATGTTCCATTGGAACATAGGACCCCATGTCAAGCCTCTTGATTTGCACACTTGCACATGAATGGTTGGATATTGCAGCTACAGTTTTCTGTGATGTCAGGTAGCCAGTATAAGACCAACCATCTTTAGTCACCTCATACAATATGTCTGATAGGTTACAGTGATACTATTCCTTGCTTCTCTTCATATCCCTGGTAACACACCAACCATCTTTAGTCACCTCATACAACATGCCTGATAGGTTACAGTGATACTATTCCTTGCTTCTCTTCATGTCCCTGGTAACACACCAACCATCTTTAGTCTCCTCATACAACATGCCTGATAGGTTATAGTGATACTATTTCTTGCTTCTCTTCATGTCCCCGGTAACATCCCAACCATCTTTAGTCTCCTCATACAACATGCCTGATAGGTTACAGTGATACTATTCCTTGCTTCTCTTCATGTCCCTGGTAACACACCAACCATCTTTAGTCTCCTCATACAACATGCCTGATAGGTTATAGTGATACTATTCCTTGCTTCTCTTCATGTCCCTGGTAACACACCAACCATCTTTAGTCTCCTCATACAACATGCCTGATAGGTTATAGTGATACTATTCCTTGCTTCTCTTCATGTCCCTGGTAACTCACCAACCATCTTTAGTCACCTCATACAACATGCCTGATAGGTTATAGTGATACTATTCCTGGCTTCTCTTCATGTCCCTGGTAACACACCAACCATCTTTAGTCTCCTCATACAACATGCCTGATAGGTTATAGTGATACTATTCCTTGCTTCTCTTCATGTCCCTGGTAACACACCAACCATCTTTAGTCTCCTCATACAACATGCCTGATAGGTTATAGTGATACTATTCCTTGCTTCTCTTCATGTCCCTGGTAACACACCAACCATCTTTAGTCTCCTCATACAACATGCCTGATAGGTTACAGTGATACTATTCCTTGCTTCTCTTCATGTCCCCGGTAACATCCCAACCATCTTTAGTCTCCTCATACAACATGCCTGATAGGTTACAGTGATACTATTCCTTGCTTCTCTTCATGTCCCCGGTAACATCCCAACCATCTTTAGTCTCCTCATACAACATGCCTGATAGGTTATAGTGATACTATTCCTTGCTTCTCTTCATGTCCCTGGTAACACACCAACCATCTTTAGTCTCCTCATACAACATGCCTGATAGGTTACAGTGATACTATTCCTTGCTTCTCTTCATGTCCCCGGTAACATCCCAACCATCTTTAGTCTCCTCATACAACATGCCTGATAGGTTACAGTGATACTATTCCTTGCTTCTCTTCATGTCCCTGGTAACACACCAACCATCTTTAGTCTCCTCATACAACATGCCTGATAGGTTACAGTGATACTATTCCTTGCTTCTCTTCATGTCCCTGGTAACTCACCAACCATCTTTAGTCTCCTCATACAACATGTCTGATAGGTTATAGTGATACTATTCCTTGCTTCTCTTCATGTCCCCGGTAACATCCCAACCATCTTTAGTCTCCTCATACAACATGCCTGATAGGTTACAGTGATACTATTCCTTGCTTCTCTTCATGTCCCCGGTAACATCCCAACCATCTTTAGTCTCCTCATACAACATGCCTGATAGGTTACAGTGATACTATTCCTTGCTTCTCTTCATGTGCCCCTGGTAACACACCAACCATCTTTAGTAGTCACCTACCCCAACATGCCCTGATAGATTACAGTGATACTATTCCTTGCTTCTCTTCATATCCCCTGTAATCACACCAACCATCTTTTAGTCTCCTCATACAATTGGCTGATAGGTGATTAGTGTTACTATTCCTTGCTTCTCTTATAGCTGGTTAACCACCAACCATCTTTAGTCTTCCTCATACAATGTCTGATAGGTTATAGTGATGCTTATTCCTGGCTTCTCTTCATGTCCCTGGTAACACACCAACCATTTTAGTCACCTCATCACAATGTCTGATAGGTTTACAGTGATACTATTCCTTGCTCTCTTCCATGGTCCCCGGTAACACACAACCATCTTTAGTCTCCTCATACAATGTCTGATAGGTATAGTGATGCTATTCCTTGCTTCTCTTCATGTCCCCTGGTAACATCACCAACCATCTTTAGTCACCTCATATAACATGCCTGATAGGTTACAGTGATACTATTCCTTGCTTCTCTTCATGTCCCCGGTAACACACCAACCATCTTTAGTCTCCTCATACAATATGTCTGATAGGTTACAGTGATACTATTCCTTGCTTCTCTTCATGTCCCCGGTAACACACCAACCATCTTTAGTCACCTCATACAACATGTCTGATAGGTTATAGTGATACTATTCCTTGCTTCTCTTCATGTCCCTGGTAACACACCAACCATCTTTAGTCTCATACAACATGCCTGATAGGTTACAGTGATACTATTCCTTGCTTCTCTTCATATCCCCGGTAACTCACCAACCATCTTTAGTCTCCTCATACAATGTCTGATAGGTTATAGTGATACTATTCCTTGCTTCTCTTTATATCCCTGGTAACTCACCAACCATCTTTAGTCTCCTCATACAATGTCTGATAGGTTATAGTGATGCTATTCCTTGCTTCTCTTCATGTCCCTGGTAACACACCAACCATCTTTAGTCACCTCATACAATGTCTGATAGGTTACAGTGATACTATTCCTTGCTTCTCTTCATGTCCCCGGTAACACACCAACCATCTTTAGTCTCCTCATACAATATGTCTGATAGGTTATAGTGATGCTATTCCTTGCTTCTCTCATGTCCCCGGTAACACATCCAACCATCTTTAGTAACCTCATACAACATGCCTGAATAGGTTATATTGATACTATTCCTTGCTTCTCTTCATATCCCCGGTAACATCCCAACCATCTTTAGTCTCCTCATACAATGTCTGATAGGTTACAGTGATACTATTCCTTGCTTCTCTTCATATCCCCGGTAACATCCCAACCATCTTTAGTCACCTCATATAACAGCTGATAGGTTACAGTGATTACTATTCCTTGCTTCTCTTCATGTCCCTGGCTAACACACCAACCATTGCTTTAGTCACCTCATACAATATGTCTGATAGATTTATAGTGATGCTCATTCCTTGCTTCTACTTCATGTTCCCCGGTAACTCACCAACCATTCTTTCGCTCATCACAACATGCCTGATAGGTTACAGTGCTACCTATTCCTTGCTTCTCTTCATATCCCGGTAAACTCACCAACCATCTTTAGTCTCCTTCATTACAATGTCTGATATGTTATAGTTGATACTATTCCTTGCTCTCTTTCATGCCTCCTGGTACACCCACCAACCATCTCTAGTCTCATACAACATGCCTGATAGGTTACAGTGATACTATTCCTTGCTTCTCTTCATGTCCCCGGTAACACACCAACCATCTTTAGTCTCCTCATACAATATGTCTGATAGGTTATAGTGATGCTATTCCTTGCTTCTCTTCATGTCCCCGGTAACATCCCAACCATCTTTAGTAACCTCATACAACATGCCTGATAGGTTATAGTGATACTATTCCTTGCTTCTCTTCATATCCCTGGTAACACACCAACCATCTTTAGTCACCTCATACAACATGCCTGATAGGTTATAGTGATGCTATTCCTTGCTTCTCTTCATGTCCCCGGTAACATCCCAACCATCTTTAGTAACCTCATACAACATGCCTGATAGGTTACAGTGATACTATTCCTTGCTTCTCTTCATGTCCCTGGTAACACACCAACCATCTTTAGTCACCTCATACAACATGCCTGATAGGTTACAGTGATACTATTCCTTGCTTCTCTTCATGTCCCCGGTAACACACCAACCATCTTCAGTCTCCTCATACAATATGTCTGATAGGTTACAGTGATACTATTCCTTGCTTCTCTTCATGTCCCCGGTAACACACCAACCATCTTTAGTAACCTCATACAACATGCCTGATAGGTTACAGTGATACTATTCCTTGCTTCTCTTCATGTCCCCGGTAACACACCAACCATCTTTAGTCTCCTCATACAATATGTCTGATAGGTTACAGTGATACTATTCCTTGCTTCTCTTCATGTCCCCGGTAACATCCCAACCATCTTTAGTAACCTCATACAACATGCCTGATAGGTTATAGTGATACTATTCCTTGCTTCTCTTCATGTCCCCGGTAACACACCAACCATTTTTAGTCACTCCACAACATGCCTGATAGGTTACAGTGATACTATTCCTTGCTTCTCTTCATGTCCCCGGTAACACACCAACCATCTTTAGTCACCTCATACAACATGCCTGATAGGTTACAGTGATGCTATTCCTTGCTTCTCTTCATGTCCCTGGTAACACACCAACCATCTTTAGTCTCTTCATACAATATGCCTGATAGGTTACAGTGATACTATTCCTTGCTTCTCTTCATGTCCCCGGTAACATCCCAACCATCTTTAGTAACCTCATACAACATGCCTGATAGGTTACAGTGATACTATTCCTTGCTTCTCTTCATGTCCCCGGTAACATCCCAACCATCTTTAGTAACCTCATACAACATGCCTGATAGGTTACAGTGATACTATTCCTTGCTTCTCTTCATATCCCCGGTAACATCCCAACCATCTTTAGTAACCTCATACAACATGCCTGATAGGTTACAGTGATACTATTCCTTGCTTCTCTTCATGTCCCCGGTAACATCCCAACCATCTTTAGTCACCTCATACAACATGCCTGATAAGTTGTAGTGATACTATTCCTTGCTTCTCTTCATGTCCCTGGTAACACACCAACCATCTTTAGTCTCCTCATACAATGTCTGATAGGTTATAGTGATACTATTCCTTGCTTCTCTTCATGTCCCCGGTAACACACCAACCATTTTTAGTCACTCCACAACATGCCTGATAGGCTACAGTGATACTATTCCTTGCTTCTCTTCATGTCCCTGGTAACACACCAACCATCTTTAGTCACCTCATACAACATGCCTGATAGGTTATAGTGATACTATTCCTTGCTTCTCTTCATATCCCTGGTAACACACCAACCATCTTTAGTCTCCTCATACAACATGCCTGATAGGTTATAGTGATACTATTCCTTGCTTCTCTTCATGTCCCTGGTAACACACCAACCATCTTTAGTCTCCTCATACAATGACTGATAGGTTATAGTGATGCTATTCCTTGCTTCTCTTCATGTCCCCGGTAACACACCAACCATCTTTAGTCACCTCAAACAACATGCCTGATAGGTTACACTGATACTATTCCTTGCTTCTCTTCATATCCCCGGTAACACACCAACCATCTTTAGTCTCCTCATACAACATGCCTGATAGGTTACAGTGATACTATTCCTTGCTTCTCTTCATGTCCCCGGTAACACACCAACCATCTTTAGTCTCCTCATACAACATGCCTGATAGGTTATAGTGATACTATTCCTGGCTTCTCTTCATGTCCCTGGTAACACACCAACCATCTTTAGTCACCTCATACATTGAAACTATTCCCGTGTTCTCTTCATGTCCCCGGTAACACATGGGCAGACAAACATGCGTACAGAACAGATATCTACGCAGCAATACTGTATAAAATGTGAACATTTGATATTATGAAATTGTGTACCTCGTGAATATATTTAATCATTATTTACCAATTATGTGTTAAAACCAGCGGGTTGTTTTCACCACTATTTATTCATATACATTTTATACGTACAATAAATTGTGTAAATGATCTGATCAGTAGTTGCATAGTTAGTTATCCCTGAATGTCCTGAAGATGACATGTACTTTGTGAAGTTCTGTTGTTTTGGTGACCTTCTCATATCTCAGTGCTATACACAACAAGGAGTACTACAGTGCTATTGTTACTGGATAATAGAACCACGTTGAGGCACTTTAGGCATGTATACAAGTGGTCAGTCTGTCTCAGCAGATATCACGGTGTGTGGAGGCTAACTGCTCCAGTCTCTCACTGCCTGCAGAAACATCTAACACATCCACAGTAATGATTAACACTAATTCCAGTTTGTATGTTAATGTCCTTTTAGCCTGTGCATTATTGTCTGGTCACAGGTTTGTGTCATTGCACTGAAATATTTTCTTTGCTGGCTCCGAGGAGGTCAGGATCTACAAACATCAGCTTCATTTTTGTGCTAGCACACGCGGGTGTAAGAGGACATGAACAGACTTATAGACTTACAACAGGAGCTAGTGTGGGGAGTGGACTAGCATTGGACAACACTGGTGTTCAGAAGAAGAACCAACAGCAAATTACACCATTAGAGAACATATCTGTGGATGATCAAGCACTAATAGCAAAATCGAAAGCAGAATTACAAGACCACAGGAATATTCTAAAATGTATAAGGAATATAACATGAAAATTAGCATAAGTAAACCAGAGGTAAAGAAGAAAATACAACAAAGATTCATCTAAAAGAAAAACCTCTGAAACAAGTAAAGAGCTTCAAGTACTTAGGAAGTGTATCATCAAATGGCAAATCAGAAGATGAGATCGAAAATAGATGCACTAAGGCACACTAACATATTGGACTAATGGCGCTGAAACTAAAGAACAAATACGTAACAATAGATACTAAAAAAGCACTCTACAACATAATCTTTCTGTCAACTTTATGCTACTAATGCCAAACCTGGACAAAGACAGAAAAAGAGACCAGAAAAATTACAACAGATATGAGATTCCTGAGAAGAATACACAATGTATGAAGAAGAGAGACAATCAGAAATGAAGAAATCAGGACATAGTGGGGGTTATAGCAGCGCTAGATTTTATTAGAAGTCATCAAGTCAAATGGTTCGGCCATATAACTAGATTACCACCTAACAGTATACCATAACAAGCAATGATGTACAGACTAAATGGGAGCAGAAGAAGAGGCCAGCCACGTAAACGATGGACAGTTGGAGTAGCAGAGTCCATGGGAATCTCGATACATGAAGCCCGTAAGTGGGCACTCTACCGCTGTTTATTCTTTACCTTGACACCGCAAGGTACAAGAGGAACGAGATGAGATGATACACTGAATGCCCTTCGAAAGGCATCACAATTAAATGAATGATAGCTGATGACAGTGAATATGCAATCTTGACCAGGCTGAAGGAACATCAGTGAAATAGGGTGCAGCCAGATAAGAGCATGATGCAGGGGGACAAATAAGAATAGTCACCACAGAACTAGTGTCATCATCCACCACACGCTGAGGGAGGTACTGAGGAGGGAATCTGTGCACCTATGGGTTGAATGCTGCGGCTTGCAGTGAGGATAATCTGTCCACTGAATGACTCAAATTTGTCCATGAAAGTTGAAGATGATTCTCAGGGTGAAGTTAGCATCTGTGTATTATCTCTGGGCAAGACATATCACCCATGGTTTATAAGTCACAGTCGCCATCAGTGAGCAAACAACTACAGGTCCAGTACAAAACCTAATTGTTCAGCCCTGGTATCTTTAACAAAGGATATTAAGTTAGTTAGTTGCATATGCCAGAGTAACTAACGACGACTGCCTGAAACAGGCTAATGAAACTAGAACATTATATATACAACAATAAGACAGAGACAAACAGCTTTCCTCGGTCATGTGATGAGAAGAGAGGCATTGGAGAACATCGTAACAACTGGAAAGATCGAGGGGAAGAGAGGCAGAGGTAGACCAAGAGAAGTGATGCTGGATGGATTGAGACGGTGGCATGGAGGAATATCAGCAGCAGAGTTGATCCAGAAAACCAAAGACAGAGATCTATGGAGAGCCATGAACGCCTACGCCAGCCGGCATGGCACTTGATGAAGATGAGTTTCATATCCTTTACAGCAGTGATTCTCAACAAGTGGGGAATTCCCCCCCCCCCCCCCCCCCCCCCCCCCCAAGAACTGATTTCTTGATTTGTTTTTCCCTTCATACTTAATGGTTTTGTACATCTCACCCTTCTAAAATTCATTTTATAAAGTAAGTAGACCCACAAATCACATTTTATGTGGACGTCTAGACTTGATTTAGTATGTGCTTCCATTATTACATATACTATGTAGAAGGGGGGGGGGATTTTTAGGTAGGAAATACGAAGGGTGGGGGGGGGGGGGGGGGGATGACGTTCTGAAAATATGGTGAAGGGAGGCATAGGGCACATTTTTAGGTAGGAAATAACGAAGGGGGGGGGGGGGATGACGTTCTCAAAATATGGTGAAGGGGGGCACGGGCCAAAAAAGGTTGAGAACCACTGCATTACAGGACATAGCAGAGAACCCCAGTATTTTTTGGCTGTTTGTTATTTCTTGGCAAGTTTATGTTCAGTAGTTTACCATTGCTTTCTGAACTACCGGCATTCATACCATTGTATGAAAACCAACGCAAGGCATTCTGCTTCCAAATCGCACACTGCTGTGTTTCGAACACAGTATGTATGATTATGAATTGCGTCTGTAACCCCTTCACCACAGAGCCGGCTAAAGGTTAAAGGATATTAACATCAACAAAATTGCAAGGATAGCAAGTAACTCAATTCAAGACTGCAAACATAGGGGGAGAATGGAAATATAACTTTACAGATCATAACTTGTCTTGTCTGTCTACAGTGGAACCAGTGTAACTGTTTCTTCCTAGGGAGAGGGGCGTGTGATGTGTTCTAAGAAAAGGGGTACCCTGCTAGTGACGCATAGGTTGTCCAAGTCATGCCCCGCCTCCAAGTGATGCACACTGTGAAACAAGGGCATCAGGCTAACAAGGCAGCGGCTTGCCAGGTGGGATGGGATCTACCTAGTTTAATTATGTCTAAACGTATGACTGGCCTACCAAGCTGGCAGTAAATGACACAAAAGAAATAAATGGAGTTTAACGGGCTAATAAAACCAATTTTACAAATGCAAACAAAACAAATAATGGACTACAAAAACTGTAAAACTATTAATGTAACATTGACTGTCCAATAAAGATGAAAAAAATAAGTGAATTCACAAGACAAACAGAACTGTTGAGTTCTGCAAACATCAGAAAAGGAGCAAAGAATACTAGAGGTAAATTAGCCATCATCATCAAGTGTCAAGGCAGTTAGTGTGGTCATACATCTTCCACTCTGCAGCAGAGTATGTTAATATCTTTCTATGCCAAAACTGGGACTGTCTAGAACCCTTCTCATTCTTCTGTAACCCATGTCATGACAGTTCCACTGATAGCAGGGTCTCTTCTGTGGTTCCTGCCATGACAGTTCTACTGATAGCAGGGTCTCTTCTGTAGTCCATGGCATGACAGTTCTACTGATATCAGGGTCTCTCCTGGAGTCTAAACCATGACAGTTCTACTGATAGCAGGGTCTCTTCTGTAGTCCATGGCATGACAGTTCTACTGATATCAGGGTCTCTCCTGGAGTCTAAACCATGAATGTTCTACTGATAGCAGGGTATTTTCTGTAGTCCATGTCATGACAGTTCTACTGATAGCAGGGTCTCTTCTGTGGTTCCTGCCATGACAGTTCTATTGATATCAGGGTCTCTCCTGGAGTCTAAACCATGACAGTTCTACTGATAGCAGGGTCTCTTCTGTAGTTCATGCCATGACAGTTCTACTGATAGCAGTATCTCTTCTGTGGTTCCTGCCATGACAGTTCTACTCATAGCAGGGTCTCTTTTGTAGTCCATGTCATGACAGTTCTACTGATAGCAGGGTCTCTCCTGGAGTCTAAACCATGACAGTTCTACTGATAGCAGGGTCTTTTCTGTAGTCCATGTCATGACAGTTCTACTGATAGCAGGGTCTCTTCTGTGGTTCCTGCCATGACAGTTCTAATGATAGCAGGGTCTCTTCTGTAGTCCATGGCATGACAGTTCTACTGATATCAGGGTCTCTCCAGGAGTCTAAACCATGACAGTTCTACTGATAGCAGGGTCTCTTCTGTAGTCCATGTCATGACAGTTCTACTGATATCAGGGTCTCTCCTGGAGTTTAAACCATGACAGTTCTACTGATAGCAGGGTCTTTTCTGTAGTCCATGTCATGACAGTTCTACTGATAGCAGGGTCTCTTCTTGTTGAGTTCTGCAAACATCAGAAAAGGAGCAAAGAATACTAGAGGTAAATTAGCCATCATCATCAAGTGTCAAGGCAGTTAGTGTGGTCATACATCTTCCACTCTGCAGCAGAGTATGTTAATATCTTTCTATGCCAAAACTGGGACTGTCTAGAACCCTTCTCATTCTTCTGTAACCCATGTCATGACAGTTCCACTGATAGCAGTATCTCTTCTGTGGTTCCTGCCATGACAGTTCTACTCATAGCAGGGTCTCTTCTGTAGTCCATGTCATGACAGTTCTACTGATAGCAGGGTCTCTCCTGGAGTCTAAACCATGACAGTTCTACTGATAGCAGGGTCTTTTCTGTGGTTCCTGCCATGACAGTTCTACTGATAACAGGGTCTCTTCTGTAGTCCATGGCATGACAGTTCTACTGATATCAGGATCTCTCCTGGAGTCTAAACCATAACAGTTCTACTGATAGCAGGGTCTCTTCTGTAGCCCATGTCATGACAGTTCTACTGATAGCAGGGTCTCTCCTGGAGTCTAAACCATGACAGTTCTACTGATAGCAGGGTATTTTCTGTAGTCCATGTCATGACAGTTCTACTGATAGCAGGGTCTCTTCTGTGGTTCCTGCCATGACAGTTCTACTGATATCAGGGTCTCTCCTGGAGTCTAAACCATGACAGTTCTACTGATAGCAGGGTCTTTTCTGTAGTCCATGTCATGACAGTTCTACTGATAGCAGGGTCTCTTCTGTGGTTCCTGCCATGACAGTTCTACTCATAGCAGGGTCTCTTCTGTAGTCCATGGCATGACAGTTCTACTGATATCAGGGTCTCTCCTGGAGTCTAAACCATGACAGTTCTACCGATAGCAGGGTCTCTTCTGTAGTCCATGTCATGACAGTTCTACTGATATCAGGGTCTCTCCTGGAGTCTAAACCATGACAGTTCTACTGATAGCAGGGTCTTTTCTGTAGTCCATGTCATGACAGTTCTACTGATAGCAGGGTCTCTTCTGTGGTTCCTGCCATGACAGTTCTACTGATAGCAAGGTCTCTTCTGTAGTTCATGTCATGACAGTTCTATTGATATCAGGGTCTCTCCTGGAGTTTAAACCATGACTATTCTACTACCAGCAGCATGGTCTCTTCGAGAGTCTAAACCATGACAGTTCTTCTACCAGTAGTATAAGTATGGTCTCTTCGGGAGTCCAAACCATTACAATTCTACTACCAATAGTATGGTCTGTTAGGGAGTCAAAACCATGACATTTCTACTGATAGCCGGGTCTCTTCTGGAGTCTAAACCATGACAGTTCTACTACCAATAGTAGGTTTGGAGTCCAAACCAAGAACGATCCAATAATGATACCAGTATACACTTCTGAAAACTGTGCCAACGCCTGCATTGCTATGACCAGCTTCCTCCGTACTATTTTTAAATAGTCTCCATTGTTATTAATCACGGATATGAGATAGTTGAGGTTTGTATCATTTTCAACTTCTTTATTGTTGTTTGTAAGTTTTGGCTGACATGTAGTTTTGTCAGTTGACATTATCTTTGTTTTGTTTCTTTTTTAATGGTAAGAAATAAGATTGTGATCTTCACTGTGCGTTTGATTGATTGATTGATTTAGGAACTGACATCACAGCATTCGGGGCATTCCCATAATAAGCGCACCGTCCCCATCCTCAGCAGCCAGCGAAGAGTTCCAACACTAATAGTAAAAGTAGCAATCTGATTATATGTCCGTCTCGCCTTTCCTCTGAGCGTTGATCGTCAGTCCAGACCCCCTCGTCACCCCTCGCTGTCGCATTCTTACCAGACTATGGTGATCCATTTGCTCCTCCGAGGTGTACACGTGCTCTCACAAGGTCGCAACCACATCTGCTTTGTCATGCATCAATACTCCACCAAGTTTTGCCGAGCCAGCCAATCTGTCCGCCTGTTCATTCCCCAGCACACCAGCATGCTCCGGAGAAAAGATCCAGACGATGCTTGTCACCTGTGACTTCCCAAGCGAAGAAAGCCACTCTTGCACGAATCTTGCCTGTCTTCACCCTACTCAGCATGCTTTCTAAGTCAGTTACAATCACGATGTGTGCGTGTGTATCGTATTTTCCATCTAGCAGAAAGCTGCACTGACCGCCTCCACCTCCATTCGTAAGCTAGATGTTGTAGTATCGTATGCCAGGCTCTCCTGCACCAAACGTCTACCATTGGCTTTCGCTAAGAACCCCAAGGCACTTCTCCTACCTCTCAGCACCGACCCATCTGTGTAGATAATCACATCGCCTGAGCGAGAACCTGAAAGATGTGTCAAGCGCAGAGCACGTGCTCCGTAGCTCCGGCGACGATTCCCGTGTTGAATTAATTCCATAAGCAAAGTTTGGATATTGCAGGAAATAAACGGTCGCCCTAGCATTGCCTGCTTGCTAGGGAAGAGGCAGGGGATGTCCCGCAGGAGTCCATACGTCTGATGCCGCCCCACACGCCTGCCTGACGTCCAACGTTCACGACCAGTTTACCCATGGCCATCCAGTTCCTCAGCACGCTGGTCCACCTTGAACTTGAGGATTTATATTTAGAATTTTCCGTCTCCTAGATGGTCTGCTGTCCAAAGCTAACAGGTTCCACCTACCCTGGAGAGAGGTTAGAGCGCCCCTGACACGCTTGGCAGGCACGTGCGTTTCAACAGACAAGATTAACTGTTTTAATTCATTGAGACTGTTTAAGAAGAGTACGATTTCATTGGCTTCGTGGCGAATAGATTACGGGCGCAGTTCGTAATCCCGCATACCGCGTTCGAAATACATCTGCGGATGATTTGGCAGAAGACCATCGTGCTTTTGTTTTTGTTTTGTTTTTTAATATAATGGTATAGGTGGCGGTAGTTCAGAAAGCAGAGGCAAACTATTGAATGTAAACTTGCCAAGAGACCACAAACAGCCAAAAAAAAAAACTGGGGTTGACTACGACATCTTGTAAAGGATATGCAACTAACTGTATTATCAACATAACACCCGGATTACCAAATTAATGTGCAAAAGAATTAATGACGTCACTAAGAAGATAAACAAACACACATCAACGGGTTTCCTAAAAACCAAAGATGGACTAACCATATTAGATGATGGTCAGATTAGACATAAATTACAACCCGAAATAGGGAAAGAATTTGTGAATGTGTAGAAGGAAAGACTACAGTAAATGCTGTGTATATGCCGAGAACATTAATGGAGCATTCTATAGAAGTAAATAAAGACCTACATCTTTGCTTTCATTGAATACACAAAGGCTTTCGATAAAGTAAGACATGTCAAAATTATGAAGATGCTAGCAGATATACAAATTGATGGGCAAGATATATATATTGGGGGGAAACAACAAGCTGCCATAAAGATTGATAATGAAGTAGGTCAACATCAGCCTATTAAGAGAGGTGTGCGACATGGATGTGTAATGTCTCATGATCTGTTTTCCTATATAGTGAAAATAATTTTAGAAATTTGGAATTTATGAGAGGAATTACCATTGGAGGACATAACAGCAATAACATTAGATGTGTTGATGATATAATATTGTTTGCAGACAATGAGGGTCTGCAACATATATTAGATTTGGTTGTTTGACACAGTAGACAACTAGGGTTAGAATTAGATTGTAAGAAGACAGAGATTATGGACTTCTTTAAGAAGAAAGAAATAGCGGTAAATGGGAATATTCTTAAACAAGTGAATTGGTACAACTATCTCCGAACAATCATAACATCTGATGGCAGATGTCTTGAAGAGATTAAAACAAGAATTGCTGTGGCATAGATAGTCTCTCTCCTGAGTGCATGCAATGTTCAATTGTTGGTAGTACGGTCCCCTCCTGAGTGCATGCAATGACAGTTCTATTGTTGGTAGTACTGTCCCTTCCTGAGTGTATGCAATGACCGTTATGATATTGGTATGTCCAATATTCGGAACTGGTTATGGGATGCCATCTTTGCCTGCCAGCCTGATGGTCGTTAGTTCGAAACCATATTGGTGGCGGATTGTAAACCGAGACTTAGACTCTAAGGCCTGTCTACCCTAGCATGGGATGCCAGGCAATGCCTCGGTAAGGAGAAGCAATTGGTGTGATGTTGACCACCTCACCCAGGCAGTGCTGACCCAGGCAGTGTTGATGGGTCTATAAGTCTATCTATCTAGCACTATATACCCAAAACGCCCTATGACCTATAAAAACGTCCCTTACATTAACTTTCTATGGAAAGCCAATGAGCGCGGTAGTTGCTTTAATATATTTGTTGGATCTTTTCCCCACTAGCTATCCTTGTTAATTGTTTCCTTTAGAACTACGAGTATCTATTACAACAGTGTGGTTTCCAAAACAAAACTGAGGAAATCACCAAATTAAACTCAGTGAGACCGGATCATCAACTTACATCAAACAAGATTGACTTCAACGGTTCTATTCTGTATGACCCAGCCTGTTTTTCACCAAGCGACCTGTTGAAAACGTCACATGGAGCGTGAACTGCATAGCTCCAGCACCGACCCCAGGTGTGTAAAAAGAATTCCTTCTGTGACACGAATGACGAAGCCTTAAAACGAACCCATGACCTTCAAGGCAGGATTGATCCCTTCATCATGGAGACCCCTCCTCCTTCACACCGATACTGCATTACGGAGACCCCTCCCCCTTCACACCGATGCTGCATCACGGAGACCCCTCCCTCACACCGTTGCTACATCACCGAGACTCCTCCCCCTTCACACCGATACTGCATTACGGAGACCCCTCCCCCTTCACACCGATACTGCATGACGGAGACCCCTCCCCCTTCACACCGATACTGCATTACAGAGACCCCTCCCCCTTCACACCGATACTGCATTACAGAGACCCCTCCCCCTTCACACCGATACTGCATTACAGAGACCCCTCCCCCTTCACACCGATACTGCATTACAGAGACCCCTCCCCCTTCACACCGATACTGCATTACAGAGACCCCTCCCCCTTCACACCGATACTGCATCACGGAGACTCCTCCCCCTTCACACCGATACTGCATTACAGAGACCCCTCCCCCTTCACACCGATACTGCATTACAGAGACCCCTCCCCCTTCACACCGATACTGCATTACAGAGACCCCTCCCCCTTCACTCCGATACTGCATTACGGAGACCTCTCCCTCACACCGATCCTACACCACGGAGACCCCTCCCTCACACCGATCCTGCACCACGGAGATCCCTCCCTCACCCAGATCCTGCATCAAACATGAACCCACTATCTTCAAGGCATAATTAACACCTTCACCATGGAGCCCCTCCCTCAACCCGATCCTTCATCATGGAGGCCTCTCCCTCAACCCGAGCCTATACCACGGAGACCCTCCCTCACACCAGACTTTCATCACGGAGACCCTCCCTCACACCGATCCTTCGTCACAGAGACCCCTACCTCAACCCGATCCTTCATCATGGAGGACCCTCCCTCAACCCGATCCTTCATCATGGAGGCCCTTCCCTCAACCCGATCCTTCATTATGGAGGCCCCTCCCTCAACCCTGTCCTTCATCATGGAGGCCCTTCCTTCAACCCGATCCTTCATCACGGAGACTCCTCCCTCACACCCACCATGCACCACGGAGACTCCTCCTCTAACGCAGATCCTGCATACAAAATTGGGTTAATTCACTCATTTGCACGTCCTTTCGGAAAGAAGACTGATATACAACAACATACATGTGTACACTCGCACGCGCTCACTCACACACACACACACACACGCGCGCGCGCGCAACACACACACACAACAGACGATAATAGACTTGCTATATTATGTTTGTCTTTAATGTTTGGAATCCAAGTCACAATATGGCAATGACTACTATATCAACAACCCCTGTCGAACACTATCGATCTTGTTACATATTTACAACGACGCTGAGTGTCTCCATGAAACATGCAATACAAATGTTCAACAGTACATCCGGATCATTTTCTGAACAAAGTCACAAAGTGTTTGGTTTGTGCCATTATCTCAGTCTTTATGTACTGCTCAACTGTATAGGGTGTATTTTTAATGACTGTGCAGTGAAAATATTCCTGGTCAAAGTTTTGTATTCACCTCCTGTAAAGTTGGACCGGCAATATTTTCAAACACTGCACAGTAATTTAAAAATACACCCTATATAAAACAAATAATTGTGTGTATCTTTAGGTTGTTGGTACACACTGGTCGTGTTAGACATATTTGAAAATATTATTCCTACCACAATACTCATCATTAGATAATATTCTCATAATAATAATAATAATAATAATAATAATAATAATAATAATAATAATAATAATTAAACATGTGTGTGTGGTTCAGATGTGCCCACATTTAGCACATTTAGGGGTGTTCTTGATCCTGAAGTATTAAGGCCGCCTGGCTAGTTCAGTCGCCGCGAACTGTGCAGGCTAGGGATTTCTTTTTTCCCTCGACCAAAATAAAAAAAAAAAAATTCCCACACCTTACCGAGAATTCGAAACCGGGTCTCCTGAAAGAGAAGCCAGCATTCTAACCACTCGGCCAGAAGTGAACTATAATAGTTAGTGTCAAGAATGTATGTGAGGAGCATTTTGTGTAATATTCTCTGGAATGAAGCGTAATGGAGCGACCCTTTGCCGTGAAGTTGGAACCGTGACTAACTAACTAACCAACCAACTAACCAACCAACGAACCAACCAACCAACTAACTAACTAACTAAACTAACTAACTAACTAACTAACTAAGAATCCATGTCCACTTCCTGGTCAGACTATAGTGGTCAGTGCTTTGCTGACTGATCTGGATGACCATGTTTCCCCAGAACCTTCATTGCCCAGTGTAATTGATCAGTTCATAGACTGTGATGTTTTCATTCTGTAGTGCATGATTGGTTAGCATGTTTAACCTCTGTCAGCACAGTGGATCAGATGTCTTCACTCTCAGACATGGGTCAACAACTTAGGCACATGTGTGCACGTCTCATATTTTAAACATCCCTCAGAATGAAACATTGAACAATGTAGGACTGAGCAGGCTGTGGCCCAGACTAAATGAGAAAACTGTAACACCTATCTATAACATCATCATTACATCATGTGTCATTCTGGTGTGTAATTGTAACGATCAAAGCTGGTGCTGCAAGTATGTGTACTGTGTTGAGAATATGCCTGTGTGATATATGGATGGGCACTGGAGCACATATGGCATTGTGCGGGAAAACAGGTGATAGCGTCATCACATTATGCAGGCCTGACTGCACGGTTGTCTCAGTTTGGCAGGCGACGAATCCAGGCGTCAGACCCGCACCCTACCGTGCTCATGACATTACCATCATGTTGACAACTAGGCTAGCGTACTCATGACATTACTCTCATGCTGACAGCTAGGCTAGCGTACACATGACATTACCATCATGCTGACAGCTAGGCTAGCGCACACATGACATTACCATCATGCTGACAGCTAGGCTAGCGTACACATGACATTACCATCATGCTGACAGCTAGGCTAGCGTACACATGACATTACCATCATGCTGACAACTAGGCTAGCGTACACATGACATTACTCTCATGCTGACAACTAGGCTAGCGTACTCATGACATTACTCTCATGCTGACAACTAGGCTAGCGTACTCATGACATTACCCTCATGCTGACAACTAGGCTAGCGTACTCATGACATTACTCTCATGCTGACAACTAGGCTAGCGTACTCATGACATTACTCTCATGCTGACAGCTAGGCTAGCGTACACATGACATTACCCTCATGCTGACAACTAGGCTAGCGTACACATGACATTACCCTCATGCTGACAGCTAGGCTAGCGTACACATGACATTACTCTCATGCTGACAACAGGCTAGCGTACTCATGACATTACTCTCATGCTGACAACTAGGCTAGCGTACTCATGACATTACCATCATGCTGACAGCTCGGCTAGCGTACACATGACATTACTCTCATGCTGACAACTAGGCTAGCGTACACATGACATTACCCTCATGTTGACAACTAGGCTAGCGTACTCATGACATTACCCTCATGCTGACAACTAGGCTAGCGTACTCATGACATTACCCTCATGCTGACAACTAGGCTAGCGTACACATGACATTACCCTCATGCTGACAGCTCGGCTAGTGTACACATGACATTACCCTCATGCTGACAGCTAGGCTAGCGTACTCATGACATTACCCTCATGCTGACAGCTAGGCTAGCGTACTCATGACATTACCCTCATGCTGACAACTAGGCTAGCGTACTCATGACATTACCCTCATGCTGACAGCTAGGCTAGCGTACTCATGACATTACCATCATGCTAAGAACTAGGCTAGCGTACTCATGACATGACCATCATGCTGACAGCTAGGCTAGCGTACACATGACATTACCCTCATGCTGACAGCTAGGCTAGCGTACTCATGACATTACCATCATGCTGACAGCTAGGCTAGCGTACACATGACATTACCCTCATGCTGACAGCTAGGCTAGCGTACTCATGACATTACCCTCATGCTGACAGCTAGGCTAGCGTACTCATGACATTACCCTCATGCTAACAACTAGGCTAGCGTACTCATGACATGACCATCATGCTGACAGCTAGGCTAGCGTACACATGACATTACCATCATGCTGACAGCTAGGCTAGCGTACACATGACATTGCTCTCATGCTGACAGCTAGGCTAGCGTACACATGACATTACCCTCATGCTGACAGCTAGGCTAGCGTACACATGACATTACCCTCATGCTGACAGCTAGGCTAGCGTACACATGACATTACCCTCATGCTGACAGCTAGGCTAGCGTACACATGACATTACCCTCATGCTGACAGCTAGGCTAGCGTACTCATGACATTACCCTCATGCTGACAGCTAGGCTAGCGTACTCATGACATTACCCTCATGCTGACAGCTAGGCTAGCGTACACATGACATTACCCTCATGCTGACAGCTAGGCTAGCGTACCTATGACATTACCCTCATGCTGACAGCTAGGCTAGCGTACACATGACATTACCCTCATGCTGACAGCTAGGCTAGCGTACACATGACATGACCATCATGCTTACAGCTAGGCTAGCGTACACATGACATTACCCTCATGCTGACAGCTAGGCTAGCGTACTATGACATTACCCTCATGCTGACAGCTAGGCTAGCGTACACATGACATTACCCTCATGCTGACAGCTAGGCTAGCGTACACATGACATTACCCTCATGCTGACAGCTAGGCTAGCGTACACATGACATTACCCTCATGCTGACAGCTAGGCTAGCGTACACATGACATTACCCTCATGCTGACAGCTAGGCTAGCGTACACATGACATTACCATCATGCTGACAGCTAGGCTAGCGTACACATGACATTACCCTCATGCTGACAGCTATGCTAGCGTACACATGACATTACCCTCATGCTGACAGCTAGGCTAGCGTACTCATGACATTACCCTCATGCTGACAGCTAGGCTAGCGTACACATGACATTACTCTCATTCTGTCAACTACACGAGCGTACCTATGACATTACCCTCATGCTGACAGCTAGGCTAGCGTACACATGACATTACCCTCATGCTGACAGCTAGGCTAGCGTACACATGACATGACCATCATGCTGACAGCTAGGCTAAGCGTACACATGACATTACCCTCATGCTGACAGCTAGGCTAGCTTACTCATGACATTACCCTCATGCTGACAGCTAGGCTAGCGTACACATGACATTACCCTCATGCTGACAGCTAGGCTAGCGTACACATGACATTACCCTCATGCTGACAGCTAGGCTAGCGTACACATGACATTACCCTCATGCTGACAGCTAGGCTAGCGTACACATGACATTACCCTCATGCTGACAGCTAGGCTAGCGTACACATGACATTACCCTCATGCTGACAGCTAGGCTAGCGTACACATGACATTACCCTCATGCTGACAGCTAGGCTAGCGTACACATGACATTACCCTCATGCTGACAGCTAGGCTAGCGTACTCATGACATTACCCTCATGCTGATAGCTAGGCTAGCGTACACATGACATTACTCTCATTCTGTCAACTACATGAGCGTACACATGACATTACCATCATGTTGACAACTAGGCTAGCCTGCCGACTCAGTGGGTTAACACCAGCCCCACATCTGTATAAACCAATCTTATGCCAGTCTTGTCTTTACTTCCCAAGATATTTACTGGTACTCATTATAGGTTGGATAGACTGGGAGCCCAGGTCTCATCTCATCTCATCTCATCGCATCTCACCTCGTCTCATCATGTTCCTCTTGTACCTTGCGGTGTCGAGGTGAAGTGTAAACAGCGGGAGAGTATCCGCTTATGGCTTCATGTATCGATATTCCCATGGGCTCTGTCATTCCCTCCATCCATCGTTTACGTGGTCGGCCTCTTCCTCTGATTCCATCTGGTTATACCCATTTGGGTCAGTATAAACTACTTCTTAGTTTGTCTACGAGCAGTATAAAGATCCCCTGCCGACTTGCTAGGCCAGTCGCAGGTTTAGGCCAAAAGTATGACCATAGGGAGCCGAGGTTAATGGAGATAACAGGCAAGTGTACTGGCCATGGTGCCAATGCAGTTCAGACATATAGAGGCACCCTTCTGTGTGTAATGGGGGCGATCGTATGTGTTAATGGAGGTGATACAGTGTGTGTAATGGAGACGATCCTGTGTGTGTAATGGAGACGATCCTCTGTGTGTAATGGATGTGATCCTCTGTGATTATGAATATGATCCTCTGTGCGTAATGGATGCGATACTCTGTATTTAATGGAGGTGATCATCTGTGTGTAATGGAGGTAATCTTTAGCAAAAAAGATTCAGTTGTTCTCACGAATCATACCAACTGTCGCATGTCTTTCTGTTTGTTTTTGTTTTCCTTCATGAGTCAGTACAGTGTACATTTGGTTCTTCTAGTGTTAGCGGGTTTATTTACCTGTTTATCTTGGCTTCTTGCATCACATTTTATGACTTATTGTGCTGCTTGTGATATTTGTAACATTATTTGCAACATCTCATATCTGTGGCTACAATAGGTTCTCTTGCTTGGTTCAGCCTGGGCTACACTGATTAGGGTGGGTGGTCATGGCTTGACATTTCACACGATCACTAGAGTATTAAGTCAGGTCTGTGTTCTTGTTGCAACCATGTTATGTGATCGAGCCATTCAGGTACTGCTATCTCTACCTTCCCCTTGCTCTTTTCCCGTCAATTTTGCCAGTCGTCACTATTTTTTCTAGTGTATTTCTCCTCACAATGTTGACGGTCTTCATCTAATTTCTCTAATTAGTTTATGATTTTAATTTGTTTCTTCTAGAACTGTTTAATTCATTTTTCCGACTGCCCCGGTGTTCTGTGCATTTCCCTAAGAAAGCACATCTCCACTATATTTCAGCTTTGTCTACTAATTAGAATTAATTTCAGCCAAAGTATTTTCATTTATTCACAGGCAAGAAAGTGTGCAACAGATTGTTTATGGTATCTTTGCTTGCATGTCTACTAATTGTTCATGTTTGACACGCATACAACAGTACAGGTTCTATATAGTATTGTTTGGCGCTCACAGAAGGAGAAGAAGAAAGTAGAGACTAGAGGACGCACTAGACAACATAAAATTTGAAAGCTATAGTTACCGATAAATCGAATCCCGGCCGGTATAAAGTTTAACCCACATTTAGTACTTATCATTGATTGTGGCATCATCACCTAAACCCCTGTGTATTTTAACTATTCCTAGAATTGTGGTCTTTTACCTTCACTCAGATGTTGTCAAGATTATATCAGATGTGGGCACGTTTAAAACAAAACCATTGACAAAATATAGTCGTGTTCTACACACTATTGCGCATGATGTGTTACCTAGGCTTGCGAGATACTTCTGTGTCAGATATTGCATTATATCTGATTGACTGTTCTTTGGGCTGAGTGGTCTCGAGGTATGGTGTCCGCCTCGAGTGCTAGAGGTCCCGGGTTCAAGCTCCGGTGAGGAACGGGATTTTTACACTTGGACTTCTAGTAACAAAATTTCCCCTGGTCTCTGGGTAGTGAGATCGGACTCCCGTGTGTATTGTTGCGCTCGGAAAAATCCCTTGGCAGTTGGAAATCGAAAAAGAATAGCGTAACAGCGCTGCCAGGCAAAATTTCGAGTTTAAAATCTACCCAAAGTATGTCAGGATCCTCGCCGATGCTACGGAGTTCATGCACTGAGCTGAGTTTCTCCGTACTCAGGCTTGAGTTAGGAGTGGAGCGGAGCACTTATTTGTTACACTTGTGTGTCGTGATGTTGATGCATCGACTAAACTAAACTAAACTTATATGTAGCAGAGAATGTGCCATGCCTGATTCACTGTCCTTTATATGCACACAGCAATGTGTCATTTGTGACTGACTGTACTGTATATGTACCAAGCCATCTGCTATTTGTGACAGCTTGTTCTTTATATGTACCAAGCCATCTGCTATTTGTGACAGCTTGTTCCTTATATGTACCAAGCAATGTGCCATTCGTAACATTGTTCTTTATATGTACTAGGCAATGCGCTATTTATGGTTGACTGTTCTTGAAATTTGCCAAACAATGCATTGTCTGATAGGCTGTTCTTTATATGTACTAAGCCATGTTCTTTTTGTGATTGATTGGTCTGTATATGTGCCAGGCAGTGCACCATGTCTGATTGACTGTTCTTTATATGGTTCAGGCAATGTGCCATTTGTGACTTACTGTACTTGTTATATACCAAGCAATATGCCATTTGTGATTGCACTGCCTGACATTTGATCAAAGCATAAAATAAAGACACGTGAGAAGAAATGTATTGTTTCACAAGGTGTGTACATCTGCCCCATGGGAAAGTTATACACTGGTAATTTTGTTGCTATCATCACTTTCCCTGTTGGACAGCTTCTGGAACTGACAGTGTGAATGATTTTATCAGAATTCTGTGAGATCACGTGTAGGTAGTTAGTGAGCTGTCATCACATTATCCTCACTGCACCTCAAAGCATTTAGTTTATAAGTGCTCAGATCACCTCCTCAGTATCACCCTCAATGTGAAATGGCTGATGACACCAGTTCAGTAATGGCTGAGTATTATTCTTTGGCTACTTACATAGCACTATTGTCTGGCTTCAACCCCTTACATAGCACTAATGTCTGGCTTCAACCCCTTACATAGCACTCTTGTCTGGCTTCAACCCCTTACATAGCACTAATGTCTGGCTTCAACCCCTTACATAGCACTATTGTCTGGCTTTAACCCCTTACATAGCACTCTTGTCTGGCTTCATCCCCTTTGATTTGCTATTCTTTTTAATTGTTACAGATTCACGGTCATCACTGGATTTGTCTAATCACCTGGCCTCCCTGAGGGCATTCAGTGTATCGGTCTGGTTCTTTGTTTGTCTGCTGACTACAGTAGCTCCGCCCACAAGCTTGTTCACCTTCTCTTATACCTGCATGGCCTGCCACAAAAGTCAAGCTGAGTTTTATCAGACCTGACCTCCTTATTTTTTTTTAGCGTTTGATTGCTTTGAACTAAAGCATAGTCCATCACGTGTTACTACTTTTAGTGCACTGGATTGATTTTTGTGTGTGGATTAGCTTTCCCAGTGTCCCTCACCATCAGGTGAACCCACTCTGAATTCTAAGGTACTTGTAGTTTATGTCTCTAAGTCAAGGACAAGAAGTCACCATTCTAGTCCAACTAACCTGTGTAGAGGCTGAACCCACTACCTCAGCATCTGCACACTGGAAGTTTAAGAGCAAACGCTCTTATTCATTCAGCCATGCTGACATCCACCTCCTTGGTGACTCCGACCACTGTCTTCAAGCCCCACCCAGCTCAAACTTGGGGGATATATTCACTGAGTCACCCACTGTCTTCAAGCCCCACCCAGCTCAAACTTGGGGGATATATTCACTGAGTCACCCACTGTCTTCAAGCCCCACCCAGCTCAAACTTGGGGGATATATTCACTGAGTCACCCACTGTCTTCAAGCCCCACCCAGCTCAAACTTGGGGATATATTCACTGAGTCACCCACTGTCTTCAAGCCCCACCCAGCTCAAACTTGGGGATATATTCACTGAGTCACCCACTGTCTTCAAGCCCCACCCAGCTCAAACTTGGGGGATATATTCACTGAGTCACCCACTGTCTTCAAGCCCCACCCAGCTCAAACTTGGTGGATATATTCACTGAGTCACCCGCTGTCTTCAAGCCCCACCCAGCTCAAACTTGGTGGATATATTAACTGAGTCACCCGCTGTCTTCAAGCCCCACCCAGCTCAAACTTGGTGGATATATTCACTGAGTCACCCGCTGTCTTCAAGCCCCACCTAGCTCAAACTTGGTGGATATATTCACTGACTCCACCCACTGTCTTCAAGCCCCGCCCAGCTCAAACTTGATGGATATATTCACTGAATCACCCACTGTCTTCAAGCCCCGCCCTACTTGATCTTGGTGGATATATTCACTGAGTCACCCACTGTCTTCAAGTTCCGTCCAGCTTGATCTTGGTGGATATATTCACCCGAAGAGACCATACTACAGGTAGTAGAACTATCATAGTTTGGACTCCTGAAGAAACTCTACTTGTAGTAGAACTGTCATGTTTGGACTCCCGAAGAGACCATACTACTGGTAGTAGAACTGTCATGTTTGGACTCCCGAAGAGACCATACTACTGGTAGTAAAACTGTCATGGTTTGGACTCCCGAAGAGACCATACTACTGGTAGTAGAACTATCATGGTTTGGACTCCTGAAGAGAAAGCTTGCCCGATCGAACTTCTCACATACAGAGATAGTGACCAATCTGTGCCTGCAAGGGCGAATCTCTTTATCAGAAATCTATGAGGTCAGACACAGAGGTTGTCATACATTATCACTGGCCAATACATGTACTTGCCTGCTTGGTTAGGCTGTGATATAATATGCAAGTAAGCATAATGCGTCAATGTGATAGTTGGTATGTTTTCTGCTTTCTGAAAATTGTCAGATATTGGTGATGCATATTCCTGTATTTAACAATCTATTCACAGTACTTTCAACATGACTTATGTATTGTCACACAGAGGTTGCATGATTTGTGGAGTTGGTTATTGTTTGGTAGAAGCAGTACAGATCGACTAGCTTCATGAGTTAGGGCACAATATTCTGTCATATGTTTCCATTCGTCTCTGTCTATAGATTTAAAACTGTTTTTGTCTTTGTAAGATATCTGGTGTCCAGCTTTATTTATTCTTTGTGTGAACCTGCAGTAATATAGTGGGTTAATGCTGGCCTGTCAGTCCAGTGCTCTGGGTTTAAATCCACATTGGAACAGATTTTAAAAGAATTGACGTGAACTCCCAGGTCAACCTAGTTTAAAATGGGTACCTTGACATTCTGTTGTTGTTGTTGTTGTTGTTTGTCCATCAAGAATGATGATGACCATTCATTTCATATAGTGGGGGATGAAGAAATGATTTGCGTGATGAATTGGATTAAAGTGAGGAAGAGTTGCGCAATTCGTCGACCTCACTCTCTCGCCTGAGTCCATCTGAGTCCAGTGGCAAGACAAGACGACTGGAGACGAATACAGGTGCAGTGGATGACCAGGGCACTCTACGTGCCTTATCGTGCTCATTACGTTCCACAACGCTTTGCAGGTAAACGCCGTCTTGTCCGTTGAATACACAATGATTTCTTCTGCACAGTCTGCCGAATCATACTTGACATTCTAGAGAAGTACAGGCGGCCACATCATCCCCCAAGTGCCACTTGGTCTGTCTATAAAATTATGGTTCTAGCACCACATAACCAGTGTACTGTGAGGCATTTTATTTAATTGTCTCAAACATAGGTTACTACTGGGTTATTTGTCACTGTTTCTATTCTACTCTGTCATGTCAAGATGTCTCCAATGTCTTAATTTTTTTGGGGGGCAGAATTAAAACGATAGAGAACAGTTTGATTTTCTGAACTATGGCAGTGATTATCCAACATCAGCCTCTCACATGAATGCACCAACTCTACAATAGTCACACCACATGCTGGTATTCTGATTTTTTTTCTCCTATCCCATAATGGCAAACTAGTGAACGTAAACTTGCCCAGGAATCACAAACAGCCACACACACAGTCTCATAATCCCACCTGTGGGTGGCTGGCATGCTCTCAAGGATGCATTCATAGTCAAGGCCATCTACTTCTCCTGATCTCCAGCAATAGACAAAATCATGGCAATGATTCAGCCTGTCAGTTCTTCTACTTAGTTACACAATGTTGTACCACCAGCCCTGCTAGCAGAATTTCAACCAACTTAGTTTGTTACCCAATGTTGCACTTCTAGTGCTGTTAGCAGAATTTCAATCTACTTAGTTTGTTACACAATGTTGCACTTCTAGTGCTGTTAGCAGAATTTCAATCTACTTAGTTTGTTACACAATGTTGCACTTCTAGTGCTGTTAGCAGAATTTCAATCTACTTAGTTTGTTACACAATGTCGTACTTCTAGTGCTGCTAGCAGAATTTCAGTCTACTTAGTTTGTTACACAATGTCGTACTTCTAGTGCTGCTAGCAGAATTTCAAGTCTACTTAGTTTGTTACACAATGTCGTACTTCTAGTGCTGCTAGCAGAATTTCAGTCTACTTAGTTTGTTACACAATGTCGTACTTCTAGTGCTGCTAGCAGAATTTCAGTCTACTTAGTTTGTTACACAATGTCGTACTTCTAGTGCTGCTAGCAGAATTTCAGTCTACTTAGTTTGTTACACAATGTCGTACTTCTAGTGCTGCTAGCAGAATTTCAGTCTACTTAGTTTGTTACACAATGTCGTACTTCTAGTGCTGCTAGCAGAATTTCAGTCTACTTAGTTTGTTACACAATGTCGTACTTCTAGTGCTGCTAGCAGAATTTCAGTCTACTTAGTTTGTTACACAATGTCGTACTTCTAGTGCTGCTAGCAGAATTTCAGTCTACTTAGTTTGTTACACAATGGTGTACTGCTGGCGTTGCCAGCAGAATTTAAGTCTTTTTAGTTTGTTACAGTGTTTTACTACCAGCCCCGCTGTGGTCAATACAGTATCTTCCCAACTGTATCAACTTGTGTGTTCAATGTCAGATGTAGACACTGAGGCACAGAATAGAACAATCTCAATGTGTCTAGTAGTAAAAAAAGAGACAGAGAGAGGGAGAGAGAGAGAGAGAGAGAGAGAGAGAGAGAGAGAGAGAGAGAGAGAGAGAGAGAGAAAGAGAGAGAGAGAGACAGAGAGCGAGAGAGAGAGAGAAAGAGAGAGAGAGAGGGGAAGGAGAGAGAGAGAGGGGAGGAAATGGAATAGAGAGAGGGGGGAAGAGAGAGTGAGAAAGTTCAGAAGATAACAACGTAACATACTAAACACCAGTCAGACAGTAAAACATTATCACTGGCATGTCTTTTGAATGTGCTTGTTGTAATATATAAATAACAAAATATTAGAGAGATCTCTAAAAAATTGTCTGGCATTTCCAAACCAATGAAAACTTCTTTCCTCTGGGGGGAAAAACATAACTAATATAATCAAAGTAGTGGAACATGAAGAGGTGAATTCAGTTTTAATACCTGCAAGAATAACTGGTGAATTTATATTACATTCTGTACACTGTTTCATGCATCATGTACCATGCAGAAACACTGGATGTTTAATAGCACTGGCTTTGTGCAAGGACACTGACTGCAGTTATGGCCACTTGTTTCTAGGGGGGGGGGGGGGGAAGGGGGGGGGGTTATAAGATGATAATAGTGGTGATGGTGATAATAGTTGTGGTGATGGTAAAATGTAAATACAGGTGCAAATTCACACTTCATGTCACAAAACCAATTTGTTTCTCTGTTTGCTCTCAGTGAATATTGTAAGACAGCAATATAAACAAACAATGAAACAATGAAACAACTATACACTCATGGAAGAAACTCAGAATCTGTGGAATAACATTGGAATCTTGAAGTTAACAGAACACTGCAAAACAACAATATCATTATGACATATTAAAATACATTCAAGAAAAGTGAAGTTTACCAAAGTCATGACCTCTGTTAATCAGGTGCAGATTAACTGATGTTGGCATATCCAGGAGGAAGTAAACATCACGTATGATTCACACACACAAAAGCTGCACATTAAATTCACATAAACAGAGGTTAATATAATCCTATGTGTGTTTCTGATGTTGGCAAGTGAAGTGACAGGCCTGCCACATATACTAGGTACATGCATTATGAAAGGTCTGGTGAGTCACTCAGTTCCTTCCCAGAATTATGAGAAAGGTAGCTGGTACCAATGTAATGAAACTATATAAATCCTTACTGATTGGAAGATTTTCAATCCTGTCACTACTGGGGATTGATCCTTCCAGCACTGTACTCATGAATCAACTACACTAATTACAATCCTAGCACAGTTATATGCAGAGAAGAAGATATGTACATATATCACTGCTGTATGTACACTATATTACACATGTAATGCCATGTTGATACCAGAGTATTCAATATGATAATAATGTCTAGTGTTCAGATTTATCAGTTAGTATGTTGTAAAGTCAGGGACACTGTTCCACATGTCTTAAAGCACTGTGGATGTATGTTGTAAGGTAAGAGACTCTGTTCCACATGTCTTGAAGTATTGTGGATGTATGTTGTAAGGTAAGAGACTGTTCCACATGTCTTGAAGCATTGTGGATGTATGTTGTAAGATAAGAGAGACTGATCCACATGTCTTGAAGCATTGTGGATGTATGTTGTAAGGTAAGAGACTGTTCCACATGTCTTAAAGCATTGTGGATGTATGTTGTAAGGCAAGAGACTGTTCCACATGTCTTGAAACATTGTGGATGTATGTTGTAAGGTAAAGAGACTCTGTTGTTGTAAGGTAAGAGACTGTTTCACATGTCTTCAAGTACTGCGGATGTATATTGTAAGGTAAGAGACTGTTCCACTTGTCTTGAAGCATTGTGGATGTATATTGTAAGGTAAGAGACTGTCCCACATGTCTTGAAGCATTGTGGATGTATGTTGTAAGGTAAGAGACTCTGTTCCACATGTCTTGAAGCATTGTGGATGTATGCTGTAAGGTAAAGAGACTCTGTTCCACATGTCTTGAAGCATTGTGGATGTATGTTGTAAGGTAAGAGACTGTTCCACATGTCTTGAAGCATTGTGGATGTATGTTGTAAGGTCTCTGCTCCACATGTCTTGAAGCATTGTGGATGTATGTTGTAAGGTAAGAGACTGTTCCACATGTCTTGAAGCATTGTGGATGTATGTTGTAAAGTAAGAGACTGTTCCACATGTCTTGAAGCATTGTGGTTGTATGTTGTAAGGTAAGAAACTGTTCCACATGTCTTGAAGCATTGTGGATGTATGTTGTAAGGTAAGAGACTGTTCCACATGTCTTGAAGCATTGTGGATGTATGTTGTAAGGTAAGAGACTGTTCCACATGTCTTGAAGCATTGTGGATGTATGTTGTAAGGTAAGAGACTGTTCCACATGTCTTGAAGCATTGTGGATGTATGTTGTAAGGTAAGAAACTGTTCCACATGTCTTAAAGCATTGTGGATGTATGTTGTAAGGTACGAGAGACTGTTCCACATGTCTTGAAGCATTGTGGATGTATGTTGTAAGGTAAGAGACTGTTCCACATGTCTTGAAGCATTGTGGATGTATGTTGTAAGGTAAGAGAAACTGTACCATATTTCTTGAAGCACTGTGGATGTTTGTTGTAAGGTAAGAGACTGTTCCACGTGTCTTGAAGTATTGTGGATGTATGTTGTAAGGTAAGAGAGACTGTTCCACATCTCTTGAAAGCATTGTGGATGTATGTTGTAAGGTAAGAGAGACTGTTCCACATGTCTTGAAGCATTGTGGATGTATGTTGTAAGGTAAGAGAGATTGTTCCACATGTCTTGAAGTACTGTGGATGTATGTTGTAAGGTAAGAGAGACTGTTCCACATGTCTTGAAGCACTGTGGATGTTTGTTGTAAGGTAAGAGACTGTTCCACATGTCTTGAAGTATTGTTGATGTACATTGTTAGCCCCATATTTTGTACAGACCACTCATCATTTGAAAGGTGATGCCAGCTGCCTTTACTCCCCAGAATGTTTATGATAGCCATTTTAGGTTGAGTTAACCTGGGAGATAGGCTAATTAAATTAAGATCCCATCCTTGAAGAGGGTTCAAACACAGGACCACAGAGTCAGCAGGCGAGTGTGCTAGCCACTGTTCCCCCAGTTAGTATGTGCTGGAGTTCAAAACCTGATTATGAGTTGTTAACGACAGTAACTGATGACAGAGATCATTACTGTTAACAGAAGAACCGTGTGGGTCTGTGGATACAACACCATTTATCTGAAGCCTGTTATTTATGTCAGTCAATGAATTGTTGTTTCTTTGATGGTCATCAATGATCTGGTGCTGCTCAGTTTCAAGTCCTTGACAAGTAATTGACTGCCTACAGCTGGCATCAATCAATGGTTGGTCAATGTTCGGTGAATCATTAGATGCCTGGCTGCCCTGTGACATAAGCATAAATTGGCCGGACAACTCAGCAGAAGACTGAAGTTCCTGGCAAGAACTCTGCTCACTGTCGGATGCTGTGAAAGTGTCTAATGAATCTGAAAATGATCTGGAAAATGCAGTCTGTGCCTCACATTCTGATGAATTCTCTGCTACAAATACATTTTCATCCATCACATTTTCATCTGCCATTTCTTGTAGAGGCTGAAGTACGCCTTCATCTATCTGAGTGTGAATTGAAGTTAATAGTTCGATAGGTAACCCTTGTGTCACATCAGTTGGTTTATTTGACTGCAGTACTCCACTAGGTGCAGCATCATCTGTTGTACTTGACTGCAACATTTTATTAGATGCAACATCATCTTCTCCACTTGACTGCAACATTTCATTAGATGCAATATCATCTGCTGCACGTGACTGCAACATTTCATTAGATGCAACATTATCTTCTTCACTTGACTGCAACATTTCATTATAGGCATCATCATCTACTGTACCTGACTGCAATATTTCATTACATGCAACATCACGTTTTGTACTTGACTGCAACATTTCATTGCATGCAACAGCATCTCCTGCATCTGATTGCAACATTTCATTACATTCAACATTATCTGCTTCGTATGACTGCAACATTTCATTAGATGCAACATCATCTTCTTCACTTGACTGCAATGTTTCAATACATAGATCATCATCTTCTCCACCTGACTGCAATATTTCATTACATGCAACATCACTTTCTGTACCTGACTGCAACATTTCATTATATGGAACAGCATCTTCTGCATTTGACTGCCACATTTCATTACATGCAATATAATCTTTTGTACTTGACAGCAACATTTCATTAGACACAGCATCATCTGTTGTACTTGACTGCAACATTTCATTAGATGCAACATCATCTGATGTACTCGACTGCAACATTTCAATACATGCAACATCATCTGATGTACTTGACAACATTTCATTCCATGCAACATCATTTGATGTACTTGACTGCAAAATTTCATTACTTGCAACATCAGCTTCTGCACCCGACTGCAATATTTCATTTGATGAAACATCATCTGCTGTACTTGACTGAACAATTTCATTAGACACAACATCAACTGTTGCACATGACTGCAAAACCCCACTGGATGCTACATCAGCTTCTGTATTTGACTGCAGCAATCTACTAGGTGCAACATCATTTGATGTACTTGACTGCAACATTTCATCAGATACAACATCAAGTGCTGTACATGACTGCAAAACTCCACTGGGTGCTACATCAGCTGCTGTATTTGACTGCAGCTTTGTACTAGGTACAATATCATCTGCTGTACTTAACTGCAACATTCTGCTTGATGCTAATTCATCTGCTGTAATTGACTGTAACATTTCCTTAGGCACAAAATAATCTGCTGTACTTGATTGAACAATATCATTAGATGCAACATCATCTACTGTACTTGACTGCAACATGTCATTAGACAGAACATCATCTGTTGTACTTGATTGCAACATTTCATTAGATATAGCATCATCTACTGTGCCTGACTGCAACATTTCATTACATTCAACATCATCTTCTGTACTTGACTGCAACATTTCATTTGATGCAACATCATCTGCTGTACTTGACTGCAATATTTCATTAGACACAACATCATCTACTGTACTTGACTGCAATATTTCATTAGACACAACATCATCTGCTGTACTTGACTGCAACATTTCATTTGATGCAACATCATCTGCTGTACTTGACTGCAATATTTCATTAGACACAACATCATCTGCTGTACTTGACTGCAACATTTCATTTGATGCAACATCATCTACTGTACTTGACTGCAATATTTTATTAGACACAACATCATCTACTGTACCTGACAGCAATATTTCATTAGATGCAATATCAACTGCTATATTTGATTGCATCATTTCATTAGACACATCATCTGCTGTATTTGATTGCAAGACTTCATTAGATGCAACTTCTCCATTTGATGGCAATATTCCACTAGGTGTTGCATCAGTTGCTCTACCTGAGTGCAACATTCCACTAGGTGCTGCGTCACCTGCTGTACTTGACTGTAACATTCCACCCGTATCATCTGCTGTTATTAAATGCAATATTCCACCAGGTGCAACATTAGCTGATGGAGCTGACTGCATTGCTTCACAAGCAAGCCTACTTGACTGCAGTTCTTCACCAGTTGGTCTATTTGACTGTGCAATCACAGCCTGTACAGCCAGCATATTGCTGTTCTGATCCAATATTTCAGTTGAACTCTCAGGTATTTGTTGATGTGTTGTGCTGGTATTAGGTCTTGTTGTTTCTATCACATTCTTGGATGTTGTCACATCCTGTATACTGTGATCACAGACAGATTGTTCATGTCTTGCCACAGAGTCCTCTAACGTATTTCTAGGAACCTGATTAGCAGGAGGAACGCTAGCACATGTCATGTTATCTATTTTGTTCACAATCTGAATCTCTGAACTGTCTGTGTTACTGAGTGAGTTCGCATGATCAAATTGTGATGCTTCTACAATCGGATTGATAACATTTAGATCAGTCACTTCCCCTTTAATGTTGTTACTCACAATTTGCATAACTTTATCGTTATCAATGAGAGCTTCCCTTTTGTATGTTTGTAGGCCAGTAGGTTGGTGAGTTGGGTAATGATATTCTTTCTGCCCAAAGAAGTCATTTCCCTGATTAGTGATAGATGACAAACTGACGTCAGGCTGTGAAAACCCAAAACTTGAAATATCTAACAAAGGGTACAGCTTGTCTCCAGTGTCTGCCCGTAAACTCTGATCACTGAAATGTTCTCTCGAGAGATCAGCCTTGATTTGCTTCTCCACTCTACCTGGATTATTCTGTGATATTGAGGATGCTGAAGTGTGTCCTTCTACAGCAGTAGTTCTGTCCAAGTCCGAGTAGTTCTTGGGCAGGTTTTGTTGGTCATTTTGTTGGTCACTTGCTCCTCGTGATTGACTTTCATGTTTCTGAGACACACATTCTGGATTACTTTTAGTAGCATTAACATTATTCTGTAACTCCTTGGCAGAACAATGATTCACTTTTAAATTGATTTTTTGATGATCAAGGTCAGTATTACTTGTTTGAGCAAACATGCGAGGCATTACTTCAGCACTGCCTTGTGTTTTGTTTATCGGGTTTAAATGATAAGACATTTTCTTTCGGGGTCCACAATCTGGGAAGTCTGGTTCACGGAGGAGAATGTAGCCAATGCTTCCACTGCTAAAACTTGGATTGACATTTCCTTCAGATCTGCATCCAGCCTGACCATTTTGTCTGCAGGGCATGGACACATTTGAACCAGAGAACTCTGTTCTGTGGCCTCTTTTGCAGGCATTTATGGCTTCAACTAAAATCTTCTCCGAATGGCAGTGCCCACACTGCTTCAGATTTGCATCCAGGTGAACAGCACTGCTGGTTACAGAAGCAGAGGACATCATCTGTGAACAGTAAATAAAATATATAAATTACATTACGTACACTCTACGAATAATGATTTGTTAAAGCCGAATTAGTTATTCATACAGACACAGGTATATATATATATATATATAAACATAAACTAACAACAATTGCCTGGAAGCAACCATTGAAAGTATAACTTTATATACAAGAAAACATACAATATATATGGTTATATAATGAGAAGAGAGGATTTGAAGAAAATGGTTATGACTGGAAAGACCAGTGCTAGAAGAAGCAGAAGCAGACCAAGAGAAATCATGTTGGGTAGTCTAAGATGAGGGCATGGAGGAATAGCATCAATATGAGTCATCCAGAACAGCCTGGACCAAGATTTGTGGAGGGCATGAACACCCACACTACTTGGCTAGCACCATATACCTAATAACCTCATGGAGGGAAAAGGTTCCTTTTTATTTCTTTGTTTACTTATCAACTGTAATCCAGAAACATTTTCCACAGATCTCATTATACACTCACTTTATAATGAGACAATTCAAGGGACAGTGTACATTCTTGTCTGACACCCTTCCTTTGTGCTGAAACTTTCCTGAATGGTAGCTGATTCTTATAGCTGCTTTTCGCTGGCCATATATGTTTTTTATTATTTGCAGATCTTGTCCATCAGTATTTATTTTTATTTCCTCATGCCCCCCCCCCCCCCACTGTCAATCACATTTGTATAGTCTATGAAGCATAAGTGCAGACCTGTTTTTACATCTGTAGCTCTGACTAATAGTGTCCTGCCATCCTCCCTGGCCAAGGAGTTAAGGACATTGTTCGTAATCCCGTATATCCATGTGGAAAAAACAGCAGCTACGAGAATCGACAGCAGTTCGCGCCGTGCTGGTAACTTATGGGAGTATGTGAGCTGGTCGTTCAGAAAAGCAAACTACTGAACGTAAAACTTGCCTAGTACATCAATAGCAGCTGAAAATTGCTTGTGTTGACTGCAACGTCCTGTAAGGGATATGCAACATTAAAAAAATAGTGTCCTGAGTGTGTATATGGCATTTCTTTTCCCTCTAAAAATTCCCATTGTTAGTACTATTTCTTATTTAATCTTGTTTCTCCCCCCCCCCCCCCCCCCCCCATAATTACTCTAAATAACAGCTTTGTCACATGACTCTGTAGGCTTTTTGTGGACTGGTATTTACTTCTAAAATAATTTTTAATTAATAGGTCATAAGAAATGTACCTACTATTATAGATGTCATGTAGAAATGTTATTTTTGATTCCCATATCTGCCAAGGCTTCAGTTTCCCGTAATGTTTTCTGTTCCAGGGTTGCTTCTTTTCTTCATGTATTGCTGCACATCCACTTCTGTAGCAAGTATTGATGAACCTTCGCCATTGTCTTGAATGTTTGATGCTTCTGTACATCTTTGTATTATACTGTTTTGTTCTATTCACATTGTTCCATTCCTTGATTTTAAATATCCAGTGGTAATTTATTTTTCTACTTGTTACAATTTGCATTTGTTGGTTCATAGAATGTTGGATTTTCACAATTTTTTGTCCCACTTTCCTGAGTCAGTCATATATCTTATGTATTCTCGTAGTTTCTTCCTAATTTTGATCGTCCTCTCTTCTATCATCTATCAGTTGCAGAATTTCATCTGTCATACATTTTGTTTACAACATTGCACTATTCTATATAAGCGATGAATAAATTCTGTTGACATCCATTGCATTGATTCATGCAACATATTGCACTGCTCATCAATAGTTGGTGTTGTCTTCATGTAGTAATCTGTTCTATGCAGTAACACTGTCAAGTAACACAGATGTTCTACACACAGTAACACTGTCAAGTAACAGAGATGTTCTACACACAGTAACACCATCAAGTAACACAGATGTTCTACACACAGTAACAGTGTCAAGTAACACAGATGTTCTACACACAGTAACACTGTCAAGTAACAGATGTTTTACATACAGTAACACCATGAAGTAACAGAGATGTTCTACACACAGTAACACTGTCAAGTAACAGATGTTTTACATACAGTAACACCATCAAGTAACACAGATGTTCTACACACAGTAACACTGTCAAGTAACAGATGTTTTACATACAGTAACACCATCAAGTAACAGAGATGTTCTACACACAGTAACACTGTCAAGTAACACAGATGTTCTACACACAGTAACACTGTCAAGTAAGACAGATGTTCTACACACAGTAACACTGTCAAGTAACAGATGTTTTACATACAGTAACACCATCAAGTAACACAGATGTTTTACATACAGTAACACCATCAAGTAACAGAGATGTTCTACACACAGTAACACTGTCAAGTAACACAGATGTTCTACACACAGTAACACTGTCAAGTAACAGAGATGTTCTACACACAGTAACACCATCAAGTAACAGAGATGTTCTACACACAGTAACCCTGTCAAGTAACAGAGATGTTTTACACACAGTAACACTGTCAATAACAGAGATGTTCTACACACAGTAACACTGTTAAGTAGCAGAGATGTTCTACACACAGTAACACTGTTAAGTAACAGAGATGTTCTACACACAGTAACACTGTCAAGTAACACAGATGTTCTACACACAGTAACACTGTCAAGTAACACAGATGTTCTACACACAGTAACACTGTCAAGTAACACAGATGTTCTACACACAGTAACACTGTCAAGTAACAGAGATGTTCTACACACAGTAACACCATCAAGTAACACAGATGTTCTACACACAGTAACAGTGTCAAGTAACACAGATGTTCTACACACAGTAACACTGTCAAGTAACAGATGTTTTACATACAGTAACACCATCAAGTAACAGAGATGTTCTACACACAGTAACACTGTCAAGTAACAGATGTTTTACATACAGTAACACCATCAAGTAACACAGATGTTCTACACACAGTAACAGTGTCAAGTAACACAGATGTTCTACACACAGTAACACTGTCAAGTAACACAGATGTTCTACACACACTAACACCATCAAGTAACACAGATGTTCTACACACAGTAACACTGTCAAGTAACACAGATGTTCTACACACAGTAACCCTGTCAAGTAACAGAGATGTTCTACACACAGTAACACTGTCAAGTAACAGAGATGTTCTACACACAGTAACACTGTTAAGTAGCAGAGATGTTCTACACACAGTAACACTGTTAAGTAACAGAGATGTTCTACACACAGTAACACTGTTAAGTAACAGAGATGTTCTACACACAGTAACACTGTTAAGTAACAGAGATGTTCTACACACAGTAACACTGTTAAGTAACAGAGATGTTCTACACACAGTAACACCATCAAATAACAGAGATGTTCTACACACAGTAACACTGTTAAGTAACACAGATGTTCTACACACAGTAACACTGTTAAGTAGCAGAGATGTTCTACACACAGTAACACTGTTAAGTAACAGAGATGTTCTACACACAGTAACGCTGTTAAGTAACAGAGATGTTCTACACACAGTAACACCATCAAGTAACACAGATGTTCTACACACAGTAACCCTGTCAAGTAACAGAGATGTTCTACACACAGTAACACTGTCAAGTAACACAGATGTTCTACACACAGTAACCCTGTCAAGTAACACAGATGTTCTACACACAGTAACCCTGTCAAGTAACAGAGATGTTTTACACACAGTAACACTGTCAAGTAACAGAGATGTTCTACACACAGTAACACTGTCAAGTAACACAGATGTTCTACACACAGTAACACCATCAAGTAACACAGATGTTCTACACACAGTAACACTGTCAAGTAACACAGATGTTCTACACACAGTAACACCATCAAGTAACACAGATGTTCTACACACAGTAACACTGTCAAGTAACAGAGATGTTCTACACACAGTAACACTGTCAATCAACACAGATGTTCTACACACAGTAACACTGTCAATCAACACAGATGTTCTACACACAGTAACCCTGTCAAGTAACACAGATGTTCTACACACAGTAACCCTGTCAAGTAACACAGATGTTCTACACACAGTAACACTGTCAAGTAACACAGATGTTCTACACACAGTAACACTGTCAAGTAACAGAGATGTTCTACACACAGTAACACTGTCAATCAACACAGATGTTCTACACACTTTGAGGTCTACTAACTACTTGGTATTAGACCTGTTTTGTGATGCACCAATCGAGTGATGCATCAATATTAGACCCAGAAGATGTGATGTGGTCAATATTACACCCGGTAAAAGATGTGGTCAATATTACACCCAGTAAGTGATGAAATCAATATTACATTGGTCACATTTACTTCCCATAACTGTCCTGTAACCTATTTTAGGCTTGGCTGACCTGGGAGATCTGGTCAATTAAAAAAAAAATCCTTTTCGACTGGGGTTCGAACACAGCACCACCAGGCTGCACACAGTAACATTGTACCTGTCCCCAATGTTATTGTCTGCTTCACGCAGAGCTAGGTCTAGCTTGGTGTTCTGTGGGTCTTCTTAAAAGTTTTCAGTTTTAAGCTCATCTTTCCTATAACTGGATCATGGTTGCTATAATTGGATCGTGGCTGCTATAACTGGATCATGGTTGCTAGGGCAGCCTGCTTCCAGTCAAGTTTTTTTTTTAAAAACCATGAAACAGCTTCTGAATCTCTCTCTCTTTCTCCTTCACCCTCTCTCTCTCTCTCTCCCTCTCTCTCTCTCTCTCTCTCTCTCTCTCTGGGTGAGGGGATGTGCAAGCATGTGTGTGTACATGTGTGTGTGTGAGCAGATGAATGTATGTATGCGTATGCCTGATGTTTATTATATCAGCCTGTGTATTTAACATTGAATATAACAACCCAGATAACAGTTTGATCATTAATTTAAAAGTTAAAGTTAGTTGCATGTTCTTTACAGGAAGTCAGCAATCGATCCCAGGATGTGTTGGCTTTTTACGACGATGTCATGGATATATGAAGTTGATATACATTTCAAGGGTGATCTTAGAAGTATAACATATATTTTAATAAATCACATTATATGAATATATTAAAAAAAAATATGAAACTAGAAATAAAACATGTATTGTAAATGTCAACTAACAAGCAAATAGTGCATCGCAAATATTGCCTTAAAAGTGTAAAGTGCATTTAGAATGTCACATTAAAAAACAATATGAAATAATGAATAGTCTTGAGAGGAGAAAAACCACCACCAGATGAGAATGAGTTCTGTATCACCATGCTACAGGAAATACTCAAAGGGTAGATCTATGGTGGACTGGTAGAGATTGTGCCATGGGATTAGTAGGTTACATATTCTAGATTATGCTATATGGGGTGAGATGTCCAGTGATTTTTCTTGTCACATTTCCTATAAAGGAAAATGTCCCAGATAATTCTGGATGTGTGCTGAAGTTGTCTCTTGCGTGTCTGTATGCTAGAGAGAGAGAGAGAGAGAGAGAGAGAGAGAAAGAGAGAGAGAGAGAGAGACAGAGAGACAGAGACAGAGACAGACAGACAGACAGACAGAGAGAGTGTGTGTGTGTGTGAGAGAGAGAGAGAGAGAGAGAGAGAGAGAGAGAGAGAGAGAGAGAGTGCGCCTTGTAACGAAATTGAGTCTTACATGCATTTGTGTTGTTATGTCTTACTTGTGTGCTCTAGTTGTTTCTTGTATGTCTGTGTGCTCTAGTTGTTTCTTGTATATCTTTGTGCTGTAGTTGTTTCTTGTATGTCTGTGTGCTGCAGTTGTTTCTTGTATGTCTGTGTGCTGTAGGTGTTTCTTGTATGTCTGTGTGCTCTAGTTACTATTTGTATGTATATGTGCTGCAGTTGTTTCTTACATATTTATATGTCTAGTGATTTCAAATAAGACTATATGATAGTTGTTTCTTGCATTACTATATGTGCTGTCTTTTGCTTGACTATATTATGTATTCGCTTCTTTCATGTTTGTGTAATGTGGTTGCTTCTTACATAATTGTGATGTAGTTGTGTCTTAGTCCTTGTATGTTTTGCTGACCATATTCTACAACAGGAAGGATGTATTGGTCAATATTGCTGACGCAGCTTCACAGCAGAGAGGGAGTACTGATGCGATTTATCCATGCAGATAATTAGGTTTTTGTATGCTCATCTCACAAACACACATTAAATATTACACTGAATTGGAAATATTGGCCACACATTTATAGAAAACAACAGATCAAATGATAAGTGACAAGAGCAACAGAATTTATGCATTATAATGACAGCTGACATGCAGTAAAAGATAAGGATAAATTGTTTTGACTCCTTATCATCTACTTTCAAATGAAGGTCAATAATCTACAGGTTCAGAGTTCAAGGGGGAATTGGAGCTGTAAAAGGATGTACACAGAATAAGACTGGCCTAACAAATGATCACAATGTACTGTCATTACTGGAAGCTGGGCAAGTTCATAGGTAATAAACTCTTCTCAGAATTTTTATGAGTGTGTAATGGTTGGTCACACCAGTTCAGATTGATTCACTAGTTTTCTTGTGCCCTTTATGAAACCTTGAGGTCTCCCAGAGTCCTCCTCGATACCCATGTCTCTCATCCTGAATAAGGTCGTTATCTCACCCATGTCTCCCATCGTGAATAAGGTCATTGGCTCACTCATGTCTCTCACCCTGAGTAAGGCCGTTGTCTCACCCATGTTTCTCAAACCGAGTGAGGTTATTGTCTCAACCATGTCTCTCAAACCAAGTGAGGTTATTGTCCCACCCATGTCTTTCAAACCGAGTGAGGCCGCTGTCCCACCCATTTATCTCAAACCAAGTGAGGTTGTTGTCCCACCCATGTCTTTCAAACCAAGTAAGGCAGTTGTATCACCCATTTCTCTCAAACCGAGTGAGGTTGTTGTCTCACCCATGTCTCTCAAACCAAGTGAGGTTGTTGTCTCACCCATGTCTCTCAAACCGAGTAAGGCAGTTGTCTCACCCATGTCTCTCAAACCGAGTAAGGCTGTTGTCCCACCCATTTCTCTCAAACCGAGTAAGGCAGTTGTCTCACCCATGTCTCAAACCGAGTAAGGCTGTTGTATCACCCATGTCTCAAACCGAGTGAGGTTGTTGTCTCACCCATGTCGCATTCACCAAAAAATCATCAGCTACATCAAGACATTTAATACAATGTAAGAAGTCTGCCAAATCCATTCACAGACCTTCCACAATGACCTCAAAACCGGCCAAAGCCTTGTCATTTCTTTTGACAGTGGTAGTATCCTTGCACAAACATGAAAGCAATAGTCCTAATTATGTTTGGACTTCTGCATCAACTCAAATTATTGATAACACTTGTATAAAGGCTTATATAAAGGCTGTATCTTCTTTAGCATGTTTGTGGAGTCACTAAATGTGCGTGCACATGTGCAGTTCCTGTGTTTCCAACCACCCTAGTGCTACTGTCACAGCCAGCACCTCCACTGTACTGCTACAGACAGTTCACCAGACAGCACCTCCATTGTACGGCTACTGACAGTTGTCCAGACAGCACCTCCATTGTAAGGCTACTGACAGTTGTCCAGACAGCACCTACATTGTAAGGCTACTGACAGTTGTCCAGACAGCACCTTCACTGTAAGGCTACTGACAGTTGTCCAGACAGCACCACTGGAATTCTAAACTATTTGGTCCATACATCGACCTGAGAAGGTGGTCAAGCCTATCTAGTTATATTGCTATTTAGTTATAGTGTTATTTAGTAATAGTGTTATTTAGTAATAGTGCTATTTAGTAATAGTGCTATTTAGTTATAGTGTTATTTAGTTATAGTGTTATTTAGTTATAGTGAACTATTTAGTGGTACTGTTATTTAGTTATAGTGTTATTTAGTTATAGTAAAATATTTATTTATGGTGAACTATTTAGTTATTGCGAACTATTTAGTTATGGTGAACTATTTAGTTATGGTGAACTAAATTAGTTATAGTGAACTATTTATAGTATTATTTAGTTGCAGTGAAATAAACTTTAGTTTAAAACTAAATAATATTTGTGACATGTCAGCTGAATAGATGAGCATTATCTTGTACACAAGACACTGAATTCAGTAAAAATCTGACTGTACCACAAAACTGACTGTAACATAAACCTAATTGTAACACAAACCTAATTGTAACATAAAACAGACAGTAACATAAATCTGACTATAACATAAACCTGACAGTAATATAAACCTAATGTCACATAAACCAGACTGTAACATAAATCTAAATTTAACACAAAACTGACTGTAACATAAGCCTAATGTAACATAAATATGACTGTTACATACACCTGATATTATACAGGCCTGACTGTAACACACACCTGACTGTAACAAAATTTAACATAAACATCATTGCAACATAAACCTGGTATGACATAAACCTGATGTAACATATATCTGATATAAAAAAAACCTAATTACATAAACCGATGTAACAGAAACTTGATGTAGCATAAGCATGATGTAACATAAAGTGGATATAAAATAAACCTAATGTAGCATACAAATTTTTTGTTGCGTATCCCTTACGGGACGTTGCAGTCAACACCAGCATTTTCAGCTGCTGTTGATGTACTAGGCAAGAGTTACGTTCAGTAGTTTGCCATTGCTTTCTAATGTAGCATAAACATGTGCAAAATAAACCTGATATAACATAAAACTAATGTAACACACAAATGATGTAATATAAGCTTAATACAACATAAATCTGGTTAACATAAACCGGATGTTACATTAACCTAGTAGAACAAAAACCTGCTGTTACATAAACATGGTATAACATAAACCCAAATGTAACATAAATCTAATATAACATAAATCTGATGTAATATAAATCTGGTGTAATATACACCTAATTTAACATAAACCTGATTTAACATAAATCTGATGAAACATAAACTTAATATAATATAAACTTGGTGTAACATAAACTTTATGTAATATAAACTTGATATAACATAAACCTAATATAACATAAACCTTTTGTAACATAAACCTAATACAACATAAACCTGGTGTAACATAAACTTAGTGTAACATATACCTAATATAACATAAACCTGGTGTAACATAAAGTGGATATAACACAAGCCTAATGTAGCAAAAACATAATGTAACACAAATCTGATATAACATAAGCCTAATGTAGCAAAAACATAATGTAACACAAATCTGATATAACATAAGCCTAATGTAGCGAAAACATAATGTAACACAAATCTGATATAACATACACAATATATAATGTAACCCTAGTGTAACGTAAACCTGATGTAAAATAAACCTGTTGTAAAATAAACCTGTTATAACATAAACCTGATGTAATATAAAGAAGATGTAAAAGAAACCTGATGTAATATACGCTTATTATAACATAAACCTGGTGTAACATAAACATAGTATAACATAAACAAGATATATCATAAAAATAACGTAACTTAAATGTAACTTAATGTAATATAAACAAGATGTAGCATAAGTCTGATGTAGCATAAATCTGATGTAATATATACCTGATATAACATAAACCTAATATAATATAAACGTTATGTAACATAAACCTAGCATAACATAAACCTGGTGCAACATAAACCTGGTGTAACATAAACCTGGTGTAACATAAACCTAGTGTAACATAAACCGCAACTCTAACATAAATAATAAGCAGGGGACTGAACTTGGACCAATTTCTTGACAGGCAAACACACAAACAACCAATTCACAAACGCTCCTAACACAAACCTAGACTAACATTACATGCAACCATAACACATATCTGAAGGCAAAATCAGCACTGAATAGAGTGCTATTGCTGGCTGTAACATACAGCTGAATACATAACAACAAGTATAACTCGTGATATCAATCTCTTTTCAGTTCTGTGTGCATTTCCATCACTGCACTCTGGATATGACCTTGTGTGCGCCGATTGTGAAATATCAATCCCAATATCGCATACATCTAACAGTAAATTAATCCAAAATAAATTATAATTTCATAAGTAAACATGCTGAATAAAACATATGTGAATGTAGTAATAATTGTGATTTAAGATTAGCACAGTAAAATAATAATTTAGATATGTATATATCTGCAAGAACATCGATCAAACAAATATATCACAGATATAGATCAGCAAGAAAATCAGTAAGCAAATATATCAAAGATAAACAAATTACAAGGAAATCTGGTCAGTGTACAACAGAAGTCCCAGATATTTTCTGTGTAGTAATGTTCAAGAAGGACGGTGCTGAACTGTCATTGTAAGAGTGATTAAGGCTTGCTTTTCAAAACAGCGTATTCTAGAGAACTAATTTCATGCAGTCTTTGATCAGAGAAACAGCTATACTGAGGGCGCTGCGGGACTATTTGAATAGAGAAACAGCTATACCGAGAGCGCTGCGTTGACCAGAGAAACAACTCTACTGAGAGCACTACATTCACCAGAGAAACAGTTTTACTGAGAGCATTGCAGGAATGTTTGACTCTACTGAGAGCACTGCAGAATTGTTTGACCAGAGAAACATCTCTACTCAGAGAAACAGAAACATTGCTGTACCGGCCAAAGGGTTTAATTGAGGACACCACAAGAACTGTTTAAACTGATAACCCGAATATACAGAGTTAGAGTTTAATTCAGTCTTTAGCCAGAGATATAGCTTCTAGAATGCATTGCAACAACCATGTGCCCAGAGAAGCAGCTTCTAGAGCACCGCAAGAAGTGTGCGATCAGAGAATCTGTACTTACAGAACTAGACTTTCTCCCAGTCTGAGACCAGAGACGCAGCTTCTACAGAGCACTGTAAGAATTGTGTGATCAGAGAATCTGTACTTACAGAACTAGAATTTCTCTCAGCCTGAGACCAGAGACGCAGCTTCTAGAGAGCACTGTAAGAATTGTGTGATCAGAGAATCTGTACTTACAGAACTAGAATTTCTCTCAGCTTGAGACCAGAGACGCAGCTTCTAGAGAGCACTGTAAGAATTGTGTGATCAGAGAATCTGTACTTACAGAACTAGAATTTCTCTCAGCCTGAGACCAGAGACGCAGCTTCTAGAGAGCACTGTAAGAATTGTGTGATCAGAGAATCTGTACTTACAGAACTAGAATTTCTCTCAGCTTGAGACCAGAGACGCAGCTTCTAGAGAGCACTGTAAGAATTGTTTGGAGTGTATTAGAGACACTCGATGGAAAACAGCGAACAACACGTCAGCATAAGAGCAAAGGTCCTAAATATCCAATCGACCAACATTCAACTAGTTGTGGGAGTTAAATCTATTAGTGGTAGAACCACACCTAGCAGTGGAAGTTAAATCTATAAGTCGTAGAACCACACCTAGAAGTGGAAGAGTTAAATCTATAAGTGATAGAACCACACCTAGAAGTGGGAGAGTTAAATCTATAAGTGATAGAACCACACCTAGCAGTGGAAGAGTTAAATCTATAAGTGGTAGAGCCAAATCTTGTAGTGGCAGAGTTAACCGTTTCTTGAACATAAAATATGACTACAAAGTTGGATAAACAGAAGACACACACAAATAATAACCCACTTTTTAACCTAGTAGTCTAGTAGTGAAAGGAACACAGAAATAAAAGCATTATTACAAATGCAAATAAAGTAGTGTGCCAGCTGTCGCCATTGCTAACTTAACTATCCACACATCCCTCCAGGGAAAAATAGTCAAATACATGATCAATAATATATTCATACGCACTTCATTATCGATGTGAAAAATGGACTTTAAGCACAGAGCAAGAATATAAAGATCACAACATGTGACACGAAGTGCTCAAGAACCGCGACTGACGTCACAATGACAGTAACGTCATAAGACAGAAAGTAGAAACATGACCATGAAACGAAATATAGACAGACGCATACATGAAATCTGGCTCAAATGTACCTACAGCTCGTATGTACAATATCACAAAAATAATCATTACGCTAGAGAGCAAGGAGAAGACTAACAACGCGATGGATTTAGCGTCAAATAGATAATAGAGACGCTATAATAGAGATAGATATACTGTCTTACAATTTCAACAGCTAGACAACCAGCTGACAACGGAAACCAAACTTAGGCCCAAAGACTAATACTACTAAAGAAGTTCCCTAGGAGGAACATGCTGTGGGCATGTTATGTGCTTGCTTGATTCAAAAACAAAATTTCAAAATTCGTTCAACCTGCTTCTTCAGCCTTGGATAGAGTTGAGATCCGTGGTTTCTGTGGATTTTATCCTGTTTCTGTCTGTGGGCTCTTACGAGTGAGTCCTACCTCGGACTGGTTATATAAGCGTTTGTGTCAGTGACGTCAGCTCGGGGATTGGTCGGCGAGTTATCCTTTGAGGACGTCTCCTCTGGCGGCTTCCTTGATCAATGTTGGCGTCAGGCTCGTCTGCTTTGTTATGATACAGTCCTTATAAGGACTCCTTTGGTTTTCTTGCTTTGTGGTCGACCCGAGAACAATCTCATCTGAGCTATCAATCATCCAATTCTTCTCGGATCCATTTTTCCGGTTGAAGACTGGTTTCCCCTTGAAAGTGTTCGTCGTTGAAAATGAATTGTTGGGTTCGTCTTGGAGTTTAGTTATTAGTCTTTGGTTTGGTTCCCGCTTGCGTCTTCTCTGCGGTCTTTTACGTAGCTTGGAATTTCTCACTGGTCTTTTGCGTGGCTTCTGCTTGCAACTTCTTTACGGTCTTTTGCGTGCCTCTATTTGTTTCTTTTTGTATTGTTCCCTTTCGGCGTTCAGCAGTTCTCTCTTTGTCTTATGGCTTTTAGGACTTCTTCGATTTCCTTCTTCATCTCGGCCATGCGCTCCATCACTTGCTGGATGTTATGCTGGATTTCTTTCAAGTCGGCCGGCAGTTGTTCGTTGTCGCTGGTCGGAGTTGGCGACAGCAGTGCCTTGACTTGCTTCTTCAGCTCGTCAGTCTGGTTGTTTAGCTGTATTTTTCGGTTTGTGAGATGCCTGGTGCTGTTTCACACCTCCGCAGGGCTTCCTTGTAGGGTGCCTTTGTATTTATGGCAGTCTTTACGACATCTCTATGTCTTTGAAGGTACTGACAGCTCAGGTATCTTGCTCCATGCTTGCCACGGCAGCTGGCACATTTTCTGTTGTCGGTGAGCGCTCGGAAGTCCTTGTCCTGTTTGGCCAGCGGACATTCCTTGAATGCATGGTTTTCATTGCAGTATCGATGTGTCTCTATCTCGCTGCGGCATGTTGTTCTGCTGTGGCCGGTCCTTGACATCTTGAACATTGAATGATTCTCGGAATGAATCTTTCAGGATGTTGAATTTTCTTGTTCATAGATAATGTGATCGGCATCTTGCTGCCCTCTGTTGTTACCACGGCTAGAGTAGTAGGTATCTTGATATGTGTTAGTGTCATCCCCTTTTATAGGCCTGAGTGCGCGGAGGAATAGGTAAACAGTCTTTGCCTTTCATAGCGAACAAGGAGAGCTGGCACCGAACTTTACCCAACCACGGTCATGCTATTGTCAACACAACCTCCGATCCGTCACACCATCTTGCCCGCTAGGCCCAGAGACGGCCAGGAGTTAATTGAGGGACAGATCAGGATGTACACACTGACAGTGTTAAATATTGACAGCTACTGACATCAGGTCTAACATGTTTTAATTACATCTGTAGCCATACTGACATTGGAAATTAGCAAGGGTGGAATGTATAAATTAAACGTATCATAATAGATAACCAACTATAAAATGTATAATTTACATGTATAACAATAGATAATGACAATACAAATTATTGACGAATATCTAAATTGCACTTAAAACAATACATAGCAATAACTAGAGACAGCATTAAAGGAATATCCACATTCATCAATAATAGTTTACAATCAAACAATCAATCAGGTGCCGTCTCCGCAATGAAGGTTGGCTGCAATGGATCTCCAACACTGTCTGTCTCTTGCCTTGACTGTACATTCTATCAGGCTGATGTTCGTCCATCTCTTGATGTTATCCTCTCACTTGTATCGTTGTCTACCTCTTGCTCGCTTGCCCTCAACCTTGCCTTCCAGTATGGTTTTTATAAGAGTATCATGTCTTTTAATGTGGCCAAAATATTTCACTTGTATCCTCTTTATTTCTTTCATCAACTCTCTCTTCATTCCCAGTTTTTCTAGGAGCTCTGCATTTGGTTGTTTTTGTTTCCATGAAATACGACCTATTCGTCTGTATATCCACATCTCCAGGGCTTCTATGCGACTTTCTAGTTGTTTGTTCAATGTCCAGGCTTCCGAGCCATATAGTAGCTTTGAATATACGTAGCATTTGACTATTCTAATTTTTAATGCGTTATTAATCTCTCTAGATGTTAATACTGGTTTCATGCCGTTGAAAGAATTTTTGGCCATTCCTATTCTCTTTTTGATTTGCAATTCACTTCTGCCATCATCTGTTATTATATGTCCAAGATAAGAGAAACTTGTTACTTGTTCTAGTATATGCCCGTTTACTGTGATGTTCACTGATGACCTTTCCTTTTCACTGCTAATTATCATAGTTTTTGTTTTTTTGGTTGTTAATATCTAAGCCACATTCTGCACTGTGCCTGTTTACATGTGTCATTAACTGTGACATAGGGATGTCTAAATGACACACACAACAGCAGTTGGCAGAGACGAAGACAACACTTAGTAGTTGATTCCAAACTGTGACTTAGGGTTGTCTAAATGACGCATACAATAACAGTTAGCAGAGACGAAGACAGCACCTAGCGATTGATTCTAAAAAGCTGAGCCAGAATCGTGAAAAATATATCACCAAGAGGTAAAAGAAGAAAGCAAAGTAAAGTAATAATAAAGGAACAGAGTAAATGGCTCCAAAAGGAATGTGAGTGTCTGCGAGCATGTATAGCTGAATGATGAAAACACAAGGGTGTAAAAACTAAATTTTAAAAAAAAAAGTTCGTTTTCTTCAGTATTAAGGTTTATAAAATTTCACAGACCACCAAAAGAGTAATTGATGTGGCAACGAATCGAATGTATTCCATAAAGCATGTCTCCTCTAATATATAAGTAATGGACATATTAGTTAATTTATATACAAGTGTATTAAGTCATCTAAATTGTAAAACTTAGATCCTAAATGCTGATCAGGATTATCTTCTAAGTTTGAATATTGTCGTGGACGATTTAATAATGACATTTCACTTGAGATCAGTGTTGCTTTAGTTCTACCTGATAAGCATTTTTTATTTGTTTGAATGTATCTACTAGATCGCAGTTTAAGGACATCAACAATGATTCACATTGAAACAAAAAGTATATCCTCTTCAAGTCTGACGTTCTAGTCACATCAATGTAAGTACTCAGTGACACATTTTGTCTCAGGGTAGTTAGTGATTGTACATTACATTAACAAAAAACGTAACGATTGTGTATGCTCGGATGAACAGCTCCCTTCTACATCACTGTCTCTTTTCTCGGGAAAATATCTTATATTCACCATTGAAAGGTTAAATACGAGAGACTCCACTTCGCTGCACGGGTTTTATTCCAACTGCTTGCTCAGTTTCCTCATAACATTAAACCTTCTGCTGAGAGCATCGCATACAGCACGAACTCCGTAGCTCCAGCATTGACCTCCATTTAGTTGCGAGAAAGCTGCATTCGTGGTTAGAAGGCTGAGGTCCGAACACTGACCCACGATCTCCGGAGGGTGAGCATGGCGGCTTGATCACTCCACCACGTAGTTTGATCAACATCATGGCTACAAATGTTGGATACACGTAGTGTGATCAACATCATGGCTTCAAATGTTGGATACACAATCATGTCTCCACTAGTGAGGAATGAACCAAGGCCGCCTGGTGAGCAAGTCTGGGCGATCCCCTCAATACTATCACAACTTTGTTAATAACAGTTGGAGTTTGAAAGTTAGTGTCACTCAAACAGACAAAACACAAAGAAACGAGAACAAACATGGAGTAAAGACAGAAACCCATGCCAGGCTAGTGCAGTAAAGACACCCACAACATGACGCAGACAAAACCAGTGTCTCTCTAGTGAGTCTATTCAAGTGCAACGTGAAAATCATGTAGGCATTTATCAAGGCAATCCCAAACCACGCTGTGCTTTATACAAATTAATATGTTGTTTTAAAAATAAGATTAGAGAAATAAATAAGTGTACAACAAAACAGGTCAACCTGGCTTAAGCACTGTTTGTTTACAGATGAGACTGTTTCGTAGTAGCAAAGCTGACCTACAGTGAAGCAATCATGTATTATTGGTAAACAGTTGGTTTGTGTGTCTTCACTAAAATATACTAGCAACAACCGTCAACACAAGCTACACACTTCAACTTCGGGCAGAAGATATTGTTTAAAACCTAACATCCACTACACACAACTCGCACATCAAGAGCCAGGATCTATTGTCTATATGCTAACGTCCACTACACACAGCTCGCACATCAAGAGCCAGGAGCTATTGTGTACATGCTAACGTCCACTAACACACAGCTCGCACATCAAGAGCCAGGATCTATTGTCTACATGCTAACGTCCAAGAGCCAGGATCTATTGTCTACATGCTAACGTCCAAGAGCCAGGAGCTAGTGTCTAAATGCTAACGTCCAAGAGCCAGGAGCTAGTGTCTAAATGGTAACGTCCAAGAGCCAGGAGCTAGTGTCTAAATGCTAACGTCCAAGAGCCAGGAGCTAGTGTCTAAATGGTAACGTCCAAGAGCCAGGAGCTAGTGTCTAAATGGTAACGTCCAAGAGCCAGGAGCTAGTGTCTAAATGCTAACGTCCAAGAGCCAGGAGCTAGTGTCTATATGCTAACGTCCAAGAGCCAGGAACTAGTGTCTATATGCTAACGTCCACTAATACACAGCTCGTGCATCAAGAGCCAGGAGCTAGTGTCTAAATGGTAACGTCCAAGAGCCAGGAGCTAGTGTCTATATGCTAACGTCCAAGAGCCAGGAGCTAGTGTCTATATGCTAACGTCCAAGAGCCAGGAGCTAGTGTCTAAATGCTAACGTCCAAGAGCCAGGAGCTAGTGTATAAATGGTAACGTCCAAGAGCCAGGAGCTAGTGTCTATATGCTAACGTCCACTAATACACAGCTCGTGCATCAAGAGCCAGGAGCTAGTGTCTATATGCTAACGTCCAAGAGCCAGGAGCTAGTGTCTATATGCTAACGTCCACTAATACACAGCTCGTGCATCAAGAGCCAGGAGCTAGTGTCTAAATGGTAACGTCCAAGAGCCAGGAGCTAGTGTCTATATACTAACGTCCACTAGCACACAGCTCTCGCATCAAGAGCTAGGATCTAGTGTCTATTGCTAACGTCCAAGAGCCAGGAGCTAGTGTCTATATGCTAACGTCCACTAATACACAGCTCGCGCATCAAGAGCCAGGAGCTAGTGTCTAAATGCTAACGTCCAAGAGCCAGGAACTAGTGTCTAAATGGTAACGTCCAAGAGCCAGGAGCTAGTGTCTAAATGCTAAAGTCCAAGAGCCAGGAGCTAGTATCTAAATGCTAACGTCCAAGAGCCAGGAGCTAGTGTCTAAATGGTAACGTCCAAGAGCCAGGAGCTAGTGTCTAAATGCTAAAGTCCAAGAGCCAGGAGCTAGTATCTAAATGCTAACGTCCAAGAGCCAGGAGCTAGTGTCTAAATGGTAATGTCCAAGAGCCAGGAGCTAGTGTCTAAATGCTAACGTCCAAGAGCCAGGAGCTAGTGTCTAAATGGTAACGTCCAAGAGCCAGGAGCTAGTGTCTAAATGGTAACGTCCAAGAGCCAGGAGCTAGTGTCTAAATGGTAACGTCTAAGAGCCAGGAGCTAGTGTCTAAATGGTAACGTCCAAGAGCCAGGAGCTAGTGTCTAAATGGTAACGTCCAAGAGCCAGGAGCTAGTGTCTATATGCTAACGTCCAAGAGCCAGGAGCTAGTGTTTATATGCTAACGTCCAAGAGCCAGGAGCTAGTGTCTATATGCTAACGTCCAAGAGCCAGGAGCTAGTGTCTATATGCTAACGTCCAAGAGCCAGGAGCTAGTGTCTATATGCTAACGTCCAAGAGCCAGGAGCTAGTGTCTAAATCCTAACTTCAAAGAGCCAGGAGCTAGTGTCTATATGCTAACGTCCAAGAGCCAGGAGCTAGTGTCTAAATCCTAACGTCCAAGAGCCAGGAGCTAGTGTCTATATGCTAACGTCCAAGAGCCAGGAGCTAGTGTCTATATGCTAACGTCCAAGAGCCAGGAGCTAGTGTCTATATGCTAACGTCCAAGAGCCAGGAGCTAGTGTCTATATGCTAACGTCCAAGAGCCAGGAGCTAGTGTCTATATGCTAACGTCCAAGAGCCAGGAGCTAGTGTCTATATGCTAACGTCCACTAGCACACAGCTCGCGCATCAAGAGCTAGGATCTAGTGTCTAAATGCTAACGTCCAAGAGCTAGGAGCTAGTGTCTATATGCTAACGTCCAAGAGCCAGGAGCTAGTGTCTATATGCTAACGTCCAAGAGCTAGGAGCTAGTGTCTATATGCTAACGTCCACTAATACACAGCTCGCGCATCAAGAGCCAGGAGCTAGTGTCTAAATGGTAACGTCCAAGAGCTAGGAGCTAGTGTCTAAATGGTAACGTCCAAGAGCCAGGAGCTAGTGTCTAAATGGTAACGTCCAAGAGCCAGGAGCTAGTGTCTAAATGGTAACGTCCAAGAGCCAGGAGCTAGTGTCTGAATGCTAACGCCCACTAGCACACATGGCGTGAGTACAGCTTGCTCATCAAGAGGTGGTATTCTAATTTCTGGACCAGTATGGTTCTGGGACCGACCCAGCCTTATATAAGTTGGTGCCAGAGAAGTTTCACAATTTTCTTAAAATTGCCTGTGAAGGAAAGACGACGAAGAAGGAGACAGACCGACCCACTTCACATACCGTAGCCTAGAATTTGTAAAGCCAAAACCCGCCCAGTAATAATGAAACAAACTAAATGTCAGCCTCTTGTCGACGATATTGGTATTATCTTGTTTCCGCTATACAAGCAAAAACGTATTCTATACATTGAAAAATCAAACAATAAGTTGCACAATTTATTGCCAAACATATTTGTCTCCGTAATTAACAACGACTGCCTGAAAGAGGCTAATGAAACTACAACATTATATTTAACAATAAGAATGAGACAAACATATTTCTTTTGTCATGTGATGAGAAAGGGCGTTGAAGAACACCGTGACAACTGGAAAGTGCAAGGGTAAGAGAGACAGAGGCCGACCAAGAGAATTGATGCTGGAAGGAATGAGACAGTTGCATAGAGAAATATCATCAGCGGAGTTGATCCAGAACACCAAAAACCGAGATCTGTGGAGAGACATGAACGCCTACGCCAGCTGGGAAGGCATGTGATGATAATCATTATATTTGGATGCATCTCGTCAGAAACAGACTGCAGAAGTCACTCAACATAAAATAAGGCAAAGCAATGAAACATTCAAGCTGACATACAAGACACATCAACCTACGGCCTTGTATCAGCCTACCACTGTGATTGTAAACTGACTATGTGGTCGTTTTGCTTACACAACAATGGCTTTACCATACGGATATCTGTATACAGCTGACGAGATGCAGCGACATATTCCAGACAATAAATACACTGTACAACCTATTATTTATAACTATCTTAGTCAAATAGTTACATGGCTGACATTGAGTTTATTTCTTAGACAACCATATTTTCCCCTGGGCCCATTCAATGGGATATTCACTGGTAATTAACTGAAGATTAAGTATCCCAGCCAGTTTTATACTAACCCACCTTGTCGTGGTCACTACTCTAACTCCTTCAGTCTCATAGAATTGTTACATGAAACCAGGAAGTAGTTATTACTCTAGATCTGTTTGTCTCCTTCTCAACCAACAGTTATCACCAACATCTAACCAACACCTGGGGAGAAAGCGGCTAACTCTACACCGGTTGAGGCAGCAAGTGTTGGGCTCTGGGGTGAAAGCGGCTAACTCTACACCGGTTGAGGCAGCAAGTGTTGGGCTCTGGGGAGAAAGCGGCTATCTCTACACTGGTTGAAGCAGCTACTGCTGGGATTATTAGCTCGTTATGGAGACACGCCAGCATAGGATTTAGCCAGGCCCAAGCGGGAGAAACAAACGGGGAGGGAGGATGAGATGGAGCATACAAATAATATATTGTAGGGTATGTAGCTAATGAGTTAACAATACCTATATCATGTGGTGGGGCATTCTTGCTGCAGCTCGGGCTGTCTCCGTGAAGAAAAAACAACAAAGATGTTATGTTGGAATATACAGGAAAACATTATACCTCTCTCTCCCCATATCTCTCTCCCCATATCTCTCTCTCTCTCATTCTCTCTCTCGTTCTCTCCCCTTTTTTTCTCCCCTTCTCTTGTTCTGTCCCCCCCCCCCTCTCTCTCTCTCTCGTCCTTCTCTTACCCCTCTCTCCCGTTTTCTTTCTCTCTCTCACTCTCTCTCTCTCTCTCTCTCTCTCTCTCTCTCTCACTCTGACTCCCCAACACAGACAGCTCCGAGTCTGTCTCCCGCTAACCCTTACAGGACGAACTCTATTTTATCGTTGTCATCTGCGATATAGATATGATCAACGAACGTACAGTGCCTTGTTGGATCAAGACACGGACACATTTCCGGCGGTAGCTATAGATGAACATTACAGCGGACAACAAGAACACACCAACCCGGCAACAGCCAACCTGGCCAACTTAAGAGGCACGGGGACAGGGAAAGGGCGGAATTGGTGTTTAGCCAGTGTACTTCTTCTTAAGAATTATAGGTATTATGAATTGTGTGGTAGAGAGAGAGATAGATTGAGAGGGGGGGGATGAAGGAGAGAGAGAGGAGACAGATGGAGGGAGAGAGGGAAAGAGGGAGGAGATGGAACAAAAGGGAGGAGAGAGAGTGTGATAGACAGGTGACGAAGATATAAAGAGATGAGAGAGGGAAATGAGGAAGTATAGAGAAAACACAGAGGGAGAGAAGAGAAATAGAGAGGAGGGGAACGAGAGGGAGAAGAGTCAGTTTGATAGAGAGGAGACAGAGAGAGAAGGAAAGGGAGAGAGGGAGTGATGAAGAGGAAGAAGAGAGGAGAAAGAGAGCGAGGGAAAGAGGAGAGGGAGTGGGCTAGAGAGGAGACAAGGAGACAGAAAGAGAGAGAGAGAGAGAGAGAGAGAGAGAGAGAGAGAGAGAGAGAGAGAGAGAGAGAGAGAGAGAGAGAGAGAGAGAGATCACAACGTATCTTTTTAAAATTACTGTACTTTGTATAAGCTGATATACAACATGATTATGTATAGAGCAATGGTATAAACAATTCCATATACATTATTTGGGCATTAGAAAGAGCTTTGGAAGTAAAAACTGATCCGTACTTGCTCGATATAGACGACTTGATACCATTTGACAAAGTGAGGAATAAGGCAATAATAACAAATTTAAAGGAATGAATTACTGATGACAAACATCTGACAATAACAAAGAACATTTATTGACAGCAAACAGCCGCTATAAACACCATCATCAGTTAAGGAATATGTAGGTGGGAAAAAAAATAGAGGGTGGGGCAAGAATGTGTCATAAATGGTTTGTATTAATTATTTATTAAGCACTAGCTGACCCGGCCCGGCTTCGCCCAGTCCTTGGTGGGGAGCATCTCATTTAATTCATATAAGTAGTCATATAAGTTCCCGTTCCCGTTACCGACTGTCTGTCTGTCTGTCTGTCTGTCTGTCTGTCTGTCTGTCTGTCTGTCTGACCCGGCCCGGCTTCGCCCAGTCCTTGGTGGGGAGCATCTCATTTAATTCATATAAGTAGTCATATAAGTTCCCGTTCCCGTTACCGACTATCTGTCTGTCTGTCTGTCTGTCTGTCTGTCTGTCTGTCTGACCCGGCCCGGCTTCGCCCAGTCCTTGGTGGGGAGCATCTCATTTAATTCAATAAGTAGTCATATAAGTTCCCGTTCCCGTTACCGACTGTCTGTCTGTCTGTCTGTCTGTCTGTCTGTCTGTCTGTCTGTCTGTCTGTCTGTCTGTCTGTCTGACCCGGCCCGGCATCGCCCAGCTCCTGGTGTGGAGCATCTCATTTAATTCATATAAGTAGTCATATAAGCTCACGTTCCCGTTCCCGACTATCTATCTGTCTGTCTGTCTGTCTGTATATCTGTCTGTCTATCTGTCTGATCCGGCCCGGCTTCGCCCAGCCCCTGATGGGGAGCATCTCATTTAATTCATATGAGTAGTCATATAAGTTCCCGTTCCCGACTGTCTGTCTGTCTGTCTGTCTGTCTGTCTGTCTGTCTGTCTGTCTAATCATTTATTGGTTGCAGTAAGAACAACCTTAGATAAACGAAGACCAACTTACAAAAAGCATTAGAAAGAGCACTTGAAAGATCTTTACATCTTCCCCAACAATTAACTTGGGTAAATGGAGCAGCGGCAGCAGCAGCAGAAGAAGAAGAAAAAGGAGGAGTAGGAGCTGGGAGGAGGAAGAGGAGGATGAGGGAGGAGGAGAAAGAGAGAAGAGGAGGATGGAGGAGGGAGAGGGAGGAGGGGGAGGAGAAGAGGAAGAGGGTAGGAGGTGGAGGAGGGAGAGGAGGAGGAGGAGGAATATAACGCATATGCCTGTAGATTTAATAATGGCTGAAGTTGTTCCATGTCTTCTTAGAGTTGGCGACAGTGTAAAGAAATATAAAATCTTCAAACTTGATAGAGATAAGGTAACTATTATTTATTCATTCTTTAAGCAAAAAAAGATGAGTTACAATGTTATGCATTATGCATTATTTTTATGAAAACTTTGAAAATGCCTTACAGATTGTATCATTATTTATTATAACTCATATGCCGGTATACAACTATGGACAAAGAGTTTATAAATCTTTGAAAACGATGCCACAATATGACTATAAGTTATACAGAAAAGTTATGCCCCTTGAAATAACTTTTACATAGTTAAGGTCCCCTGAGATATATGAAATTATAATGAAAAATGGAAAATTAAATAATATTGGGTAAGCAGCCGATTTCACACTAAAAAAATATGACAGTGGGCTGAGTTGGAATGAAAGGAAGACGTGTAGAAAATTTCATCTCAATCGGATGGGCCGTTCGCGAGCGCATAAAGGACATATGGACAGACAGACGGAGATTGCCTTTTATATATAAGATATAATTAGATCTATAGAAAATATGCGACGTATTGCAGTTAGTGACCATAATATAAACAACTTATTGTATACTGAACACACTGTCTTGATGGATGTCACCATATTGTTAGCAACAACGCAGGTGAACTACAGAAAATACGCTTGTTGTAGAAAGTGTGACAAAGTGTCTCTTTCTGAATACCAAGAGGATACACGTAATTGTATCAAAATCAGAGAAAAGAACGTGCCCAGTTGTACAATTAAAGCGTTGTGTTTGGGTGTACTATTTGGATTTTCCGATAAGTATTTAATCTGTTCCTGGTATTGTACCCGTGTTTTTAAATCTTCTTATATATAAAAGGCGATCTCCGTCCATATGTCCTTTATGCGCTCGCGAACGGCCCATCCGATTGAGATGAAATTTTCTACACGTCTTCCTTTCATTCCAGCGCAACGCACTGTCATATTTTTTAGTGTGAAATCGGCTGCTTACCCAATATTATTTCATTTTCATTTTTCATTATAATTTCATATATTTCAGGGGACTTAACTCTGTAAAAGTTATTTCAAGGGGCATAACTTTTCTGTATAACTTATAGTCATATTGTGGCATCGTTTTCAAAGATTTATAAACTCTTTGTCCATAGTTATGTACCGGCATATGAGTTATAATAAATAATGATACAATCTTTAAGGCATTTTCAAAGTTTTCATAAAAATAATGCACAATGCATAACATTGTAACTCATCTTTTTATGCTTAAGAAGTTACTGTAGTCATGCAGGTGATTAGAAAGAGTTTTCATTAAAAATAATGGATGTGTGGAAGGACATTCTTTTAAGTTACTTTTTTGTTGTATGAATTTAATGAGACGCTACCCGCCTGGAGCTGGGCGAAGCCACGCCGGGTCAGATAGATAGACAGACCCACCTTTTCGCTGCAGTTGTCTACTCCTCCTTTTCCTTCTTCTGCTGATGCTGCTGCCGCCGCTTTACCCAAGTTAATTGTTGGGGAAGATGTAAAGATCTTTCAAGTGCTCTTTCTAATGCTTTTTGTAAGTTGGTCTTCGGTTATATAAGGTTGTTCTAACTGTAACCAATAAATGATTAGACAGACAGGCAGACAGACAGACAGACAGAGAGGGAGGACGGACAGACAGACAGACAGACAGACGGGAACGGGAACTTATATGACTACTTATATGAATTAAATGAGATGCTCGCCATCAGGGGCTGGGCGAAGCCGGGCCGGATCAGACAGACAGACAGACAGACAGACATATAGATAGACAGACAGACAGATAGATAGTCGGGAACGGGAACGGGAGCTTATATGACTACTTATATGAATTAAATGAGATGCTCCACACCAGGAGTTGGGCGATGCCGGGCCGGGTCAGACAGACAGACAGACAGAAAGACAGACAGAAAGACATACAGACAGACAGACAGACAGACAGACAGACAGACAGACAGTCGGTAACGGGAACGAGAACTTATATGACTATTTACATGAATTAAATGAGATGCTCCCCACCAGGGATTGGGCGAAGCCGGGCCGGGTCAGCTAGTTGATTTATAAAAATACATTCTTTTGTGGAATCGCTTGACTTTGTGTCTCTCCTGTGTCCAACTGACTAGTTATTTGCTCCGTTAATTTGTTTTCTGTGTTAAACTGGCCAGAGAAAATAGACAGCGAAGGATGAAATTAAATAAATAAATAAATTAAAACAAAATACATATTAATAGGAAGCTTGATGGGGCGGATCAGTTGATAATACAAGTCAGTTGAAATGGAAACTAACTAGATTCATGACAACGTAATGGGGAGAACATGCATTAAACATTTTGCGATAACGAGCAATAATTATTTAAACGGGAAAATGCAATTGATCGATACAACCTCATTTTAGAGGGTGGCATACTTTGCTATGAAATAATGTATACAACAAACTGACTCGTAGAACTCGACAGGACAATATGTTAAACGTACCATATCTACATACAATGACAGGACATATTGTATACAACAAACTGACTTATAGAACTCAACAGGACAAAATGTTAAACGTACCATATCTACATACAATGACAGGACATATTGTATACAACAAAATGACTCGTAGAACTCGACAGGACAATATGTTAAACGTACTATATCTACATACCATGACTGGAGCGCAGGACATATCAACTGTCAAGAAACCCACTTACTGGAGCTCAGGGCATATTAAAAAATTAATTACATATCTTTTTACAGGACCTCTCAGTCAATCCCAGCATTTTGTTGACTGCGTGATTTCTTGGGAAGTTTACGTTCAGTAGTTTGCCATTGCATCCTGAACGACCGATGCTTGTACAGTTGTATGAAAATCAAGGTAAAGGGGTCTGCAGCTGTGTTTCGAACGCAGTAGGTGGAATAGTGAAAGAAACAAAAAACCAACTATAAATTAACCCATTTAAAGAATATACGACCCATCGCTAACTGCATACGATAGTGGAACATTGATTATATATATGGCTCTAGAGAAGTGGGAACAGATTAAGCAATATATAACTATAGTATGTCCAAAAATGAATGCCGTCATTCACGATCAATTATTTTGAAAACTGTCTGTTGCATCGTTATTAAATTTTTCCTGCCGTCTTATATTTACCCCCACCCAAGGAATATGTCTTTGATAGGTCCAAAATCAATTTAAATCATGGGAAGCGGCGACATTTCTTTGATGTTTTGGGGAAAATGTAGTGAATTCACGCTAAAAAACTAGTCTTACAGTAAACCACGTTATTTCTGGTAAGGACACAAGTACAAGGCGTAGCCAGATTAGTATGGGAGTGGGTGCAATAAAAAAAAAGTAGCTTAAAAGTAGACAGGGTCGACTGCATTGCACCTGGTTTTATCCCATATGGCTCAGTTTCTTTCCGCAGGGCGGAAAGCGTCGCACAAAGCACGAACTCCGTAGCTCCAGCGACGACCCTCGGAAGTCTCCGAAAAAAATGCACTCGTGAAATGAAGGAATCGAACATACAACCTTCGGAGCCCGAGTCAGACGGCTTGACCACTTCACCACGGAGACTCCCGAGAGGGGTGCAGTGTGTAATATTAGAAAAGACAGAGAATTTACAGAGGCACGGGGTAAATAATTTGTAAATTGACAGGAAAGTAGAAGGAATATATTTCTTACCTTATTTTTCATTACCTTCTTATTTCTTCAGTTGCTGGTTAATAATTGTACACTAGTATTCATGTTACTAGGATGCATGCAGCTTTTTATATTGAGTTCGTGAAAGCTTCCAAATAGCTATGCGTTAATGTGCGTATGGAGTGACCAGAAATTATACCACAATTTAGTCATCATGTGTCCATTTTAAGGATCTGTTCAGCTGTCTGTGTAGTTTGTTCACACGTACACATGGGTGACAGACCCGCTTTGAGTCTTCGTGAAATATTGTCTACTCTGCTGTTTACTGTTCAGAGACGAAACATGATTACCTGTTTTGCACTATGAAAATAGTTGTCAGTGTTTCTGTAGTGGGCTTTCTTCTTAACGACCAAGATGTTGGGTCTTTTCATTGTAGTTTATAGATTGATTTGTATGCACGTGTGTTGTCCCCTAATTTGACAACGTGTTTGCTCTCACGTTTCTTGTTATGCCACAATATGTCAGTTCCCACAGCAATATTACTCTTCTGAGGGTATTCAATGCGTTTAGTGTGTTTGTTTGTTTGTTTTTTCAATACCAGTTGTTTGTCACAGTTGAGGGCTTGCGGAATCTAAAATTCATCACTATAGAATACAAACTGTTGCCATTGACATTGTGCTGATGCTGTAATGTTTAGGGCCTGCAATTCGTCTGAATGGTTGGAGCAAAATATTCCAGTAAGCGTGCACGCGGATTAAGGTTTGCGATCTGCTCAGACCTTAATCTGTGTCGGAGATTCCAGTAGATTGATGACTGCTCTCGGTTGCATAAAATTCAATCCATCCCTTCTCCAATAGTCCTCTTCCTCTTTCAACACATGGTCCTCACATTTTCCCAGTAACTTTTATCAATATTTAATAGCGCGGACTGGATTAGTATCTTGACGTCAGACAATTTGAATATAGTATTGTCAGCTGCCACCTGCCCTTTAATTTTAGCCCACTCAAGTTCTATAGGGTTAAAATGAGAGTGGTACGGCGGAAGTCTCAAGCAACCATGACGATGCTCTTCCATCAACTTGTCGATTTGATATTTCTTGCTTTTTTGGCGTATGTTTTACAAAGGACAACAATTCTAGCTAGAAATACCTTTCTGGAAATGATATGTTTTCCATTCGAAGCCATATCTTTATTGCTCCCTTCGTGCTTGATGCTGTAGGTATTTTGTCTTCTTGAGCAACAACATTGGTATCATGCATTGTCCATAATTGGACACGACGGTCTATCTAGGGATGGAAGCACTGTATTCTCGAGCCAATCTCTAAATACATTACCATTCATCTTATTATGATAATCGATATTGTCTGTATGCTTTGATACGAACACGAGCCCAGCATTCTGTTGTAAGCCATTATGCGTATTACCAGCATGGGCCATGACCAAAAGCTGTCCTATACTACTAGGCACATTTCGCTTTATCTGCCCATCCACTGATTGCCGTTCCTCATCACTTGTATGGTGCGCATTGATCCACATTTCATCCAAACACACTATGCCATAATTGTCTTTGCGCATTTCCCTTATTTCACGTAGGTATCTGCTTCTCATGGCTCCTAAATGCGGTTGCTCGCAAAGAATATTTCTACCTCCCTTGTACTTTCTAAAAGTGAAGATAATGTCCTTATAATTTGCCACAAAGTTGTTTTGGATAGCTCTATGTTACTGTTCTTTCTCAACCAAACCCTAAGTTTTCTTACAGTCACTGTTTCTTTGGCATCCAACATTTTTATAATTTTAGGAGTCTCCGTGGCGAAGTGGTCAAGCCTTTTGACTCGGGCTCCAAAGGTTGTGGGTTCGACTCCGGGCCGCATGCTTCGGTTCACGAGTTAAATTTTTCGGAGACTTCTGTAGGTCGTCGCTAGAGCTGCGGAGTTCGTGCTTTGTGCGATGCTTTCCGCGCTGCGGAAAGAGACCGAGCCACATGGACAGGGCCCGGTGCAATGAAGTCGACCCTGTCGACTTTTAAGCGACTTTTAAAAGCATTTTTATAATAGCTCGCCTTATTACATCTTTGTCAAAGCTGTCTACAATAACCTTTCTACCTACCGTTTGGTTATTGCGTGGTGGTTTAATTCCAGATTCTTGCACCCATCGACGAAATGACCGTTTACTCAAACCCAATGCATGCACTGTTGTTTTTTTTTCTTCGGAATTTGTAATAGTATAAAAGTTTCCTGCGATCAGCTTCTATACAAAAATATGTGTACAACTTCATAGCGATGCTTTGAAGTGTATACACAATTTCGCATTCAATCCCATTGAAAAATATTCACACATTTCAATGTTAGCGATAAGTGGTAAGATTTAAAAATAATAATAATAATAATAATAATAATAATAATAATAATAATAATAATAATAATCAGGTTTCATGAAATAACCCACAGTTTGACGACACCTGTGAACAGTCCCAGTTTAAACTGCGCGGGGTTCTTGGCATAAGGCGAAGCCCGTGAAAAACGTAACAATATTCAACATTGAACGCTGATTGTCTGGCTACGCTGTAATACATTTAAAATGATGAATTTCATCTCTGACCCGTAAATTATATACCGCATATAAACAAACTTTTAAATCTGCTGTAAAATCACCAGAACAAAAATTGTTTTGTTGGGTGGACATAATGATAAGGTTATTTGACAAATCTCATCATTTTCCTTCAGTTGGTTACTGAGATATGGAATTTTATATTGAGGCAGACAAAAAAATAAACACACTATAGAGCTACACTCTCTTGGTAGGAGGGATATACAAGAAGTTCTGTATTAAACTTCAAAAGCAAATAATTAGTTAGTTAGTTAGTCTTTCCTCTTGAGCCTAAAGCGGCGCATAGGACAGAAGTCATGGCTCTCCATGTCCGGCGGTTCGCTGCTACCTGTTGTAGATCCTAGATGTTCACTTGGCCTTTGAATGAGCCTTCTCTGTTGATGGTTCTACGCAGGGTCTCTCTTGGTCTTCCCCGTTTTCTTTTCCCTACTGGTGACCATAAGAGGGCTTGGTTGGGGAGTCTTGTCTTGTCCATTCTGAGTACATGGCCGATGTAGTTCCAACGGCGTTTTCTTATAAAATTGGATACAATATCTTGCTTAGTCTCTTGTCTTATTTGCGTATTGGTTCTGAAATCTGTCCAGTGGAGGTTTAGAATTCTTCTAAGACATTTGTTCTCAAAATTGTCTAAATTTTTATCTAAAGCTACCGTTGATTTCCAACTCTCACATCCATACGTTAGCACTGGAATCACACAAGAGTTGAAGATTTTAAGTTTCGTATGTTTGCTGAGTGTCTTTGACTTCCAGATGTTTGACAGTTTATTGAAGGCACCAGATGCCAGTGCGATTCTAGATAATATTTCTGGTGTTGAGTCCCCTGTAGATGTCATTTTGCTTCCTAGGTATGTGAAGCTGTTGACTTTTTTCAGAACATGGTTGTTTAATTTGGTGTCGTCTGAACTGTTGGTAAGATCAATAGTTTTTGTTTTTGATGTGTTAATTTGGAGTCCAATTTGTCCTGAAACATTTTGTAGATGGTTTATTTTCTCTTGGGCATCTGGGTGTGTTGAACTTAAAAGCACTATGTCGTCGGCAAAGTCCAGGTCTTCTAGAATTTTGTCAACCCAATGGATACCCCTATTTGTGTTGTTTGTGCATTTGCGCATGACCCAATCGATAGCTATTCCAAAGAGCATCGGTGACAAGACACAACCCTGTTTCACTCCCGTTTCCACTGAGAACCAGTCAAATAATCAAAGACTAAAATTACATTCATTTCACTAAAGAAGATTAGCATAATGAAACCATTTTAGATTGGTGTGCTTAACTAATTCAGGGCCAAACAAAAAGTGGGTGTGGACCAAACATGGTACACAATCAAATGGACAAGTATTATATTGTACATTTCCACGCGCTGACGCCGAGCATACAAAGTGCGGAAGTTACAACGAAACCAAACAAATGACACGACGACTCTAGTATGGCGATATAGCGTCCTTCTGTCTAAATGTTAAATCCCCCATGTTAAGTGCTCACTTTGAAGTGGTTGAGCAGTTTACGGGTACCAGTAAACCTAAAAGCCATGCCGATGGTAGTGCAGCTATTGGCAGTCTCTAGTGTCGGGAAATCAGGGGGACAACAATCATTTGAAGAGAAAGAGAGAAAGAGAGGGAGGGAGGGAGGGAGAGGGAGAGAGAGAGGGAGAGAGAGAGAGAGAGAGAGGGAGAGAGAGAGAGAGAGAGAGACGCCGCGCCTCTTGTAGTTAGAACAGGGACAGCCAGAGACTAGGGTATATAAATCCGACCAATGCTTGTTGAAGTCAGATGTACTGATACTGAGCCACCGGCTTGACGAAATCACCACAATTAACTTGATGATGAACATATTTTTAAATACAAAATCGAAAAAAAAATTATATTAATATATAATATAATATAATATAATATAATATAATATAATATACAATATATAATTGGTATAAACCAAAAAGGTTGAGCAGCACATATTGCGAAGAATAGAAAGTACAAATGACCAGAGATACCAGTTCAAAATTTGCTCACCAAAAACAGTAGCACCTAAACATATGATAGTAAGACAAAAGTAATGGTAACTACTAAACAATTCTATAGGCTAAATATTACCATGTAAATATAGCTAGCGCTGAAGTGTTTAAGGCTGATCAAATCATTACACATGAAACTAGCTTTGATGAATATCACAGATCTAGAATCGCAGAATTCTGATGGTTTTGAGGGTGAAACAAACATTGCTAACATAAATAAATGAATGAGTTGAGTTGAGTTGAGTTGAGTTAAGAACCGACATCACTTCACTCAGGACATACGTGCTCCGTCAGCTCGTTCAACAGCCAGCCAAGAGTCATACTACTAATCGTTCCCACCGCTATCTGATTAAATGTTCTCTTGGTCTTCCCTCTCAGTAATGAGATTTTTCCAGAACCCCTGCCGATCCCCCGCAATCTCATTCCTTCCACATATGGGTTCTCAATGTGTTCCTCCGCCTTCTCCACCTGGAAATGAATGAATTACCAAACAACGAGAAGCAGACGGTTAGCTTTACTGGAACACTATCACAAGTAACACAGTGGACGTTGCGGCTAAAGCCTTCTTCAGCATAGGAAAAAACTATTACTGCTATTATGGCAGCATTTACAGAGTGGGCTGGATAGAGCAAGAGATCAAATGGCCACATTCTTAAGGATAGGAGAAAAAAGACAACCAATGAAACACACACCACTAAACTGTCTTAGGCGGTTCACAAGATGAGGATGTCAAACTGTTGAACATATTGCAGGGCAACATCCAGGATGTCAACTGTTGAACATACTGCAGGGCAACATCCAGGTCACTAGAAAAACCAGGGCGTGCAAGAAACAACGACGTAACATAGACGTGCAATAAAGTTGGGTTCTGGCGTAGACTGCTGTGAACAGGGCATGACTTCAATGTCGGTCTGGGGAGTAATTAATCTGATGACGATGACGATGATGACGATGATGATGAGGAATCTGTGCTGCCCTAAGGTTTCCCATCAAGCGAAACGTCACTGGGGAAAGCAGGCTCATTCTCCTGCCGCTAACTGTCCAGTTATTTCTGTTTATATAAAGCCATGAAGTCGGCTTCCGCGGCTCTGGGGTTAGGCAACGCAGTTTCACAGTTCTCCAACACTCCGGGTCCAGTTTGAAATCAGCCGTAGGTGATTTGGGAGTAGGTTGATTAGCGTCCATTTCGATGATACGAGCGTCGTTTCGTTCAGAAAGCTATGGCAAACTAGTGAACTAATATATTCTAGAAAATCAGAAACAGACAATACATATTAGATATTTAAGAAAAAAAAAAAAAAGCAACACAAGGCGTAAATAGAAGAGATCGCAGATATCAGCACCGAGCAGAAAGACTGACAGATCGCCCAACATAACAGAGGTTTAATGGTCTTGAAAGGGGAAGACTAGCGAAACGACTTTGTAGAATCTACAAGAAACAGGGTAAAATAATACCTCAGTATTTCTCCTCCCCCCTCCCTTTTTGGGGTACTGGCTTCCTTGGTAGGCTGTGTTTGGGTCTGAGTGCTAGGTGCAAGGCACACTACCATATATTGTTTCGTCCCTTCCGTATTTCAGTCTTCTCTCCTTTATTTTTCCCTGAGCGCCACATGTCCAGTGTTCCTTAGCTCCACCTCACACGTCACTCTGTAAACTAAATTTTACGTGTTATATTATAAGACGTACATTTCGGCGTTTATGTCGCCACTTTTTTGTTTAGTTTAGTCGACGGATCAACATCACGGCACATGGGTGTAACCCATAAGTGCTCCGTTCTACTCCTAACTCAGTTTCTCAGCTCAGTGCACGAACTCCGTAGCACCGGCGAGAATCCTGAAATACTTTGGGTAGATTTTTAACTGGAAATTGTGCCCCGGTAGCGCCGTTTTTCGATTTCCAACTGCCAAGATGCCCCAAGGTTGTTTTCTACACCTCTATGCTTCGCTGCTGAACTGGTGGTAACTTATGACGCCATACTGAAATTTTACAATCGTTCTAGAATCCAGACTGTAGTCGGAATATTCGCTTTGTGATGGCATTTCTACACAAGCCATTCCATACCATTTAAAAAATGTGAACTAAGCAGAGATGTGAAGCTTTACATTTTCATCCTCCCATTCATCCTAGGATTTATACCTTTGTTGGGCAATGAAAGATCCATCCTGATATAACAAGAAGCGGTCTGCCATAGTTTTGTCCCGAAAGACACGAGGAGGTTGCCTCAACCGGCACAAACAGCCATTAATTGTGTTAGTTTGTTGTTTTGTTTTTCGTTGTTTTATCTATTTGTGTTTTCCTGTCCTTGACAAAGATTCTTAGAATCGTAACGTCGGCCGCCCTTTGTTGTCCTATTGTAGTTATTTGTTATTTCATTATTTCATTTTATATATGTATTGATTACTTCTGATTTTTGGAATGTCACACTTTTGTTTTTCACCTGTGTACGATGGATTTTCTTAACTTGTAAGGCATGTGAATGTGCATTGTGTCTGTGTTTAGTATGTCTCTTCTTTTCGCAGGAGCAAAATATACCTAATTGTTTCCATGTTCATATTATTATATCCTGCTGCAGCCGCTGCTTTCTCTTACGGTCATAGGAAACTTGTATAGTGCAGCTATTTTTAAAATCGCATTCATATATGCTAAATATTTATCTCACAGTGTTTATTTTGTTCTTAACTAATTATTACTGTTGCTTGTTTCAAAATTTCGGATTTACCGCAGTAGTCATGGCAACATGTCTATGATACAAGTATTACATTCGGAAGCCGTTCCCCCCCCCCCCCCCCCCCCCCCCATTTTCCCATTGGCCGTGATGTCGTATCTCCCACAATTTCACATCTCGCTTGCACGGATCACTGAATGGGAGCTGTCAACGTCCAGTTCTTATGTTGGCATCTGCCACCTGCCCATACAGCACAGAGAATGACCTTTGGAATGCGTCCATCCACTTAATCTAGTATCACACTCGATCAAGTTATCGCAGTCCGCATTAGAAGCGTGTGCAAGGACGTGTGACCAGTCTGTAAGAGCACTTTAGCATTAAGTTACTCTTATCTTTCTGAGAGATGGCTTGGATAAAATACAGACATCGTAAGTGGAAACTGTTAAACCTCGCTGGACACAAGTAGTCCGGATCTCACCGCCACCCATAAGAGAGCTAGTTAATGACACAGGCGGTATCCCATAGACTATGGTTTCCTTTAAATTTGGGATTTCGCAACACACAGTTCATGAGTCACGCGAAAATAGTCGAAGCTTTGCAATTGCTGGTATCAGCCTCTGCATCAAAGGCAAAGTTGTCGTTAGCAACAGAACCTCAGTACGTCAAATTGCACATCACTTCCAGTTCGTCACCATTGCTCTTAAAAATCAACGATAGAACAATAGTCATCTCCGAACATCAGAAGCAAATTTAGTTTATATGAGCAGAAAAACAGTAGTTTATATTAGCAAAGAAACCTAGTTTATATGAGCAGAAAATTCTAGTTTACATCAGTAGAAAACCTAGTTTATATGAGCAAAAATTCATAGTGAATATTAGAAGAAAAACCTAGTTTACTTTAGCAGAAAATCTAGTTTATATGAGCAGACAAACCTAGTTTACATGAGCAAAAGACCTAGTTTATATAGGCAGAGAACCTAGTTTATATAGGCAGAAACATCTAGTTTACATGAGCAGAAAAACCTAGTTTATATGAGCAGACAAACCTAGTTTATATCAGCAGAAAAACCTAGTTTATTTGACTATAAAATTATGGTTTATGTGAATTTAAAAAAAAACCTAATTAATATAACTAGAATAACCTAGTTTATATGAATAGAATAACCTATATTAACATCAGCAGAATATCTCGTTATTATGAGTAGAAAAACCTGGATTATATGAGCAGAAAACCATAGTTTATATGAAAATAAAAACTTAGTTTGCTGGAGACGAAATCCTAGTTTACAGAGATGTCAACTTCAAACGTTTCATGTTTAAAAACAAAACAAAAACCATGCTATTCCCAGACATCTGACACCATAGAAAACCCAGTCAGGAAACCGTCGACTTGGAAAACAGTGTCATTTACTGCAAATCGTCTTCTCATATTTCATATGCAAGTATAGTTTACAAACCTTGTCACAAGCTTTCATTTACTACACTATTTGTCTCTTACTGTTTTTACAAATGTAATAAATAAATAATGTTCTCCTAATTCTTGCGATTTTATGTTATAATACACACAACAAATTGAAATTTAATGCATGTTTTCGTGATGAAATAAATCATTGTAATGACCATTGCCGGGCTCCATGGCCAAAGGCTTGCGAACGCGGTTCATGAGCCGCTTACCAGGCGACCGATTTGTGCAGCTGACCGTGTCGCGTTGTGTTATAACGTGTTGGTATGGAAGCCGGTCGTTCAGAAAGCAATGGCAAACAACTGAATGTAAAAACTTGCCTAGTACATCAACAGCAGCTGAAAATGCTGATGTTGACTGCAACGTCCTTTAAGGGAGATGCAACATAAAAAAAATGATCATTGTCACTGGTGTGATATTAAGACAATGGAGCACACATACATACGCACACACACATGCACCCACACTAAGTGGTTATAAAGAGCTTTCATTATATGTCCAGTAATGTAGTGTTTCATCTACATTTTCTTGGATTATTCTGTTGCAAAAATGCATTAATCCTCTTGTTTATCACAAGAAATGGAACTATGCAGAATTCGTATCTCTCACATAATTTTTTAACGATTTGTATATCACTCGACAATAATATGCTGTTTGTTACTGAAACAGTTATATTCCTATCACATCAGCCACTTGACTAAGACCTTCCTGATTACATTTCAACATACTCGTCTTTACAGCAATCAATCTAGCCACATATATTCTGCACACCCTTCCGTCTGTACAGCAGTCAATGTAACCCATCTTATCCTACACACCCTTCCGTCTGTACAGCAGTCAATGTAACCCATCTTATCCTACACACCCTTCCGTCTGTACAGCAGTCAATGTAACCCATCTTATCCTACACACCCTTCTGTCTGTACATATGTCAATGTAACCCATCTTATCCTACACACCATTCCGTCTGTACAGCAGTCAATGTAACCCATCTTATCCTACATACTCTTCTGTCTGTACAGCAGTCAATGTAACCCATCTTATCCTACACACCATTCCGTCTGTACAGCAGTCAATGTAACCCATCTTATCCTACACACCATTCCGTCTGTACAGCAGTCAATGTAACCCATCTTATCCTACACACCCTTCTGTCTGTACAGCAGTCAATGTAACCCATCTTATCCTACATACTCTTCTGTCTGTACAGCAGTCAATGTAACCCATCTTATCCTACATACTCTTCTGTCTGTACAGCAGTCAATGTAACCCATCTTATCCTACACACCCTTCTGTCTGTACAGCAGTCAATGTAACCCATCTTATCCTACACACCCTTCTGTCTGTACAGCAGTCAATGTAACCCATCTTATCCTACACACCCTTCTGTCTGTACATATGTCAATGTAACCCATCTTATCCTACACACCCTTCCGTCTGTACAGCAGTCAATGTAACCCATCTTATCCTACACACCCTTCTGTCTGTACAGCAGTCAATGTAACCCATCTTATCCTACACACCATTCCGTCTGTACAGCAGTCAATGTAACCCATCTTATCCTACACACCCTTCTGTCTGTACATATGTCAATGTAACCCATCTTATCCTACACACCCTTCTGTCTGTACATATGTCAATGTAACCCATCTTATCCTACACACCCTTCTGTCTGTACATATGTCAATGTAACCCATCTTATCCTACACACCCTTCTGTCTGTACAGCAGTCAATGTAACCCATCTTATCCTACACACCCTTCTGTCTGTACATATGTCAATGTAACCCATCTTATCCTACACACCATTCCGTCTGTACAGCAGTCAATGTAACCCATCTTATCCTACACACCCTTCTGTCTGTACATATGTCAATGTAACCCATCTTATCCTACACACCCCTCCGTCTGTACAGCAGTCAATGTAACCCATCTTATCCTACACACCCTTCTGTCTGTACATATGTCAATGTAACCCATCTTATCCTACACACCCCTCCGTCTGTACATATGTCAATGTAACCCATCTTATCCTACACACCCCTCCGTCTGTACATATGTCAATGTAACCCATCTTATCCTACACACCCCTCCGTCTGTACATATGTCAATGTAACCCATCTTATCCTACACACCATTCCGTCTGTACAGCAGTCAATGTAACCCATCTTATCCTACACACCCTTCCGTCTGTACAGCAGTCAATGTAACCCATCTTATCCTACACACCCTTCCGTCTGTACAGCAGTCAATGTAACCCATCTTATCCTACACACCCTTCTGTCTGTACAGCAGTCAATGTAACCCATCTTATCCTACACACCCTTCTGTCTGTACAGCAGTCAATGTAACCCAGAGTACCCTACATACTCTTCTGTCTGTACATATGTCAATGTAACCCATCTTATCCTGCATACTCTTCTGTCTGTACAGCAGTCAATGTAACCCAGAGTACCCTACATACTCTTCTGTCTGTACAGCAGTCAATGTAACCCAGAGTACCCTACATACTCTTCTGTCTGTACATATGTCAATGTAATCCATCTTATCCTGCATACTCTTCTGTCTGTACAGCAGTCAATGTAACCCAGAGTACCCTACATACTCTTCTGTCTGTACATATGTCAATGTAACCCATCTTATCCTGCATACTCTTTTGTCTGTACAGCAGTCAACCTGGCCCAGTTGATTCTGCTTACTAGTTTTTCTTGTCCTGTTGATGGAGATTTTGGTCTAAACGTTTGTCGGTTTAAGTGTGTTTTTTCTCACCTATCTAACACATATCCCTCTGTCTACCTACCTGTCTACTTATCTGCCTACTTGCATGCTTACCTACACATTTACTTACCTATCTTCTTACTTGTCTGCCAGTTTCCTCATGCTTATACCTACTTGCCTACCTATCAGCCTACCTGCATACCAACTTATTTAATCTCAGTCTGTCTACTTAAATACCTACCTGCCTATCAACCTGCTTCTTTATTTCACTGTATGCATGTCATCTGTCGGCACACTTTGGCTGCATCTACCCATCACTATTACAATATTCTTTACCCTGTTTGTCTATCTCTGTCAGCTAGTCTGCATGTTTGTCGGTCCATGTATCTATTACAATATTCTCTACCCTGTTTGTCTATCTCTGTCAGCTAGTCTGCATGTTTGTCTGTCCATGTATCTATTACAACCTCCTTCGCCCCATCTTCTTACTTTCTACATCTTCTTGTTTGTGAATCAAGAATCATTCCCCTCACCTTCTTTCTGGAAGGGTCAACGTCCTCATCTATGTACTGCAGGGTTGTCTGTAGCTCGGTGGGCGATGCAGGGTTGCTGGCCTGGGCAGCTCCTGTCAGCAGGAGCAAGGGTGCCGTGTCAGGGTCGTGCCGGGGAGAGCTGGCTGATGAGTTTTCTCGGGAGGAGCCGTTAGTCTGGCTACTGCTGCTTCCTTTAGTGGTGTCACTGTTCTGGAGAGACATATCGAAATAGGATAAATGTTTCTGGAGAGAGATTACCATACATGATACACATACCGAACTAGTCTCTGCCCAGCATACTTCACACGTAGATGTAACACCCCTTGCTCAATAATCCCCGCCACTGACACGTCATCCCTAATCATCCCATTTTTTCTTCAGTTTCGAAATCACCCAGGTAACAATACTCGGCTGTCCAATGTGTTCGAATCACCATCGTATCATTATCATAGGCCCTGCCAACTGGCATTGGCTTTCTTGCATCTGCACAGATCTTGATGCCTTGTGTTCTAGGTCAGTTCTACTGGTGACACTCAACCATGTCATTGTTGTTCCTCAGCGGCATTTTCTCTCTGCTTGTTCTTGACCACTGATATTTCCAGTTATCACTATGTTTTAATGCCCTTCTTCTTATCACATGACCAAGGGACACTGTTTGTCTCCTTATTATATTTGTATATAACGTTTTGTAATCTTTTTAAGGCATTCGTTGTTAGATACTCTGGCAGTCCAAGGTATTCACAATATGTTCCCAGAACCTCATCTCTTTAGCTCTAGTCACTGCTTTAGGTGTGAGTTCATTTTCCATTATGCACTTCGATACAGCAGAAGATTTTGTATATACATTTTCAATATTTTCTGTCTGACATTCAATGATAATGACTCATTGCATAGATACCTTTTATTTAACGAAATACACATGTCCTTGGCCTGTTCTACTTTTACTCCCTGTCAATCTGTCAACCATTTTCCATCTGATGTTACCATTGTCCGCAAATATTGACATTTATTGACATTTTTAAAGATGTTTCTACTATAATAATATCACATGGTGTTACCTGTTACTTTGAATATGTCCATTGTTTCCGTCTTTTGATATTCAAGTAAAATCCCCCTTTGGCTCTCTCTCTCTCTCTCTCTCTCTCTCTCTCTCTCTCTCTCTCTCTCTCTCTCTCTCGCTCTTACTACAATGTCCAACAACTCTTGTAGATCTATTTCCTTGTCATCTGTTAATACATTGTCATCCGCGTGTCATAGATTATGTATATTGTATCCCCCAACTGGTATTCCTGGCCTCTCATTGATCTCTCTCATTATTACTTTGCTAGAGGGAAACAACAGATGCGCTTATTTTACTCGTTGCTTTATCTGTTCATAATGTCCCACATTGTTTCGATTCTAATTACTCACTTCATCATGGAGCTTTCACATCAATGTTTATATCCCCCAACATTCTGATTACTTCATCATGAAGCTTTCACATCAATGTTTATATCTTCCAACATTCTGATCACTTCATCACGGAGCTTTCACAACAATTGTCATATCCTCCAACATTCTGATCACTTCATCACGGAGCTTTCACATCAATTGTCATATCTTCCAACATTCTGATCACTTCATCTTGGAGCTTTCACATCAATGTTTATATCTGCCAACATTCTGATCTCTTCTGAGGTAGGCGCGTGCCCTGCAACGTTGTATTCTCTCTTCAATGGTTGGAAAATCAAGAAGGTAGCGCATCGCCCTGCATGCTGTATCTCTTGTACATCCAAGAATAATGCGCATAGCTTCATTCTGTATCCTTTCCATCCTTTCTATCTGCTTATGGCTGAGAGTCAGGATTGCCATTGCATACTCCAAAACAGACATGACCAGCCCCTCGTACAGAAGACATAGAAGGCGCTGCTTACAGTTTGCTGCCCACATCACCTGCATCGCTGCCAAACCCCGCTTGGCCTTTGTTATCACCTGGTCTATGTGCACATTATAAGCAAGGCTTCGATCAAACCGTATCCCCAGGTAGTTCATTGCCTGCGTTCTTTCCACCGTCTCTGAACACAGCATTACAGTTGGTGTTGGAGTGTTGACAATATGATTATTCAACGAGAACCAAGTCACTGTTGCCTTTGTTTGGTTGAACATTGCCCCAGCTTCATCACACCAAGTACTTATGCGATTGAGTTCGGTTTGTAGTTCCACAACCTCCTCTCTATCCTTACCCTGACGATACACTAAAACATCATCGGCATATGACAATGTCCTGCCAGGTCCAGTGATCTGCTCACTGGTGATTCTCACTGTGTAGGCGTTGAACAGTACCGGAGATAATGGTGATCCCTGTGGTAGGCCAGGATATATTGTTGTTGGTTCCGAAGTCCAACTGCCACATCTAAAAACTACTTTCCGTTGGAAGAGGGCTGCAGCGATCCAACTAAGGAGGAATGGACTTACGTTTAGTTCGAGAAGCTGAAACATTAAAAAATCCAGTGGTACTCTGTTGTATGCGTCCTCAAGATCAATCGCTGCAGCAACGGTTTCAGTGCCTGAGTAGAAACCTTCATAGACATCCTGGGCAAAGACTGCTGCATTGGTCCAGGTTTCTCTTTTGAACGGCGCCTACCTCAGAATTAACGCAAACACACAACATCCACTGCATAGTGAAATTAGGAAGGTGAAGGGCAGCAGGTTAAAAAGAGGACGGTCGTGGATTGGTCAAGCCGAAGACATTCTTCAACAGGTGTGTTCACTTGAGGACTTAGAACCTGGCGAGGAGTGGGTGCAAGTGCCAACAGACTTTTGCACATCCTTTTCAGTTTGCATCCAACTAGATAGAAAATGCAGACAAGAAAATCCGGCTGCTGTTGAGGCTGAAGTACAAGCGTTGATTTTCGAGAATTCGCTAGACGGTGACGCGGTCATCTACACAGATGGGTCAGTCGTCCGACATGTGAGAAGCTCATGGGCCTTTACAGCTCGGGCCGGAGGGAGAATTGTGAAGGAGGACTCTGGTGCTTTCACTGAAACCACAAGCAGCCTGACCATGGAAGTCATGGCAGTAAGTAAAGCAATAACATGGCTCGAGACACAGACATTCACTAGGGCTTGTTTCCTTAGCGACTCAATGAACATGATCAAGAGGATAGAGGAGGGGTCGATCCGAAGAGAATGGTTGCTGCCTCTGGAGCGGTCTCGACTGGCAAAGATTAGTTTCATCTTCGTGCCAGGGCATGCGGGAGTACAAGGAAATGAGCGGGCTGACAAGCTCGCAGGTGAGGCTACGGTGGAGGGCGGACGCGCCATGGACCAGGCCGACATTCTGAATTCTCTACGAGAAGTAAGACTTTTGCGAGAACCAAGTGATGACTGTGAATCTGCAACAATGGCCAGACTGCGAGAGCAACAAATTAAAAGAGGGGTGGCCAAACAAGAACACTACGCAGGAAGCCAAAGAAGATTGATAAACCAACACAGAACTGGCGTCGTTAGCCGCTACACGTTGCGGGATTTGCTGAGGAGGGGATCCGAGCACTTGTGGACTGAATGGTTCGATGTGCAATGAGGATGATCTGTCGACTAACTAACTAACTAACTATTCTGATCTCTTCATCATGGAGCTTTCACATCAATGTTCATATCTTCCAACATTCTGATCACTTCATCACGGAGCTTTCACATCAATTGTCATATCTTCCAACATTCTGATCACTTCATCACAAAGCTTTCATAACAATTGTCATATCTTCCAACATTCTGATCACTTCATCATGGAGCTTTAACATCAATGTTTATATCTTCCAACATTCTGATCACTTCATCATGGAGCTGTCACATCAATTATCATATCCCCCAACATTTTGATCACTTCTTCACAAAGCTTTCTCATCAATTGTCATATCCCCCAACATTCTGATCACTTCATCATGGAGCTTTCACATCAATTGTCATATCTTCCAACATTCTGATCACTTCATCACAGAGCTTTCACATCAATTGTCATATCCCCCAACATTCTGATCACTTCATCACAAAGCTTTCATAACAATTGTCATATCTTCCAACATTCTGATCATTTCATCATGGAGCTTTCACATCAATTGTCATATCTTCCAACATTCTGATCACTTCATCATGGAGCTTTCACATCAATGTTTATATCTTCCAACATTCTGATCACTTGATCATGGAGCTTTCACATCAATGTTCATATCTTCCAACATTCTGATCACTTAATCATCAAGTTAGAATAAAAATAAAACCCAAGAAGCTGACAAATCATCCCAGCATAAGATGGACACCAGGAACCGTCCTGGGAGGTAAAGGTGAGCTGTGTGGTAATGCCCATATCTCCTACAGAGTGCCAATGACTGTATACAAATATGAGGCTAAAACATATACTCAATAAGCCTCAAGGTGTGAAGGAGAGTCGTCTACTCTACTCTACTCTACTCTACTCTACTCTACTCTACTCTATCCCGCCCGCTCACCTACTCCATCTCACTCACTTTACATCACTTCACTTAACTATAAAACCCAACGGAGCCCATTTAATTCCACTAGATATTCACTCAGCAGGTGTAGGCACCTGGAAGGAGACAAGACAACACTCGGGGTATCAAACATGCAGTCACTTAAGACATAACATTGCAGTAAAACAAGGCAGATAGCGTTTTGTGCCAGATTTCGCCACAAATTGCAGGTAGATAAGCTTGCAGTGCTATAACGTGCCTTCTTATTTAGTGAGGCCATGAAGTTTAATCTTGAATGCCCACGTTTAACTGCTAAAATATCTTGAATGCCCACGTTTAACTGCCAGAACATCTGTAACATTTGCAACATCAAAACCCCAGTCTGTAGTTTAGTACAACAGGCATAAACAGCAGCGTCTGGATGTTGCAATCTTGTCAACAACTATAACCAAGAAAGCCCGTTTGTTGTAATTTGGTACAACATTTACATTGTAGCAACGTGTTATTATTATCATCATCATGTGCCATGCTGATAAGCACTGAGGCTTACGGTTTGTTGCCAACAACGATCACTACAGTCTTCGATGAGGTCTGTGTTTGTGTCCCGATTATTTCTTGTGGCCAAGGCATTACCTACGCCTTCTCCTTGCTCGTTTTCCATGCATTCTGCCAGCTGTCGCTAAGTTTTCTAGTCTATTTATCCTCGTAACATGTATAAACACATCTTGGATGTCTAAATCTAACTCATCTAATCAGTTTACTGTTTTAATTTGCACTTACGTATCAACTATCACCCATGCTGAAACATCCGAACATTCCTATGTTCACAAAACGACAGATAATAAACAACATATTCACACAAACATTATGCTACCAATCTTAAACTTGGACATTATCCAAATCACACTTACGCAAAATCAACACCTGGGATATAAGATGCCCGAGGAGAGCTACCAGCTTAACAATCCGAGACCGAATAAGAAATGGTGTTGTCTGACAGACAATGGGATCAACACATTGTGACACATTTATCGAAAGACAGAAGATCAAATGGTTTGGCCATCTCGTTAGAATGCAACACCATCAACTACCAACACTGGCCATACATCGAAGATCATCTGCGACGAGGGCAAGAAGACGCCCTAGAGAAGAAAATAGATTGACGACATCGAAGCCATTGTACAATCACATTGAATAACACTATTCAGCGCCACCCATCGGGTGCTGCAAAGCCAGTTATTCCTCCCCACGTCCCTTGACGGCAAAAATGGATGATAATGAAAAACAGAATCCACACTTAATGGATTGCTCGATTTATTGCCTACCACTACCATATTTTGCTGCATCTTGCCAGGTGCTTAATGCAGAATTATTTATCATAAAAGGTGAATGCGCGAATTATATTTTGGAACAAAGAGTGTCTGATATTGTCCGAATATGGAGCAACGTTATCCTCAAAGTAATCGCAGTTACTATGAAATCTGTCCGTCGGCACAACCCTGGCTTTCGATTTCCAATTGCTATGGCTTCGATGTACTTGAGTTTATTGTTCGTAGAATATCCGTGTGGTTTACTTTGTTTCTTCTAGGACTTTTTCATTTCTTTTTCAGTGCATCCATGGTAGTCTTTGCATTTCTCCCAGAAACCATTAGATGTTTCACAACCTGTCAGCTTATTGTCTATGTTTCACATGATATAATATTTTTCAAACATGAACGTCAGTGTTGTACATGGCAGAACAGTTTCACAAATGAATGTCCTTGTCTTGTTGCAGGGTATAACAGTTTCACACAAGACAGTTGTGTGTTTGTAATTGTATACAGCAGTTTCACACATGTCAGTCTGTATGTTCATGTTGTTACTTGATATAACAGTTTCACACATGTCAGTCTGTATGTTCATGTTGTTACTTGATATAACAGTTTCACACATGTCAGTCTGTATGTTGTTACTTGATATAACAGTTTCACACATGTCAGTCTGTATGTTCATGTTGTTACTTGATATAACAGTTTCACACATGTCAGTCTGTATGTTCATGTTGTTACTTGATATAACAGTTTCACACATGTCAGTCTGTATGTTGTTACTTGATATAACAGTTTCACACATCTCAGTCTGTATTTTCATGTTGTTACTTGATTTCTTCTTCTTCTTTTTAATGCTGCGTTAATCCGGAGTTTTTTTTTTTTTCGGGCGTGATTGCGTTGTGCCTGTTTACAGCAGAGCTGTGTTCTTGCGCCGTTAGGCCGACACATCCGACTTCTCCAGGCATTTGTTGAACGGGTTAACCTTCCCGGTGTTACTTGATATAGCAGTTGCACAAATGACAGTCTGTGTTGCTACGTGATATAACAGTTTCACACATTGATTTATTTGCTTGTTTTGGGATTTGAGATTTCAATATTGAGCACAACCCACTACTGACAACGCTGATCGTATTCTGGTATGAATCTAAGGCCTATCCACGTCAATGCGGAAGCACTAGACTCGAGTTTCGCTCTCGTTTGAGCTCGTCAGTAGTGCATATCCTTGGACGGATCCGGAAACAAACCCCGGATCATTGGTGTGTGAAGCGGGTGTGTAACCATGCGACACACGCTGGACACGGCCAAATTATCATAACAGAATATTACAACGTCACCAATCGTAGGCTGTAGCTCAAGATTTGCCAGATCGCCGCGACTGACGTCCGTCAGTCGATGTGGACCCGAACGATCAGGTCTTCTCACTGGCGAGGCACACAAGGCCGCCTAAATTCCAGCGAGCAATAATCAAATTGATTTATTTGGTTGTTTCGGGATTTGAGATTTAAATATTGAGCACAACCCACTACTGGCAACGCTGATCGTATTCTGGTATGAACCTAAGTTATCTATAGAAACCTCATGCTATGGATAAGGATAACCCGACCAACAGTTAACTCCAATCTCAAGCTACAGATAATGATAACCAGACCAACAGATAACTCCCACCTCAATCCACAATAATTATAACCCCACCAACAGATAACTCAAACATAAAGCTACAGATAACGATAACCCGACCAACAGATAACTCTAAACCAAACTACTGATAATTTTAATTTAAACTACTGAAAATTCATTCGTTCATTCATTCATTCATTCATTCATTCATTCATTAGCATGTCTTTTGCAGAACCTCGCTCCCATAACAACCTTCCGGACAACTTCTCGATCACAAGTAAGATGTCCCGCTCCCATACACCCATCTGGAGATCATCCACCACATCCTGCACCCATCTTCTCTTTGGCCTTCCTTTTCCTCTCTTCCCAGGCATATACCCTTCCATTATTGTTCTCTCCAAACTTTCATGACGTTTCAAGTGACCAAAATATTTCAATGTTCTTTGTTTTATTCAATTGTTTGAGTTTTTGAAGAGCATCTTATAGTCGTCGTTTAATTTCTTTCATTGTGTCACTATTGTTGGTAATCAATGACCCAAGATACAGAAAATTAGAGCCCGAATTAGATATAACTTCAACTCAAACTACATCTAACTCCAATCCGAACTACAGGTAACCATAACCTGATACACAGATAACTCTAACCCAAGCCACAGATAATGATAACCCAACCCAAACTATAGATAACTACGGTCTGAGTTACAAACCTGATCCACAGATAACTCTAACCCAAGCCACAGATAATGTAAATCCCAAACTATAGATAACTACAGTCTGAGCTACTAACCTGATCCACAGATAACTCTAACCCAAGCCACAGATAATGTCAATCCCAAAGTATATACAGTCTGAGTTATATACAGTCTGATAACTACAGTCTGAGTTACAAACCTGATCCACAGATAACTCTAACCCAAGCCACAGATAATGTAAATCGCAAACTATAGATAACTACAGTCTAAGTTACAAACCTGATCCATAGATAACTCTAACACAAGCCACAGATAATGTCAATCCCAAACTCTAGATAACTACAGTTTGAGTTACAAACCTGATCCATAGATAACTTTAGCCCAAGCCACAGATAATGTCAATCCCAAACTACAGGTTACAGTCTGAGATACAAACCTGATGGCTGGTTTTGCTGACCAGGGAGTCCCGCCTGAGCTGTTCCATGGACTGTGTTGCCCCTCTGAGAGCCACACTACATGATCTGAATTTAGGCCGCTTGGCCATCTCTTGCTCGAGTCTGGCTCTTTTTATATAATTTCTGAAACAGACAGGGAATAAATAAGTGAGGATGTCAACAGACGTTCACAGACAGGGAATAAATCAGAGAAGATGTCAACAGACGTTCACAGACAGGGAATAAATCATAGAAGATGTCAACAGATTTTGGGAATTGCTTGACCTTGGTGATGCAACATATGTTCAACTACACCAAACAGCGGGATAGAGAATGGGAAGGGAGAACATTGAAGAGGTGACATAAAACATGACTAGCTACGACACTGAGGTAAACACGATAGCAACTAGAATGTGATTTAATTATTTATCAATAAATTATGATATGACATGGAAGCTTAGTGGTTAGTGCACTTGCATGCCAAGACAATGAGTCGTGGTTCAGACCGCAGCAGGAGTCCTATTGTCCGACTAGTGCGGCTCTAGGGATTCCCAGCCTAGTGCAAAGGGGACCGGGCGGTTCTCAGAAAGTTCTGGGAGTTGTCTGGGAATGAAGGGTATTGAAGAAGAGAACTGGACAATCCACTTCATTAAACCAGGGCCAAGCGTTTTAGGAATTGGCTAAGAATGTGTGGAGATCTAGCATTCACACCTCAGCGGTAGCAAAGTGTGGAGACCTACCACACACACCTCAGTGGTAGCAAAGTGTGGAGACCTATCACACACACCTCAGTGATAGCAAAGTGTGGAAGCCTACCACACACACCTCAGCGGTAGCAAAGTGTGTAAACCTACCACACACACCTCAGTGATAGCAAAGTGTGGAAACCTACCACACACACCTCAGCGGTAGCAAAGTGTGGAAACCTACCACACACACCTCAGCGGTAGCAAAGTGTGAAAACCTACCACACACACCTCAGCGGTAGCAAAGTGTGGAGACCTACCACACACACCTCAGTGATAGCAAAGTGTGGAAACCTACCACACACCTCAGAGGTAGCAAAGTGTGGAGACCTACCACACACACCTCAGCGGTAGCAAAGTGTGGAGACCTACCATACACACCTCAGTGATAGCAAAGTGTGGAAACCTACCACACACACCTCAGCGGTAGCAAAGTGTGGAAACCTACCACACACACCTCAGCGGTAGCAAAGTGTGGAAACCTACCACACACACCTCAGAGGTAGCAATGTGTGGAGATCTAGCACTCACACCTCAGAGGTAGCAAAGTGTGGAGACCTACCACACACACCTCAGTGGTAGCAATGTGTGGAGACCTACCACACACACCTCAGTGGTAGCAAAGTGTGGAGACCTAGCACTCACACCTCAGCGGTAGCAAAGTATGGAGACCTAGCACTCACACCTCAGCGGTAGTAAAGTATGGAGACCTAGCACTCACACCTCAGTGGTAGCAATGTGTGGAGATCTAGCACTCACACCTCAGAGGTAGCAAAGTGTGGAGATCTACCACACACACCTCAACGGTAGCAAAGGCTACGTCGATCTACATCTGACTGTAGTAATACACTAGCATTCACTGATTCATGCCGAAGGATAATATATCTCCGCCTGTGATATCATCGTGTTATTTATTTTGTTTTGTTGTAGCTTCCACAATTTCTATGCTTAGTAAACGGAACTTTACATTTATAAAACATATTCATGTGATTATGTACCACATCTGGTACAAGCCTACATTTGTTTGCCACTGAATCAGGTAATCGTGCTATTCCCCGGAATGATGACGCAAGCTTGCATTATGACATATAGTATGAAACCAAGCATCACTGTCACTGCACTCAGGGCATTCTCACACGTGATTCCCCGGAATGATGACGCAAGCTTGCATTACGATATATAATATGAAACCATGCATCACTGTCACTGCACTCAGGGCATTCCCACACGTGCTCCAACACATTAAGCAGTGGCCAACGAAGAGTTCCCAAGCTGATAGTCTCGCATCAGTCATATTGTTCCACTAAATGATCAATCACGTCAGCTTAAATTATACCGCTTCCCCCAGTTTGAGAATGAACTGCCATCTATGTACTGGGGCACCCAGGCGTGAAAGCCAACTGATGGGCCAGGTATTATCAGCACCTTAAGAGATGCAGGACGAACAGACGACTTTAAGGACACATGGGTATTTGCTTCTGTGTCCAAAATGAGGGATATGGCAGTGAAGCAGTGTACGTCAGAGACGAGCATTTTGTCAAGAGCACAAAGGTAACCATTCAATAATGCACTGGCGGAGTATGTAAGAGCGATATCGGAGCACCTATTGTATTGTCACCGAATCTTTTTTTCCTGTACAGTGAAAATATTTTCAGAAATATAGAAGATATGGAAGGAATCAATATTGGGGGACGATACATCAATAACATTAGATATGCTGATGATACATATTGATTGCACACAATGAACAGGACCTGCAAAATTTAGTAGATGCGGTTGTTGCACACAGTGAACAACTGGGGTTAGAACTGAATATTAAGAAGACACAGATTATGGTCGTCACTGAGAAGAAGGAAATACCACAATGTGATATTCGAGTAAATGGGCATATTCTTAAGCAAGTGAATCGATACAGTTATCTCGGCACAGTCATAACATCTGATGGGAGATTACTTGAAAAGATTAGAGAAAGAATTGCCATTGCAAAGGTAGCCTTTTGCAAGATGACAAACATACTGACCAATAAAAAGATATCAATTGAAACGAGAAAAAGAGTGTTGAAGTGCTACATAGAATCCGTACTTTTGTGTGGATGTGAAGCGTGGACAATGAGCAGACAAGCTGAAAAAACATCTGATGGTTGTGGAAATGTGGCTTTCTGAGGAAATTGCAAAGAATACCATCGACAGACAGAAAAACCAATGAACAAGTCTTCAAGAAACAAATGAAGATCGTAAACTGATTAGAGACATTAGACGTAAACAGTCAAAATTTTGTGGGCATGTTACGAGAAGAAATTAATTGGAGAACTTGGTGAAGACTGGCAAGATCGAAGGGGAGAGACCAAGGGGAAGACCGAGAAGTAAATACCTGGATGGCTTGGCCACGTGACATGGTCGAGACAGAAACATGGAGCTGACCCACGACTCTGGTGATCGAGTGAGATGGCAGAACATGACCACCACGCTTATCGGCATGGCACATGATGGATGGATGGATGGATTGTATTGTCCGGAGTGCAATGATGACGATCCTCACCAATAACTAACTGATGATATTATCCCATTGAATGATAAAACAAGGCTGCATTCATCGTACATTCCATTTAGTGATAATGAAGATAGAGTTATTTGTATTACTTCACTATGTGATAGATATTAATACTAACATTAATCAGCTTGTCTCAGTGAGTGATACTAAAGCTGGAATTAACTGTTTTATTTCCATACCCACAAGTGATGCTTGAATTTAAAGTTTTAAGTGACAGTAGCGCCAAGTGATTGATAACAGTTTAGAAGTTACTTTAGTACGTAAATAAATACAAGACAATTACGTGCTCTTTATGGTACATTGGACATATGATAAAAAGCCACACTGGGCATATGATAAAAAGGCACATTAAACATATGATAAAAAGCCACAATGGGCATATGATAAAAAGCCACAATGGGCATATGATAAAAAGCCACAATGGGCATATGATAAAAAGGCACATTAGACATGATAAAAAGGCACATTAGACATATGACAAAAAGGCATATTATACATGGGCATATGATAAAAATGCACATTAGACATATGATAAAAAGGCACATTAGACATATGATAAAAAGGCACATTAGACATATGACAAAAAGGCACATTAGACATATGATAAAAAGGGACGTTAGACATATGATAAAAAGGCACATTAGACATATGATAAAAAGGCACATTAGACGTATGATAAAAAGGCACATTAGACGTAAGATAAAAAGGCACATTAGACATATGATAAAAAGGGACGTTAGACATATGCATTGGCCATAATGTACTAGACATATCTGTGTTTTTTCCCCCATAAATAAATGGCCATTCGGTGGATGATGTCAGTGCCACACAGACCGCCTTGAATTTCCAAGGACATTCGGTGGATGATGTCAGTGCCACACAGACAGCCTTGACGGTCCAAGGACATTTGGTGGATGATGTCAGTGCCACACAGACCGCCTTGAATTTCCAAGGACATTCGGTGGATGATGTCAGTGCCACACAGACCGCCTTGACGGTCCAAGGACATTCGGTGGATGATGTCAGTGCCACACAGACCGCCTTGACGGTCCAAGGACATTTGGTGGATGATGTCAGTGCCACACAGACCGCCTTGAATTTCCAAGGACATTCGGTGGATGATGTCAGTGCCACACAGACCGCCTTGACTTTCCAAAGACATTTGGTGGATGATGTCAGTGCCACACAGACCGCCTTGACTTTCCAAAGACATTTGGTGGATGATGTCAGTGCCACACAGACAGCCTTGACGCTCCAAGGACATTCGGTGGATGATGTCAGTGCCACACAGACCGCCTTACTGTGATGTGGCCAGTGTAACAATACTCAATGTGTGATGTGGTAACTGTAACAACACTTATCGAGTGACATGATCAGTGTAACAATATTCATTGTGTGATGTGGTGTGCGCTCAGTGAGGAGCGGCTCGCCGGAAGAGCAGCTGGCCGAGTGGCTAGAACGCCGGTCTCTCATTCGGGAGATCAGGGTTCGATCGCTCGGGAAGGTGTGGGATTTTTTTCTGTCGGGGCCAAAAAGAAAATCCTAACCTGCACAGTTCGCGGCGACTGCACTAGCCAGGCGGCCTTAATTCCTCAGGCTCAAAGACCCCTCTGCCATATACCGCAAGGTACTATACTGGCAGTAAATGACAGTTTTTTTGACAGATGTGGTCAGTGTATCAATACTCAATGTGTGATGTGGTCAGTGTATCAATACTCAATGTGTGATGTGGTCAGTGTAACAATACTCAATGTGTGATGTGGTCAGTGTAACAATACTCAATGTGTGATGTGGTCAGTGTAACAATACACATTGAGTGATGTGGTCAGTGTATCAATACTCAATGTGTGATGTGGTCAGTGTAACAATACACATTGAGTGATATGGTCAGTGTAACAATACACATTGAGTGATGTGGTCAGTGTAACAATACTCAATGTGTGATGTGGTCAGTGTAACAATACTCAATGTGTGATGTGGTCAGTGTAACAATACTCAATGTGTGATGTGGTCAGTGTAACAATACACATTGAGTGATGTGGTCAGTGTAACAATACACATTGAGTGATGTGGTCAGTGTAACAATACACATTGAGTGATGTGGTCAGTGTAACAATACTCAATGTGTGATGTAGTCAGTGTAACAATACTCATCGAATGATGTGGTCAGTGTAACAATACTCAATGAGTGATGTGGTCAGTGTAACAATACTCAATGTGTGATGTGGTCAGTGTAACAATACTCAATGTGTGATGTGGTCAGTGTAACAATAATCAATGTGTGATGTGGTCAGTGTAACAATACACATTGAGTGATGTGGTCAGTGTAACAATACTCATTGAATGATGTGGTCAGTGTAACAATACTCATCGAATGATGTGGTCAGTGTAACAATACTCATTGAATGATGTGGTCAGTGTAACAATACTCATCGAATGATGTGGTCAGTGTAACAATACTCATTGAGTGATGTGGTCAGTGTAACAATACTCAATGTGTGATGTCATCAGTGTAACAATATTCATCGAATGATGTGGTCAGTGTAACAATACTCATTGAGTGATGTGGTCAGTGTAACAATACTCATTGAGTGATGTGGTCAGTGTAACAATACTCAATGTGTGATATGGTCAGTGTAACAATACTCATCGAATGATGTGGTCAGTGTAACAATACTCAATGAGTGATGTGGTCAGTGTAACAATACTCAATGTGTGATGTGGTCAGTGTAACAATACTCAATGTGTGATGTGGTCAGTGTAACAATACTCAATGTGTGATGTGGTCAGTGTAACAATACTCAATGTGTGATGTGGTCAGTGTAACAATACTCAATGTGTGATGTGGTCAGTGTAACAATACTCAATGTGTGATGTGGTCAGTGTAACAATACTCAATGTGTGATGTGGTCAGTGTAACAATACACATTGAGTGATGTGGTCAGTGTAACAATACTCATTGAATGATGTGGTCAGTGTAACAATACTCATCGAATGATGTGATCAGTGTAACAATACTCATCGAATGATGTGGTCAGTGTAACAATACTCATCGAATGATGTGGTCAGTGTAACAATACTCATTGAGTGATGTGGTCAGTGTAACAATACTCAATGTGTGATGTCATCAGTGTAACAATATTCATCGAATGATGTGTTCAGTGTAACAATACTCATTGAGTGATGTGGTCAGTGTAACAATACTCAATGTGTGATGTCATCAGTGTAACAATACTCATCGAATGATGTGGTCAGTGTAACAATACTCAATGAGTGATATGGTCAGTGTAACAATACTCAATGTGTGATGTGGTCAGTGTAACAATACTCAATGTGTGATGTCATCAGTGTAACAATATTCAATAAGCGATGTGGTCAGTGTCACGATACTAGAGGTCAACGATCCGAAATGTTAAAAGAACAGCGATCGGGGGCCTGTGCCGCGGCATTCTGTTTGTTGTGAGAGCGGGGGCCCCGATTGAACGATCGGAACGATTGAAGACGGGGAGGTAATCCCGTGAGTAACGGAAGATTGTCGACCGGAAAAGTTCAAAGACCAGAACAGAGATCGTCAGTCTAAACACGCTAGAACTCTTTGAATACGGTAAACTAATCGAGAGTAAAGGATAATCATCGATGTCCAGAAAGATCGTTTATATCAAATAAGACGTGTTGGGATGTTGTTGTACGAGGATCAAAAGACGAGAAAGGAGCAGGGGTGATTTGGTGGGAAGGAAAAACCCATGACGTCCTACAGGCGAAATTCGAGGGAATGAGAATCTAGTTTTAAATTCAGTATACATGTTGGCTTAACACCGGCTGGAGTGTGGATTTATTTCAGTGCCGAAATAGAAATAATATCATGATGTCTAGGTTGTTTTAAGACAACAGGCAATTTTCCTTGATGGTACTCGGTGGTTAATTCTAGGACTGGAATAGTTTTATAAGGTAGTTAGTGCTTTAGCTTAGTAATCGAGCATAGTGAACTTAAGCATTAGGCTGAAGAGTGACTTAAGTTGTGTAGAGTAAGGTGTCCTTGCACTCGGTAGGATAAGTACAATGACATGAGAAGATATTCAGCAGGATTGAGATTGAGTGGGGAGATAAAGAATAAGTCAATGCTAGGATATTATGGTAGGGGAGTCTACTGGGATTTTTGTGCTTTTCTGGTAACTTTTCTTTCTTTTGCCTTGTCTAGGGTAATGTGCTGAACTATTCTGTCTTATGCCAGATTGTAGCTCTAGGATGATATAGAGGTTACAGACTGAATATGGCCTAAGGCCTACATTCACATATCATGGGTCGGAGTTGAGTTTCTCTCACAGGGTGTATTTTCTTCGACAGGTTCCCTGCACTTGAAACTGAAAGTAGTTCCCAATTTGAGAGGAAGATTAGGCAATGCTCTGGTGCAGTGCTCACTGATATCAAGCTTGGAACCCTGTTTTAGGAAGAAACTCAGACAAGTGATGAGCTAAAGTGAAAATTAAAATTGAATCACTATAAGTGAGGTGCTCAATGAAGGTAGTTCAAACAACTAGATAATGATGAGCAGTAATATTTACTCTAAGCAATAGAGAAAGTAAAAGACTATCATTAACATTGTCCAGGTTTACAGGAACAGTTAAATTGAATAACAGAAAACAGTGTCCCAGCGATATATTTTTCGGAAAGTGGTTGTGTTTGTTCTTATATGAACTATAAACAATACAGAGTTATAGACAGTGTAGAAAATACCAGAAACGACCTAAATACATTACTCAGTGGTGATTAGACTTTTCACACGGTCCAGGATACTTTGGACTAAATCAAAATTCGGTCGGAGAGACACATCATCGGGTGAGCATATTCCATTTCTGTGCTATGTGAAGTCGAATGGCTGTATCATGATGACAACTGTGATGCTGATCCTAGACTAAACTATCCTGTCTCGCATTCACGATAGACTACACCATAGATTTCTATACACCTACACTACACCCACCTGACATAGTTTTCTTCATTAAATGTTTAATCATTTTGTTCAAAGCCAGTGTTAGTGGGGGTATGTGCTGAAGGAATGTGAAGAGGGGTATTGACTGGTAGATAGAGGGAGAGATATAGTGATTGACATACTTAGGAAGAGGGGGTATGTAGACAAAGGTACGGCAAAAGACCATAACTCAAGAAACGGGAATTTAAAGAAGTGTGCTTGTTGATTCCACTTTCCCCCCCCAGGGACAACAAGTGACAGTCAGTGTAACAATACTCAATGAGTGATGTGGTCAGTGTAACAATACTCAATGCGTTATGTGATCAGTGTAACAATACTCAATGCATGATGTGGTAATTGTAACAATACTAAATGTGTGGTGTGGTCAGTGTAACAATACTCAATGAGTGATGTGGTCAGTATAACAATACTCATTGAGTGATGTGGTCAGTGTAACAATACTCAATGAGTGATGTGGTCAGTGTAACAATACTCAATGAGTGATGTGGTCAGTGTAACAATACTCAATGTGTGGTGTCAACAATGTAACAATACTCAATGTGTGATGTGATAAGTGTAACAATACTCAATGTGTGTTGTGGTAATTGTAACATACTGAATGTGTGGTGTGGTCAATGTAACAATACTCATTGAGTGATGTGCCAAGTGTAACAATATTTGAAGAGTGATATGATCGCTAAGACTTCGTTAAGCCTTCAGCCCAGGGTGGATACAACCGTGAGATGAGGCTGGGCTAAGCCCTGAGACTTGAACATAAGGCCATTAGATTTAGAGGCGAGCGCTGAGACAACTAGACCACCAGTGCCCTATCTACACACCTAATACAAGAATGCACTAATTAACACCGTCTAATCTGTTAACTGGTATGTCGTACCTGATTCTCAGAATGGCAGCCACGATGAAAAACATGCCGATGATAGATGAACACGTAGATATGACCACGATCTGTGTTCGGCTTAACCCTGCAAGAAAACAAAAACAACAATAAATTCCACCAGTAAAAAAAAACAAAAACATCGCATGTTTGTGTCAGAGACACCATCTAATATTCGTATAAGAGAAAACATCCTTTGTCTGGACAGGAAACAACATCAAATGTTCATATAGAAGCAAATAGTAATTGTTCAGAAACGAGACATAAATCAATTGTGCTTATACACATGACCTCTTCTTACAGGAGAGAAACATGAAATGGTTGTACAGTGGAGCAGAATCAAATGCTCGTAAAAGAGAGAAGAAAGAAATACAGAAAGAATACAGGATGTAAATATAATGCATTATTACAGCGGATCCTAATCATTATATTAATGTGGATTGCAAAGTAGCTTAGGCTATCAGTCCGTCCAAAGACCTCGATCCTTGGTGTTCTTGATCCATCATTCATTCTTCTTCTTCTTCTTCTTCTTCTTCTTTTGCTCTTTATTCCCCACGGGGGTGAGGGGTGGGGGTGGGGGTGGAGATCCCCTCAACCAACAAACGCCAATCTGTCCTATCTTGTGATATTACCTGCAGCTCCCTCCATGTCCCCCTCCCCCCAGTATTACTCCTCCCTGTTTGTAATTCTATTTCCCTTTTGCTTCTAGGTCTCCAACTATTCCGTGCGCCTTGTGAGTTCCAGATACGAGCGTCTAGTTATATTATCATCAGGTTTTCTCAGTGTGTGTCCTATATTGTGAGTTCCAGATACGAGAGTCTAGTTATATTATCATCAGGTGTTCTCAGTGTGTGTCCTATCTTGTGAGTTCCAGATACGAGAGTCTAGTTATATTAACATCAGGTTTTCTCAGTGTGTGTCCTATCTTGTGAGTTCCAGATACGAGCGTCTAGTTATATTAACATCAGGTTTTCTCAGTGTGTGTCCTATCCAGCGACAGAGTCATTTCCTCACCTCTTGATTCACTGGTATTTGTCTAGTTCTCTCCATGAGCTCTACACTGGTATTTGTCTAGTTCTCTCATGAGCTCAACATTGGTGATTTTGTCATACTCTTTTAATCCCACTATTCTGACTAGACACAAGTTCGTGAGTGTTTGTAATTTATTAGTAATTCCAAACGTCGTTCTCCTTGTTTTTAGCCCATACAGTAGGAATGATTTAATATTGGAGTTAAAAGCGCCTAAATTTAGTGCTATCTTTAATTTCTTTTGATTTCCATAAATCTGCTAGTGCCACGAACCCTCTTCTTCCCTTTCGTGTTCTTATTTTAATAGCTCTATCTGCTTCCCTATTTGTACCCACATTGATGTTTATTGACTACACAAAGGCTTTCAATAAAGTGAGACATGTCGACATGATAAAGATGCCTGATGATCTACAAATTGATGGAAAAGACCTTATACTTGTAAAAAACATATATTGGAAACAACAAGCTGCCATAAGAATTGATAATGAAGTAGGTCATATCAGCCTATTAAGATAGGTGTGCGAAAGGGATGTGTAATGTCTCCAGATCTTTTGTCCCTGTACAGTGAAAATATTTTCAGAAATATAGAAGATATTGATTGATTGATTGATTTAGGAATCGACATCACAGCATTCGGGGCATTCCTATAAGCGCTCCGTCCCCATCATCAGCAGCCAGAGAAGAGTTCCAACACCAATAGTACCAGTAGCTATCTGATTATATGTCCGTCTCGCCTTTCCTCTTAGCGTTGAGCGTCGGCCAAATCCCCTCGTCGCTCCTCCCTGTCTCATGGTAATCCATTTTCTTCTCCGAGGTGTACACGTGCTCCCACAAGGCCTCAACCACGTCTGCCTTGTCATGCATCAATACTCCACCAAGTTTTGCAGAGCCAGCCAATCTGTCCGCTAATTCATTCCCCAGCACACCGACATACCCCGGAGAAAAGATCCAGGCGATGCTTGCCACCCTTGACCTCCGAAGCGAAGCAAGCCGCTCTGCCCGAAGCTTTCCTGTCCTCACCTTCCTCAGCATGCTTTCTGAGTCAGTTACAATCACAATGTGTGTGTGTGTATCGTATTCTCCATCCAGCGGAGAGCCGCAGTGACTGCCTCCTCGCAGAAGATATGGAAGGAATCAACATTGGGGGACGATACATCAATAACATTAGATATGTAGATGATACAGTCTTGATTGCAGACAATGAGCAGGATCTGCAACATTTAGTAGATGCAGTTGTTGCACACAGTGAACAGCTAGGGTTAGAACTGAACTGTAAGAAGATACAGGTTATGGTCATCACTAGGAAGGAAGAAATACCACAATGTGATATACAAGTAAATGGGAATATTCTTAAACAAGTCAATGGGTACAGCTATCTCGGAACAGTCATAAAATTTGATGGGAGATGCCTTGAAGAGATTAGAACAAGAATTGCCATGGCGAAGGTAGCATTTTGTAAGATGAAAAACATACTGAACACTAAAATGATATCAATTGAAACGAGAAAAAGAATATTGAAGGGCTACATAGAACCTGTACTTTTATATGGATGTGAAGCGTGGACAATGAGCAGACAAGCTGGAAAACATCTGATGACTGTGGAAATGTGGTTTCTGAGGAAAATGCAAAGAATACCATGGACAGACAGAAAAACCAATGAACAAGTCCTACAAGAAACAAATGAAGGTCGTAAATTGATTAGAGACATTAGACGTAGACAGTCAAAACTTTTTGGGCATGTTATGAGAAGAAATTAATTGGTGAACTTGGTGACAACTGGCAAGATCGAAGGGAAGAGACCAAAGGGAAGACCGAGAAGTAAATACCTGGATGGCTTGGCCACGTGGCATGGTCGAAACAGAAACACGGAGCTGATCCACGACTCTGGTGATCGAGTAAGATGGCAAAACATGACCGTCCACGCTTATCGGCATGGTAAATGATGGATGGATGACTTCCAAATAGATGTATGATTTCGGCTCTTAAAGTGGGGTTTTATCAAGAGAGATTGGGTTGTTAATAGCTTGGTTTAATCTCATTACCTTTATCTGTCCTCTATGAATGCTTAGACCAATTTGTTGTGACCTCTCATCAAGCGTGATTAATTTATGCTGCATCTGAGTATGTGTATGTGACAGGAATGCAATGTTATCGGAAAAGTCAGTTCAAGTCATCAATTTGATTTGTTAAAGTCCATTGAATGCCGTGTATGGCTGTAGCTGTTGTCTTCATAACCCAGTCTGTATTCAGTAAGAATATTACTAGTGACAAAAGGAATCCTTGTCGTACTCCTGTTTTTATTTCAAATATATCCGTTTGTTCTCCCTCATAAAAAAACTCTACAGTTCATAATTTCATATGTTGGCCTTGTAATTTTCAAACTGCTGGAGGTCCCTTTTGGCAAAAAGAAAATCCTAACCCGCACAGTTCGCGGAGACTGCACTAGCCAGGCGGCCTTAATTCCTCAGGCTCAAAGACCCCCTGCCATACACCGCAAGGTACTATATACAGTAAATGACAGTTTGATGGAAGTCCCCTTTCTTAGGCAAATTTACCAGATATCCTTCTCTTTGTATTTCTTCTGTCTCTCAGACTACCAAATAATATGTGTAGCTTTTCAATTAAAGTGTATATATTTCATTTAATAGCTTCTGGTGGGATACTATTAGGACCTGCAGCTTGTCCATCCTTCAGTAGTTTTATTACTTTACTAATTTCTTGTATAGATAATTTTTCACAGTTGATTTCCTGTTCCATTTACACTGGCTGGATGTCAGATGGGTTCATTTGGAACTGGTATATTCAGAAGGTCCTCAAAGTATTCAACCCATCTGTTCATATGATCTTTAATGTTGGAGAGAATATTCCCTTTAATATTTTTGTAAGTCCACTGAGTTGAATATATTTTCGAGCCAGTAGGTTGAATGAGCAGTGAACAAATATAATCATATTGTCAAGCCTCTACTCAGAATTATAATGAAAAGGCAATGTAAAATAAACATGATTATAAATTATTGATGACGATTAGCATGGATTTGTGGAGAGCAGAGGAATAACCGAGAGATGTCGACACAGAAAGATCCGTATATATGCTTTACAGATTTATTTTGCTTGTCGTTTGCAGGGAGTTGTGATCAACTCCTATCTGATTTGCTTGGACATTTCACTTTCAGTAGTTTTTCATTGTCTTTTAAACCAGAAGTCAACGTTTAAGTCCAGCTGACAGGTGTAGAGAATTAATCCACTAACTCATCATTGGCGAGCAGGACATTTACAAGTGAACGCCTTAAACCACGCTGATATTTGCTTTATAGACTACGCCAAAGCATCTTATCAAGTTTACCGTGATTAAATGATTACAATGTTAGAGGACAGTAACAATGTTGAGAATGATATCGGGGCGGTCCCCCCCCCCCCTCCCTCCCCCCCCCCCCCCCCCCGAAAAAAAAACTACATTCACGGGACATACGTAACAACGATTAAAATGGGAAATAAAGTGGATAGTTATGAATAGTTAAAGCAAGGAATAAAACCATAATGAGTTTTGTCACTCTCTCTCTCTCCTCCCTCGCGAAGTAATAATGAGAAGAAATACGATAATTCAAGGCCACAAGTTCGAGGTTATACATTACGTATGGAACAGGTCAGGCTGCAGAAGCTGCCGGGTCAGCAAAGAAATGCGCTAAGTGTTCGCTTGTTGAAGCTTCGATCCTCTACCTGTCGAAGTTTCGATTCTAGACCAGTTGCCGACCAAGGCTTAAGGCTTCCGTATAAGGCCCTCCCAATATGGGCTCTTCTATTGGTAGAATTTGGGGTGTCGGGTTTTATGAGCGCCGCCCAACATTCGCCGCGAGCAGAAAGCAAGCAGTACTGCCTATTGTCATACGGTAGTTAGTCATATCTGACTAAGGTCTCCCTTTACATTGGTACACAGATAGGTATATACTGGTAGCCAGAAAGGAATGGGTGGATGGACAAGTGGACATGTATGTTTAGCTAAAGAAGCAAGGTTAACAAAGAATACAGATGTCTAGATATGTAGATATTCATAATCAGATGGGTTGTTGAGTGAGACCCTAACATGAAACAACGAGGGGCTTCAAACGAAAACCTTAAACGCGTGATAAATTACAATAACCATGCCTTTGTCTTGTAACCTGTCAATATTGTTGTTAAGGATGTCAAGAGTGTTAATCACGTGACGCCATGATGCAGATGAACACGGCGGCGTCATAAGTACAGTTTAAAATGACTGTCCCAATGTTGACATGAACCGAAGCGGGGCAGGGTTCTGTTATCCCTTTGTTTTTTTAGTCAGTGAAGGGGTGAACCTTATAGAAACTCATCGACACCAGGTAACTTTTTGGAATTCAAGCACTTTGTCGGTGCTGGAGGATTTGCATTGGACGCAACGATTGGATACAACGAAAAATTATACATTTGTTCCTTACTTTTGTCAGAATATAACAACAACAACAACAACAACAACAACAACAACAACAACAACAACAACATAGTAGGTTGTCACCAGAACCTCCCTCCTAACATCAATGCACCTCTTATTTGTGAAGCTTTATCCCTGAATCCTTACAGTCCAGTGCACCGGTTTGCCTACACCATGCAGTTTTCAGAATACAAAGTGAACTGCATGTCGTTTACAGGACGCTGCAATCAATCCCGGCATTTATTTGCTGTTTGTGATTTACAATAGTAAATAGTTTAGGATAGTAGTGTGCCATTGAATTCTGAATGTTAGACGCCTCATACCATTGAAATCAGCGCAAAGCGGCCTGCTTCCAAATCGCTGCAACTGATTTCGAACCCTCGACACAGTTGACGGGGATTATGACACTGCGCGCTTCACAATCCTCTAACCAAAATCCGTGGAGTAATGTCACAGGTCGCGTCGACAAAAGGAAAGGCAGTGGGGGAAAGGAGGTAAGTCGCTGTTGCTTGCGACTCCAGGGTGAAAGTAATATAGATACATTGTAGCACTCTTACTGAGTGATGATTAGTTATTTATGACTGAAGTAGGTTGACAACATCGATGTTTGCTTAGTTAGCTTTTTGAAATACATGTGCACACTTACTCACATACCCACCAGCACACATATGATAAATATAGTCGACATCCTTTAAGATGGATAAATAAGGATGAGAAGATAATTATTGGCGACCAGATGAATCTCTCTCTCTCTCTCTCTCTCTCTCTCTCTCTCTCTCTCTTTCTCTCTCTCTCTCTCACGTACACACACACACATACTCACACACACACACACTAATATATATATATATATATATATATATATATATATATATATATATATATATATATATATATATATATATATATATATATATATATGATACACATGGATGACATGAGAGATATGGGTGATAAGATAGATTGTGGTGGTGGATAGAAAATGGTGCCCAGATAATTATGACTGGTCAGACAGAGGACAGTAGGCTATGATTGATCAACGCAATATTTCACGGATTATAATAACTGTCGTGAATACGACGCTGATAGCGTGTAAATCTTCAATGTAGGTAGGTGGATAAATTCGTAGATAGTTTGGTAGTTATTAGGTAGCTAGATGTGTAGTTAGGTATATGGGTAGGTATGTAGAAACAAAGGTATATGTGCTGAAACAAAGGTAGTTGTATTGGTAAGCAGGTAACATGTAGGTAGGTAGAAATGGGTGTATGTTGGTAGGCTGGTAGTTATATAGATAATTTGTGATTAGGTAGAATGTAGGGTGCTAGGTAAGCTGAGTGAAGAATCAATGATGAGATGATGTTCAACATAGGCTCTATGATAATGTCATCAACTTACTGCCAGAGTGCAATACCCCGTTGCCATCAGCCTCGGGAGTAGAGTTGCTGTCATCTGCCAGCACACCAGTCCCGTTGACCTCCTCCATACCTTGGTAGTCAGTCTGCTCATCTGTCCTAGGCACTCCAATAACTGGGTCACTGACGCATGTTATGTTTGCAGGTGACAGAATACTGTTGTTGTGACTAGTGTTGTTCGACATATTAAAATTGGCGGGTGCTGAATTATTTACAGATGATGTGTGTACCTCTTCAAAGTATAGATACACTGCAAACATTTTATGGTTTAATGATGATGGCGGCAGCGACGACGACGACGAAGTGCTGTCAATATCCTTTTTAACAATCTGCTTTAGACGTAAACAAGTCGAGTCTGTAGCTGAGAGAGCATTGAGTTTCTCTAACGTTGAAATTAATACAGCTATTAATTCAGATTTGGTTGTCTGTTCACGAGGAATTGAGTTATCTGCCGCGTCTCGTTCACCAGTGGCAGACGATGATTGTTGGTTAATATGTGGAGAATGAGTGGGCGATGAGGAGGCATCAATGGAAGCCGATATGTGCGTGGAATGAGATGGAGTTGGGATGGTGCTGTTTAATGAGGAATGATGAACATCTCGAAGAACTCTGTTGTAATTTCGCGGGGAGCGATCGAAACTTTTAGTTTCAATTTTCCGTGCATCACAACATGAAGCCATTAGTAGAGTGGCCATGAAGAAGACGGCACAGCACTGCTTAGTGAACAATGTCAGGCTACCGACTGGAACACACAAGGCCATATTGATATTTACCAACGATATTCTCGAAACCAGATTCTCCACGTCACTGCCTGAAATACCGAAAACTACTTTATGTAACCATGGCGACAGTAGTTGGCATCGCTGACAGTTGCGGTACCGCGGGTGCTGATAACGATCACTATGATGATGACGATGATGATGATGGTAACTGCTGACAACGTCGTGGTCGTGATGATTGTACAGCCCGTGCATTGTGGCAGCCTGCATAGTGTGCTCACTACATCAAACGTATCTCTGGCCACACGATCTGCAAAATAGAGAAAGCACTAGTCAGTCAAACTGCCACGGTGCACTAAATAATTCCTGGTATGACATTATCCATACAACTCTTTGTATCCGTCGCCGTGTGGTAATACATCACGGCAGGTGTCGGCAACCTACGTCACAACCACCAATCATGGCACAGGAAATTATTGTCAATGGTACGCTGACAGAATTGAAATACAGTGTATGATCTCGTTAGGAAACATGCATTTTTAATGAACAGAAACGTATAGTTCTTTTAACGCTATCCATCTTTCTACATCCGTTCAGAAGAA
>JACEFZ010028002.1:0-72500 GCA_014155875.1 Cepaea nemoralis | reverse complement strand
ACCACACCTTATCTATAGATATATCACATGATCCTACCACACCTTATCTATAGATATGGCACGCGATCCTACCACACATTATCTATAGATATAGCACGCGATCCTACCACACGTTATCTATAGATATAGCACGCGATCCTACCACACATTATCTATAGATATAGCACGCGATCCTACCACACGTTATCTATAGATATAGCACGCGATCCTACCACACGTTATCTATAGATATAGCACGCGATCCTACCACACGTTATCTATAGATATAGCACACGATCCTACCACACGTTATCTATAGATATAGCACACGATCCTACCACACGTTATCTATAGATATAGCACACGATCCTACCACACGTTATCTATAGATATAGCACGCGACCCTACCACACGTTATCTATAGATATAGCACACGATCCTACCACACGGTATCTATAGATATAGCACACGATCCTACCACACGTTATCTATAGATATAGCACACGATCCTACCACACGTTATCTATAGATATAGCACACGATCCTACCACACTAGCAGCCATGGTAGTACAGGGGCTTGCACACTGACCCGGCCGCCGCTGGTCATGCAGTAGAAACCCCATCAATGAGACGAATATAACAAAACATGTCGCTTAAAAAGTCGCTTAAAAGTCGACAGGGTCGACTTCATCGCACCGGGTTTTATCCCATATGGCTCGGTCTCTTTCCGCAGCGCGGAAAGCGTCGCACAAAGCACGAACTCCGTAGCTTTTAGCGACGACCCACAGGAGTCTCCGAAACATTTAACCCGTAAACCGAAGGGCGCGGCGAATCTCTGTGGTGAAGTGGTCAAGCCGTTTGACTCGTGCTCCGAAGGTTGTGGGTTCGAACAAAACATGTGTCTGGACTTATAGGTCGACCCATCCCAACATGGGTGCCATGAACTCTACTGGGAAGTAAAGGCACGTGGCGTGACCCTGGTCACGTGACTCATCGACTGCCGCTGACATGGGGCTAGCACCATATACCCAACACTCTTCTTGGCGTGGACACGTGTCCTTGGCCCTGATTACTTTATTGCCACACGTCTGTGTTAAACAAGTGTGTATCTCTTAGTACTACCCACACTTCATTCATAGCTGTATATTTACCTCATAGCACTACAGCGAGCACGTCTGTGTTAAATATGTGTGTATCTCTTAGCACTACTCACACTTCATTCATAACTGTATATTTACCTCATAGTACTATAGCGAGCACGTCTGTGTTAAATATGTGTGTATCTCTTAGCACTACCCACACTTCATTCATAGCTGTATTTTTACCTCATAGCACTACAGCGAGCACGTCAGTGTTAAACGTGTGTGTAGCTCTTAGTACTACCACACGTATTTATAACTTTACTAGCTGACCCTGCCCGGCTTCGCCCAGACCCTGGTGGGGAGCATCTCATTTAATTCATATAAGTAGTCATATAAGTTCTCGTTCCCGTTACCGACTGTCTGTCTGTCTGTCTGTCTGTCTGTCTGACCCGGCCCGGCATTGCCCAGCTCCTGGTGTGGAGCATCTCATTTAATTCATATAAGTAGTCATATAAGTTCCCGTTCCCGACTGTCTATCTGTCTGTCTATCTGTCTGTCTATCTGTCTGCCTGACCCTGCCCGGCTTCGCCCAGTCCCTGGTGGGGAGCATCTCATTTAATTCATATAAGTAGTCATAAAAGTTCTCGTTCCCGTTAACGACTATCTGTCTGTCTGTCTGTCTGTCTATCTGTCTGCCTGTCTGTCTGACCCGGCCCAACCCATGGTGGAGAGCATCTCATTTAAATCATATAAGTAATCATATAAGATACCGTTCCCGACTATCTGTCTGTCTGTCTGTCTTGGGTAAATGGAGGAGGGAGGAGGAAGAGGGAGGTGGAGGAGGGAAGAGGAGGGAGGAGGAGACAGGAGGAATAGGGAGGAATAGGAGGGAGGAGGAGGGATTAGGAAGAGGAGGGAGGAGTAGGGTGTAGGAGGAGGGGGAGGAGGAGGGAGGAGGAAGAGGGAGAAGGAGGGAGGAGGAGAACGCAGGAGGAGGAGGGAGGAGGAGGAGAGGGAGGAGGAGGGAGAGGGAGGAGGAGGGAGGAGGAGGAGAGAGTAGGAAGAGGGAGGAAGAGGGAGGAGGAAGAGGGAGAAGGAGGAGGGAGGAGGGAGGAGAAGGAGGAGGGAGGAGGAAGAGGGAGGAGGAGGAGAGGGAGGAGGAGACAAAGGGAGGAGGAGGGAGGAGGAGGAGAGAGTGGGAGGATGGAGGAGGCGGAGGGAGAAGGAAGAGGGAGGAAGAGGGAGGAGAAAGAGGGAGAAGGAGGAGGGAGGAGAAGGAGGGAAGAGGATGAGGGGGAGGAGGAGGAAGAGGAAGGAGGAGGAATGTGAAGGGAGGAGGAGAGAGGAGGTAGAGGGAGGAGGAGGAGGGAGGAGGAGAGAGGAGGAGGAGAGAGGAGGAGGAGGGAGGAGGAGGAGGGATGAGGAGGAGGGAGGAGGGTGAAGGAGGAGGAGGAATGTGAAGGAAGGAGGAGGGAGGAGGTAGAGGGAGGAGGAGGAGGGAGGAGGAGAACGCAGGTGGGGGAGGAGGAGGGAGGAGGGAGAGGGAGGAGGAGGGAGGAAGAGGTAGAAGGAGGAGGGAGAAGGAGGAGGGGGAGGAGGAGGAGGAGGAATGATGAGGAGGGAGGAGGAGGAAGAGGGATGTGGAGGAAGGAGGAGGAGGGAGGAGGAGGGAGGAGGTAGAGGGAGGAAAAGGGAGGAGGGAGGAGGAGAGAGGAAGAGGAGGGAGGAGGAGAAGGGAGTAGGAGGGATGAGGAGAAGGGAGGAGGAGAGGGAGGAGGAGGGAGAAGGGAGGGAGAGAAGGAGGAGGGAGAGGGAGGAGGGGGTGGAGAAAGGAGGAAGAGGAGGAGGGTGGAGGGAGGAGGTAGAGGGAGGAGGAGGGAGGAGGTGGAGGGAGTAGGAGGGAGGAGGATGGAGGAGGAGGGGAGAGGAAGAGGGAGGAGGGAGAGGGAGAAGGAGGAGTGAGGAGTTAGAGGGAGGAGGGGGAGGAGGTAGAGGGAGGAGGTAGAGGAGGAGGGTGGAGGGAGGAGGTAGAGGCAGGAGGAGAAGAGAGGAGGAGGGAGTTCGCCATTCCGAATTCATACTCGTCTAGGTTCTGTGATTTCGGTCCTTCCATTGATTGTTCTTTCCTTCTACACGACTGTAGATAACTTCCTTACACATAAAAAGATGAATTGTTATTGATATTGCCGTGGCATGGAGGCATATATATCAGCAGCAGAGTTGAACGCCTACGCCAGCCGGCACGGCACTTGATGATGATGATGATTGCCGTGTGACGATTCTGTGTAGTCACGTCATTTTCTTCCCTTTCCCTAGCGTTTTGGTTCGGGGATTCTTTCATCATCATCATCATCATATATTTACGTACGTATCTAGGGAATGGGAGGAGGGAGGAGGAGGAAGAAGAAAAAAAAAATACGACAGTTGGCAGCGCTGGAATGAAAGGAAGGCGTGTAGAAAATTTCATCTCAATCGGATGGGCCGTTCGCGAGCGCATAAAGGACATACATACAGACATACATACATACATACAGACAGACAGACAGACAGACAGACAGACAGACAGACAGACAGACGGAGATCGCCGTTTATATATAAGATATTCACCACGAGCACGTTAGCATAGTGGATAGGAAACTGCGTGGTTAGTGTCATAAACGCGGTCGGACGAGAGTTTGTCGCCTCGTTAAGTGAGCGAAAGACTGGTCACCTATGTGCCCGTGCATCCAGGCCTACGACATGTGACGAGCCCTGTCACATCACAGATACACAGCATGAAATTGCTTCGGGACAAATGACTAATGTGTGTTAAGTCAATCGTTGAACTAAACTTTAGCTATGAATTGATGGGAATGCCCAGATGTACAGGGACGTCGTATAATAAAACATAATATAACATGAATTAATGTCTGTTTCACAATACTTAACTAATTTCACTCATAAATATATTTTTATCCCACAATACTTAACTAATTTCACTCACAAATATATTTTTATCCCACAATACTTAACTAATTTCACTCATAAATGTATTTTTATCCCACAATACTTAACCAATTTCACTCGTAAATATATTTTTATCTCACAATACTTAACTAATTTCACTCATAAATATATTTTTATCCCACAATACCTAATTAATTTCACTCATAAATATATGCTTACCTGATAATGTCGAACTCGTTTCATTCATAAATATATTTTTATCTTTTAATATCTAATTAATTTCACTTATAAATATATGTGTATCTCATAATACCTAATTCGTTTCACACATAAATGTATGTTTGTCTCTAACACATTTCACTGATAAATATGTTTATCTCATAATATCTAGCTTACTTAAATCACAAATTTATGTTTGTCTCATAATATACCCAACTAATTTCACTCTTAAATACACGCTTACCCGCTAACCTCTCAATGATAAGAAATTTCACTCATAAATATAAGTTTATCCCATCCTGCTTATTTCAGTTCACCTGTACATGTAAATATATCACACGATACCTACTACCTGTGACATTATCCTGACGATATTTTCCCCTATCGCCACTCATTCATGACCTTATGCCAGCCTCAGTAACACAAAGTCTGTGTACACCCGGGCTCGAGCTATGGCCAGCAGGACACTGCGTGGCGTCGACCCTACCCTAGCCAAGTCAGTGATGTTGAGTACAGCCTCCTTGTTGCACTGTACCACAAAAGGAAAACACCATCTGTGGGCCAACAGTAGAAATAGAAGTGTCTCGGCTCACACACGTATTTCCGAAGTCGCTCATTGGCTGCTGTGATGAAATCGTTGAATGTATAATTTGCCACATATAGAATGTAGAAGGCTAAAAATGGAATATCCAATACTTCGTTCTTATACAATTACCCCGGTACAAAAAAAGCATAGTCCTTGAGCGTGAGCAACTGACGGCGGAAATTACAATATTTTGTTTCACTGTATAGATTAAAGTATATTCTCGGGTAACTGACAGATGCTGAACGGCCAAAGTGCGCGTAAAGCAGAATACATTAAACTATCTGAACAATTACAGTAATCGCGCTTGCAGCAAATGTAATTACAGCTCTTGTCTAATGCATTGTGTCCTAGTTGTAAGTTGAGTTCAGTTAAGTCAACCGACATCACAACACCCAGGACATTCTCATACCGGCAACGTTCTCATCTTCAACAACCAGCGAAGAGCTCCAAGACTACAGGTACCAGCTGCAGTCCGAGTATGTGTCCGTCTGGCCTGTCCTGGCAGTGCTGAGTGTCGGTCAGATATTCTGTCCTGGCAGTGCTGGGTGTCGGCCAGATATTCTGTCCTGGCAGTGCTGAGTGTCGGTCAGATATTCTGTCCTGGCAGTGCTGAGTGTCGGCCAGATATTCTGTCCTGGCAGTGCTGAGTGTCGGCCAGATATTCTGTCCTGGCAGTGCTGAGTGTCGGTCAGATATTCTGTCCTGGCAGTGCTGGGTGTCGGCCAGATATTCTGTCCTGGCAGTGCTGAGTGTCGGTCAGATATTCTGTCCTGGCAGTGCTGAGTGTCGGCCAGATATTCTGTCCTGGCAGTGCTGAGTGTCGGCCAGATATTCTGTCCTCGCAGTGCTGAGTGTCGGCCAGATATTCTGTCCTGGCAGTGCTGAGTGTCGGCCAGATATTCTGTCCTGGCAGTGCTGAGTGTCGGTCAGATATTCTGTCCTGGCAGTGCTGGGTGTCGGCCAGATATTCTGTCCTGGCAGTGCTGAGTGTCGGTCAGATATTCTGTCCTGGCAGTGCTGAGTGTCGGCCAGATATTCTGTCCTCGCAGTGCTGAGTGTCGGCCAGATATTCTGTCCTCGTAGTGCTGAGTGTCGGCCAGATATTCTGTCCTGGCAGTGCTGAGTGTCGGTCCTGGCAGTGCTGAGTGTCGGTCAGATATTCTGTCCTGTCAGTGCTGAGTGTCGGCCAGATATTCTCTCCTGGCAGTGCTGAGTGTCGGCCAGATATTCTGTCCTGGCAGTGCTGAGTGTCGGTCAGATATTCTGTCCTGGCAGTGCTGGGTGTCGGCCAGATATTCTGTCCTGGCAGTGCTGAGTGTCGGTCAGATATTCTGTCCTGGCAGTGCTGAGTGTCGGCCAGATATTCTGTCCTCGCAGTGCTGAGTGTCGGCCAGATATTCTGTCCTCGCAGTGCTGAGTGTCGGCCAGATATTCTGTCCTGGCAGTGCTGAGTGTCGGCCAGATATTCTGTCCTGGCAGTGCTGAGTGTCGGCCAGATTTTCTGTCCTCGCAGTGCTGAGTGTCGGCCAGATATTCTGTCCTCGCAGTGCTGAGTGTCGGTCAGATATTCTGTCCTGGCAGTGCTGGGTGTCGGCCAGATATTCTGTCCTGGCAGTGCTGAGTGTCGGTCAGATATTTTGTCCTGGCAGTGCTGAGTGTCGGCCAGATATTCTGTCCTCGCAGTGCTGAGTGTCGGCCAGATATTCTGTCCTCGCAGTGCTGAGTGTCGGCCAGATATTCTGTCCTGGCAGTGCTGAGTGTCGGCCAGATATTCTGTCCTTGCAGTGCTGAGTGTCGGCCAGATATTCTGTCCTCGCAGTGCTGAGTGTCGGCCAGATATTCTGTCCTCGCAGTGCTGAGTGTCGGCCAGATATTCTGTCCTGGCAGTGCTGAGTGTCGGTCAGATATTCTGTCCTGGCAGTGCTGAGTGTCGGCCAGATATTCTGTCGTCGCAGTGCTGAGTGTCGGCCAGATATTCTGTCCTGGCAGTGCTGGTTGTCGGCCAGATATTCTGTCCTTGCAGTGCAGAGTGTCGGCAAGATATTCTGTCCTGGCAGTGCTGAGTGTCGGCCAGATATTCTGTCCTGGCAGTGCTGAGTGTCGGCCAGATATTCTGTCCTCGCAATGCTGAATGTCGGCCAGATATTCTGTCCTGGCAGTGCTGAGTGTCGGCCAGATATTCTGTCCTCGCAGTGCTGAGCGTCGGCCAGATATTCTGTCCTGGCAGTGCTGAGTGTCGGCCAGATATTCTGTCCTGGCAGTGCTGAGTGTCGGCCAGATATTCTGTCCTCGCAGTGCTGGGTGTCGGCCAGATATTCTGTCCTGGCAGTGCTGGGTGTCGGCCAGATATTCTGTCCTGGCAGTGCTGAGTGTTGGCCAGATATTCTGTCCTGGCAGTGCTGAGTGTCGGCCAGATATTCTGTCCTGGCAGTGCTGAGTGTCGGCCAGATATTCTGTCCTCGCAGTGCTGAGTGTCGGCCAGATATTCTGTCCTCGCAGTGCTGAGTGTCGGCCAGATATTCTGTCCTGGCAGTGCTGAGTGTCGGCCAGATATTCTGTCCTCGCAGTGCTGAGTGTCGGTCAGATATTCTGTCCTGGCAGTGTTGAGTGTCGGCCAGATATTGTGTCCTGGCAGTGCTGAGTGTCGGCCAGATATTCTGTCCTCGCAGTGCTGAGTGTCGGCCAGATATTCTGTCCTGGCAGTGCTGAGTGTCGGCCAGATATTCTGTCCTCGCAGTGCTGAGTGTCGGGAAGATATTCTGTCCTGGCAGTGCTGAGTGTCGGCCAGATATTCTGTCCTGGCAGTGCTGAGTGTTGGCCAGATATTCTGTCCTGGCAGTGCTGAGTGTCGGCCAGATATTCTGTCCTGGCAGTGCTGAGTGTCGGCCAGATATTCTGTCCTGGCAGTGCTGAGTGTCGGCCAGATATTCTGCCCTGGCAGTGCTGAGTGTCGGCCAGATATTCTGTCCTCGCAGTGCTGAGTGTCGGTCAGATATTCTGTCCTCGCAGTGCTGAGTGTCGGCCAGATATTCTGTCCTGGCAGTGCTGAGTGTCGGCCAGATATTCTGTCCTCGCAGTGCTGAGTGTCGGCCAGATATTCTGTCCTCGCAGTGCTGAGTGTCGGCCAGATATTCTGCCCTGGCAGTGCTGAGTGTCGGTCAGATATTCTGGCTACTCCTTGCGACTCCATTCGCTCCAGGCCAGGATGATTTATCCGTGTTTCCACACTATGCACATTACAAAGGGCTCCGAACATATCTGCCTTTAGTTTCCCCAATGCCCCACTCACGGTTCCTTAGACCGAGCGAATCTGACTCGTCTGACTGTTTCCCAACACACCACCAGCATGTCCTAAGTAACTGATCCAATAGATGCTCCCTATTTTTGATTGTTTATGAGAAGCATTCCGCTCTACACGAAGCATGCTTGCTCCCAATCTTTGATTGTTTATCTGAAGCATTTAACTCTACAAGGAGAACGCTTGTCTTCACCCGCCCCAGCATGCTCTGTGAGTCCGATACCGTCACAGTATTTTCCTGTTTGTGCTCCAGCCAGCGGAATGCTGCAGTGACTGCCTCTAACTCCATGCTAGTTGTTGTGATATCATATGCCAGGCTTTCCTGCACTAAACACCGCCTTTTGACCTTCGCTATGAACCTCAAGGCACTTCTGAAGCCGCTAGTTGTAAATTGAAATCAACATCCCTGCTTAATGAGACCGTGTAAGTGAAATTGTCTTGTAAGCAATTCCCAATGACTGGTTCAGTATGATCCACTTGCTAATTAATGACCACGCTAAGGCTCTGAAACAGGGTCTCTAACCAACACATGATGGAAATAACATGGAAGCTGATGATAATACAGTTGAACGAACTGGATAGAAGAGATGAACAAACACATACAGACGCAGGGAACAATAAGCAACTATTGTAAAAACATAACTTAATTGTAAAGTAACGACGCTTTTCACGCATTCGGGCGTATTGAGCGTGTGGCGCTTGACCCATCTTGTTTTAGACAATCGGCCCCAGGGTGATGACAGTCCCTGCTACTAATGTTAGGCTGTACAGTGGAAATATTTTCAGAAAAGTTGACGATATGAAGGGAATCATCATTGGGCGACATTGCATCAATAACATTAGATTTGCGAATGATACAGTATTGATTGCAGACAATGAGCAAGATCTGCAACATTTAGTAGATGCGATTGTTGCATACAGTGAACAACTAGAGTTCGAATTAAATTGTAGGAAGACACAGATTGTTATGCTCGTCACTAGGAAGAACGAAATACCACAATGTAATTTACAAGTAAATGGGAATAATTTTAACCAAGTGTATTAGTACAATTATCTCGGAACGGTTATAACATCTGATGGGAGATGCCTTGAAAGAATTAGAACAAGAATCGCCATGGCGAAGGTAGTCTTTTGCAAGATGAACAACATACTGACCAATAAAAAGATGTCATTTGCAACGAGAAAAAGATTGTTGAGAACCTGTGCTTGTGTATGGATGTGAAGTGTAGGCATTGAGCAGACAAGCTGAAAACCATCTGATGGCTGTGAACATTTAGTTTCTAATGAAAGTGCAAAGAATACCATGAACAAACAGAAAATCCAATGACCAAGTCTTACATGAAACACATGAAAATCGTAAATTGATTAGAAAAATTAGACGTAGACAGTCACAATTGTTGGTCACGTTATGAGAAGAAATAAATTGGAAAACTTGGTGACAACTGGCAAGATGGAGGGGAAAAGACGAAAAGGGAGGACAGAGAAGTAAATACGTGGATGGCTTGGCCACGGTGTATGGTCGAGACAAGAACACTGAGCTGATCCACGACACTGGTGATCGAGTGAGATGCCAAAACATGACCGTCCACGCTTATCGGCATGGCGCACAGATGATGATGTTAGGCTGGTCGGCTTGGAGCGCAGGTCTATGTTAAAATCCTCCTCAATAGGAATTCGAACCAATAACCACCGCGCCGGTACCCGGCCTCTAGCAACTACTTTACCCCATTTCAACTGAAAAATGAAAACTAGTCCTGTAGGAAACAGGTTTGACTTCGTTTGGTCACAATTTGAAACAAGGAAATTCTGGAGGGCAAAGTCCAAGGAAAAAACAACAACACAACAACAACACGCACAGGAGAAAACTAAATCACACAAACAAGTATTTGAGGATTTCATTATTAATTAGAACTGCTGAGAATAAGACACTCTGGCATCATTAGGCGACTTCGACACAAGCCAACATTGGATGGAATTACGCAGACACTTTCTGTGGTATAAGTATCGTCATGATGTGGTAAATATGATTCAGTCACGAGGCTCAGTAGTGTACGCTAACAGCGGTGGGATAATGAGTCTTTTCTATCCTGTGTTATTTATCTTACACATGAGAATAGGTATGCTGAGGGACATCAACAATGGCCAAAAATTTAACATGCTGAAGTCGAATGTATCGCCTGAACAATCGCCAATAACACAATTTGAATTAACAGGTTTGGCCTGTAAAGTACTAATGTGCAATTCGAAGTAGGATCTATCGCCTAAGCAGTGCTGTACAGTGCACAGCACAACCAACACCCTGTCTAAACGAAACAAAAGCAAGGAGACGCATTTGTGAAGATGCTGAGCTCGAAAGACTCAACAAAACTGTCATTTACTGCCAATATAGTACCTTGCGGTATATGGCAGAGGGGTCTTTGAGCCCGAGAAATTAAGGCCGCCTGGCTAGTGCAGTCGCCGCGAACTGTGCAGGTTAGGATATTTTTTTTTGCCCCCGACAGAAAAAAATCCCACACCTTACCGAGGGATCGAACCCGGGTCTCCCGAATGAGACATGCAACAGACAAACGTGGGTCTGCCCCCATAAATACGAGGGTAAGTTAATAAGTAAGTCACAAATGGCTGTAGAGTTCAGTTGAGTTGAGTTGAGTTGAGTTAAGAACCGACATCACTGCACTCAGGATATTCCCATACGAGCTCCGTATGGCTGTAGAAAAATAACTAACTATGATAACAACTTGAAACCAGTTTATTTTTATACATAATTTGTCCCTTTATTTCGCAACATAATTTCCACAAACATTGATGCACCTATCCCATCGTTTTATCAGTCCTCCTAAACCGGCTGTATAGAACTGCGTGCTTTGTTTTCATTTATCTACCATCCCACAGAACTGTGTGACTTACTTATTGACTCGCCCTTGTATCTTTTTCTACCAAGCTATGCACCGCTTTACGGGAAATCGCTAGAGGCTAAGTCTACTGAAAACTCACCTCGCAGGAGACATTTCGCGAGTGACACCGAAGTTGAATGTGAAGTGAAAGAAAACGTGGTTTAGAAAACAGAGCACGCAGATCTTTGCAGCCGGGAGAACTGATAAAACGATGGGATAAGTGCATCAATGTTTGTGGAAATTATGTTGAGAAATAAAGGGACAATGTATGTATAAAAATAAACTGGTTTCAATTTGTTATCATATTTAGTTATTTTTCTACAGCCATTTGTGACTTACTTATTAACTTACCCTCGTAGATAATAATTTGAAATAAACACACAACAGGTGACATTTGCCAAGAAGAACTTCACGGCAGAATAATAATCTGTATTAACCATAACAAACATGAGAAAGAAATACCAGTCAGAAACATAATCACAATTCCACTGCCGCGTGGGTGTATCTGCGCACTATTTATGTTGTGTCGCTATAAACCAATAAACATTCCCGAGAAAACATCCATCAATCATTTTCAGTAGAAATATGCCGTCATAAAATAATATACATGTCCGATACAACATCAACCTGGTTTGATCGCTAAGCATTCTCAACATAAACCCACACAACATTTCAATAAACACCAGTCTGTCGGTGGAAGCAAACAAGTAACCAGTGAGAGACTCCGTGTTAAAGTGCTCAAGTACCCCTACCTCGTGCTCTGAAGGTCGTAGGTTCAATTCTGGGGTACTCCGTTCGGTTCAAGAGTGCAACTTTCTCGGTGACTTCTGAAGGTCATTGCTGGAGCTACGGAGTGCGGGCTTTGTGCGACACTTTCGGAAGACCGATTTGCGGAAAGAGACCGAGCCATGTTGGATTTAAAAACGTTAGCTGCATAGGCCTATCCTTTACATGACGTCGCAGGCAGCACCAGCATTTTTTGCTGTTGTGATCTCTTGGCAAATTTACGCTCAGTAGTTTGCCATTGCTTCTGAACAACAGGCACCCATACCATTTCTTTTTAAAAAAAACAACGCAAGGCGGTCTGCTGTCAAATCGCCGCAACTGTGTTTCCAACGCGGCTATGTGAGATTACCACGAAGCGGGAATGTGGGATAAAAACTGGTACAATGAAGTCGACCCACTTGCTTTTAAACTCCCTTTTTAAATGCAATTAACTAGTGGACATTTATCAATAACACAATATTGGCAAACACACACACTCGCTCTCGTATGTGTGAGACAGAAAAGGGTAATCATCATCATTACTACTGTGTGCCATGCAGATAATCCGCAGCGTTCAATGTTCGCCATTTCACAAGGTCAACAGAGAATTGGATCTGGTCTGTATTATTGTGCCACACGGCCTAGTCGTCTATGTATTTATCTTTCTGCCTTCCCTTGCTTCTTTTCCCGTCATTGTTGCTTGATCTAAGACCGTTTTCTAGTTTATTCATTTTCAAAACGCACGGAAAACAAAATGTAAACTTTACACCTATTTCTCGAATCAATTTACGGTTTTCATTTGTTCCTTGCTCATAGGTTTTTCTTATCGTATTCTTTGTATTTTCCTCAGAAGCCACAATTCCACTGCCATTAAATATTTCTCAGCTTGTCTGCTTATTGTCCATGTTTCACATACACATCCCAGTATGGATTTTATATAGCACTTCAACACTCACTCATGCTGCAGTTGACAACTTGTGTAATTGTGAGTATACTTTCCATCTTGCTAAAAGCTACCTTTGCCAAAGCGATTCTTGTTCTAATCTCAACAAGGCACCTTCCGCCGGTTGTAACATGGAGCCGAATAACATACCATATATTCTGCGTCTGCTGGCGTTGTTGTTGTTGTTGTTGTTGTTGTTGCTGCCGCTGCTTCTTCTTCTTCTTCTTCTTCTTCTTCTTAGATCTCCCGCTGTTTTGTTTCCTTTGTGGTTTCCAGATAAGAAGAATGTCTAGTTATATTGTCCTCATGGTTTCTCACATTGTCTCCTATCCAGTTCTATTTTGTAACGGTCCTACCTTGCTACAGCTAAGATCTTTATTACATCAAACAATATGTTGATATTCCTATTTATCCAACAGTCACAGGCCACTAGCGTCGCCTGTTTGTAGACAAAAAAGACTATACTCTAAGGTGCATGAAAGATTAGTTATAAAATTCACAAACAACATGTTGTTTTTATATTGAAAACGTTACTGCTGCTGGCAATGATCCCAGATCCAACTATTGACTATCGTGTATTTGTTCTGACGACTCTCCTCATGACAAGGATCACGTGAATGTGTATCCCTCCAAATACAGTCTAAATGGATTAATTTAGATATATGGTATCTGGAAATGGGCAAGTCAACGAAATATATCTGCGCTTCTTCGTCGCCCGCCCTGTGTATGAACTCTCGAGGAGATTGTACAGCCTTGGGGAAGTTGATCATGCCAGAATCATCAATGTAATTCAAGCAGTCATTGCCGGTTTCTATGTGTTCAAGCACATTCCTTCTGGTTCCCTGTACCATCATTATATATCTCAGCCTTGCAGAATGGATCGCATCAAATTCGTTGGGTGAGCAGGTGAATGATGAAGAGAGCTGTCCACCGCAACTCCTACAGTTTCTTGCAAAGTGCGCATGCTGACAGAGTTGTATGGTCAGCGCTCAAAACCTAGCGATGGCACGATTGATTTTTTCGATCAGTCCGGTTTTTCTAATAGCATATCTTTTAAATAATGGCATGTCCTTGGCAGGACTTGCACTCAAATCCTGCCCTACTGGCTGTCTGTGATTTACTAGACAATGTTACGGTCAGTAGTTTGCCATTGCTTTGTGAACGAGAAGGCAACATGTACGTGCAGTTGACACAGGTATGGCGTAACCCACCAAGCAACCGTCACAAGAGACAGTTTCAGCGCGTTTCTATTCTATTTATATTCAGAACTTTGAGTGAATTGTCACGAAAGGAAAAGCGGCGTGGGGGTGTGTGAATCTCACAACCGTAGGCAGAGGAGTTTTTGGTGTGTGGAGACAATGACTAGGTAATCAACCAGTATGATCACTGTTAGACAGGAACGCAGTGGAAAACTACCTTCCTTATAAATGCCAAGACTATCATGCCCACTAAATAGTCATCAGTAAATTATCATCATTATGTAGCATGCCGGCAAGCGCGGGCGGTCATGTTTGGCCATCTCACACGATCACAAGAGTCGTGGATCAGCTCTGTGTTCTTGTACCACCATGTCATGTGGTCAAGCCATCCAGTTGTTTATTTCTCTGCCTTCCCCTTATTCTGTTCCCTCAATTTTGTCAGTTATCAGCAAGTTCTCTAGTTTATTTCTTCTGACAACGTGCTCCCAAAATATGTGGCTGTTTACGTTTCATTTCTTTAATCAGTTTGATGTTTTCATTTGCCCCTAGTAGGACTTTTTCATTGGTTATTATTCTTTGTATTTTCCTCAGAAACCACACATCCACTACCATTAGATGTTTTTCAGCTTGTCTGCTCATCGTCCACGTTTCACATCCATACAACAGAACAGGCTATCTGTAGCACTTCAACGCTCTTTTCCTCGTTTCAATTGACATCTTTTTAATTAATCAGAATGTTTTCCATTTTGCAAAAGGCTATGTTTGCCTTAGCGATTCTTATTCTAATCTCTTCAACGCACCTCCCATTAGATGTTATGACTGTTCCGAGATTGTTGTACCGATTCACTTGTTTAAAAATATTCCAATTTAAACTGCTTTTAAACACGAAATATGGAGATAGTAAAAGGACAGTCTGGATAGTTTGCATAACAGACTAGCTATCACAAAAGCCGGAATCTAGCCATCAGGAGCAGATTAACTTTGTCAACATCAAGGATAATCCAAAGACATGGCTAGTTACACAGGGTTGATGGGCAGACTGTTATCAGACAGTCATGAAACATCTGGTAGTTACCCCATTTAGTGTTCGGCACTTTCACTTCTCCAGTCCCAGCCGGTAATAGCCGACGTCGAGTGCGGCTTGACACAGCAATAACATCATCATCATCATTAACATTATGTTCCACTGTTGCCATCATGTTTTGTGGGGATGAATATTTTACGTTCCAGTTGCCGATGGGTGGCACTGGATAGTGTCATTCCGTGGGATTGTACAATGTCTTTAATGTCGTCAAATCCATTTTCTACACACACACTTTGTTTTGATATATAACAAGCCGGCACAGAGTAAGTTGAGGAGGCAATCAATCCAAACCATTAAAAAAAAAACACGCTTGTAAACTTCGGTGCTAATAGAAACAAAGTTTGAACAGTAATCTTGCTTTAGTTATATTATTGTGTTCTTCCTCGTTGACAATGAGACCACCTGACTCTAGTGACTAGTGAAAGCGGTTGTTCAATCTGTGTACCTTTGGAAGAACTATCTATACTTGGATGCAACAAGTAGTGTTGATCTGGTTGGTGGCGTGGGTACGTGAGGGCATGAAAACCCCTATAGACCCAAGCATCCGACTTCAGATAGCATTTTGTTGGGGAGTCAAATTAAGTCAAGAACATACGCCACAGCACTCGAGACATTCCTTTACATGTTCCGTTCTTAGCTTGAATAACCAGAGAAGAGTCCCAGTACTAATGGTGTCAACTGCGGTTTTATTATGTGTCCGTCTGGCCTTTCCTCGGAGTACCGAGCAGTGGTCAGAGCTTCTGGTCACTTTCTGATTCATCATTCTCTCAAGGCCACATAGATGTATCTGTTCTTCCATACTACACACAGCGCCAAAGGTTCCTGACCACAGCTGCCTTATCGTGCACTAGAGGTGCAGACAGAGGTGCAGATCCAGCATCAGTTACCGCCCCCCCCCCACACACACACACAGAGGTGCACACCCAACCAATGTGTCCACCAGCTGTTTCCCAACACACCAGCATGTCCTGGAGAAAAGAACCTGCCGTTGCTCCCTATCATTGATTTTTTTAATGTTACAAGTACTGTAAGGTCACTGGATGATACAAGTACTTTAAATAGATACTGCATGTTACAGTTACTGTAGTCAGTCAATGGATGTTACAAGTACTATCTGTATACATATATAACATAATATGTCCCAGGTGTTAATGATACCTTAGTGTAAGTTTACGTTGACCAACAAGGCACCTATATCATGATTCCTAACCGTATGACCACAGGCAGCATACGGTCACCGACCATGTTGCAAGAGTCCGTCTGTGCGATTGTTCATACATGTTCATTTCTATGTAAAGTGTTCACTAAACAGACATTGCCAACATAGCACCTATAACAAACACATGGCTAGATATGAAGGGATGCTGGGTAGCTATCGTTCTCATCCTAAGAAAACAATTGGTCGTTTCCTCACCCAGTCAGAACTCACTCATACACAAGTTAGCACACGTCAGGAATGTACGATTCAGACTATCAAATACAAATTGTATACCAATCTTCCGAGCATGTCTTCCAAACAGCATATCTATCTATGAGTGAATGAGTAAATACAGTATTGTGACAAGCGTATAGTGATAAATGTATAGTGACAATTCGAAATATTGCCTTGTTTACTCCGCCATTCACTGCCATCAGTTCTCCAGGGAACAGCTGATGAATGTGCAGCAGACGCAAGACAGACTGGTCACGACAGGGCATTGTCACACAAGCTTCTGTTGTTGAAGATAAAGAGCAGCTAAGACCAATTAGGGGAGGAGGGGGGATTTGGAGATGGCGAATAAGACGAAGGGGAGGAGGAAATGGGTTGGGCCTAGAAGAGGATTGAAAAGGTTAAAGTGAATCGAAGATAAGAGATATGTATTACAGCTGTGTTTAACACTTTATATATATATTTACCACCGGTGTACACAGGACACATAGTGTCAGCAATACAAATTGCGTCTTGTATAGACAACATGCCACTGTTACATTTGATAATTGACCAGTTACATGCAACTCTACCATGTAGAGCCCATATTTTGACCACTTACAGGCTACTACTCTACCATGTAGAGTCCCATATCTTGACCAGTTACAGGCTACTCTACCATGTAGAGCCCATATCTTGACCAGTTACAGGCTACTCTACCATGTAGAGCCCATATCTTGACCAGTTACAGGCCACTCTACCATGTAGAGCCCATATCTTGACCAGTTACAGGCTACTCTACCATGTAGAGTCCCATATCTTGACCACTTACAGGCTACTCTACCATGTAGCGGCCCATATCTTGACCAGTTACAGGCTACTCCATATAGAGTCCCATATCTTGACCAGTTACAGGCTACTCTACCATGTAGCGGCCCATATCTTGATCAGTTACAGGATACTCTACAATGTAGAGTCCCATATCTTGACCAGTTACAGGCTACTCTACCATGTAGAGTCCCATATCTTGACCACTTACAGGCTACTATACCATGTAGAGTCCCATATCTTGACCAGTTACAGGCTACTCTACCATGTAGCGGCCCATAGCTTGATCAGTTACAGGCTACTCTACCATGTAGCGGCCCATATCTTGACCAGTTACAGGCTACTCTACCATGTAGCGGCCCATATCTTGACCAGTTACAGGCTACTCTACCATGTAGCGTCCCATATCTTGACCAGTTACAGGCTACTCTACCATGTAGAGTCCCATATCTTGACCAGTTACAGGCCACTCTACGATGTAGAGCCCATATCTTGACCAGTTACAGGCTACCCTACCATGTAGAGTCCCATATCTTGACCAGTTACAGGCTACTCTACCATGTAGAGTCCAATATCTTGACCAGTTACAGGCTACTCTACCATGTAGAGTCCAATATCTTGACCAGTTACAGGCTACTCTACCATGTGGAGTCCCATATCTTAACCAGTTACAGGCTACTCTACCATGTAAAGTCCCATATCTTGACCAGTTACAGGCTACTCTACCATGTAGAGTCCCATATCTTGACCAGTTACAGGCTACTCTACCATGTAGAGTCCCATATCTTGACCAGTTACAGGCTACTCTATAATGTAGAGTCCCATATCTTGACCAGTTAAAGGCTACTCTACCATGTAGAGTCCCATATCTTAACCAGATACAGGCTACTCTACCATGTAGAGTCCCATATCTTGACCAGTTACAGGCTACTCTACCATGTAGAGTCCCATATCTTGACCAGTTACAGGCTACACTACCGTGTAGCGTCCCATATCTTGATTAGTTACACGTTACTGTAGCAACAAGAGTCCCATACCTTGATCGGTCACACGCTACTTTACCACACAGACACCCATACCTTGATCAGTTAGAGAGTCCCAAAACTTTATTGGTTACAGGCTACTTCGCCAAGTAGAGTACCATATATTTATCAGTTACACGATATTCTACTAAGAAGAGTTAGTTACAAAACTTAATTAGTTACAGACTACCCTACCAAATGGATGCCCATATGTTGATCACTTAACGCTACTCTACCCAGCAAAGCCCCATACCTATAATAATTAATTACACGCTACTCTAGCAAGTAGGGTCACGTAACTGGAATATTTTCAAGTTTAAGCAAACGCTAAGTAGAGACCATTTCTTGATTAGTTACACGCTACTCTGTTAAGCAAAGAGCTATACCTTAATCAATTATAAGCTGTCATTCCCTGCAATATTCCAAACATTAATAGTTACACGTTACTATACTCTGCAATATCCCACATACTGACAGTTACCAGCTACTATACTCTACAATATCCCACACATTGATAGTTACCAGCTACTATACTATACAATATCCCACACATTGATAGTTACCAGCTACTATACTCTACAATATCCCACACATTGATAGTTACCAGCGACTATACTCTACAATATCCCACACATTGATAGTTACCAGCTACTACACTCTACAATATCCCACACATTGATAGTTACCAGCTACTATACTCTACAATGTCCCACACATTGATAGTTACCAGCGACTATACTCTACAATATCCCACACATTGATAGTTACCAGCTACTATACTCTACAATATCCCACACATTGATAGTTACCAGCTACTATACTCTACAATGTCCCACACATTGATAGTTACCAGCTACTATACTCTACAATATCCCACACATTGATAGTTACCAGCTACTATACTCTACAATATCCCACATACTGACAGTTATCAGCTACTATACTCTACAATATCCCACACACTGATAGTTACCAGCTACTATACTCTACAATATCCCACATACTGACAGTTATCAGCTACTATACTCTACAATATCCCACACATTGATTAGTTACCAGCTACTATATATACTCTGCAATACCCCACATACTGACAGTTATCAGCTACTATACTCTACAATATCCCACATACTGACAGTTACCAGCTACTATACTCTGCAATATCCCACACATTGATAGTTACCAGCTACTATACTCTACAATATCCCACACATTGACAGTTACCAGCTACTATACACTACAATATCCCACACACTGACAGTTACCAGCTACTATACTCTACAATATCCCACACATTGATAGTTACCAGCTACTATACTCTACAATACCACACACACTGACAGTTACCAGCTATTATACTCTACAATATCCCACACATTGATAGTTACCAGCTACTATACTCTACAATATCCCACATACTGACAGTTACCAGCTACTACACTCTGCAATATCCCACACACTGAGTTACCAGCTACTATATATACTCTGCAATACCCCACATACTGACAGTTATCAGCTACTATACTCTACAATATCCCACACATTGATAGTTACCAGCTACTATACTCTACAATATCCCACATACTGACAGTTAGGAGCTACTACACTCTGCAATATCCCACACACTGACAGTTACCAGCTACTATACTCCACAATATCCCACACACTGACAGTTACCAGCTACTATACTCTACAATATCCCACATACTGACAGTTACCAGCTACTATACTCCACAATATCCCACACATTGTTAGTTACCAGCTACTATACTCTACAATATCCCACACATTGATAGTTACCAGCTACTATACTCTACAATATCCCACACATTGATAGTTACCAGCTACTATACTCTACAATATCCCACACATTGACAGTTACCAGCTACTATACTCTACAATATCCCACATACTGACAGTTATCAGCTACTATACTCTACAATATCCCACACATTGATAGTTACCAGCTACTATACTCTACAATATCCTACATATTGATAGTTACCAGCTACTATACTCTACAATATCCCACATACTGACAGTTACCAGCTACTATACTCCACAATATCCCACACATTGATAGCTACCAGCTACTATACTCTACAATATCCCACACATTGATAGTTACCAGCTACTATACTCCACAATATCCCACATATTGACAGTTACCAGCTACTATACTCCACAATATCCCACATACTGACAGTTATCAGCTACTATACAATATCCCACCCCACACATTGATAGTTACCAGCTACTATACTCTACATACCCCACATACTGACAGTTATCAGCTACTATACTCTACAATATCCCACATACTGACAGTTACCAGCTACTATACTCTGCAATATTCCACACATTGATAGTTACCAGCTACTATACTCTACAATATCCCACACATTGACAGTTACCAGCTACTATACACTACAATATCCCACACACTGACAGTTACCAGCTACTATACTCTACAATATCCCACACATTGATAGTTACCAGCTACTATACTCTACAATACCACACACACTGACAGTTACCAGCTATTATACTCTACAATATCCCACACATTGATAGTTACCAGCTACTATACTCTACAATATCCCACATACTGACAGTTACCAGCTACTACACTCTGCAATATCCCACACACTGAGTTACCAGCTACTATATATACTCTGCAATACCCCACATACTGACAGTTATCAGCTACTATACTCTACAATATCCCACACATTGATAGTTACCAGCTACTATACTCTACAATATCCCACATACTGACAGTTAGGAGCTACTACACTCTGCAATATCCCACACACTGACAGTTACCAGCTACTATACTCCACAATATCCCACACACTGACAGTTACCAGCTACTATACTCTACAATATCCCACATACTGACAGTTACCAGCTACTATACTCCACAATATCCACACAATTGTAGTTACCAGCTACTAATACTCTACAATATCCCACACATTGATAAAGTTACCAGCTACTATACTCTACAATATCCCACACATTGATAGTTACCAGCTACTATACTCTACAATATCCCACACATTGACAGTTACCAGCTACTATACTCTACAATATCCCACATACTGACAGTTATCAGCTACTATACTCTACAATATCCCACATATTGACAGTTACCAGCTACTATACTCTACAATATCCCACACATTGACAGTTATCAGCTTCTATACTCTACAATATCCCACACATTGACAGTTACCAGCTACTATACTCCACAAAATCCCACACATTGATAGTTAATAGCTACTATACTCTACAATATCACACACATTGACAGTTACCAGCTTACATACTCTACAATCACACACATTGACAAGTATACCAGCTACTATACTCTACAATATCCCACATACTGACAGTTACCAGCTACTATACTCCACAATATCCCACACATTGATAGTTACCAGCTACTATACTCTACAATATCCCACACATTGATAGTTACCAGCTACTATACTCTACAATATCCCACACATTGATAGTTACCAGCTACTATACTCTACAATATCCCACATACTGACAGTTACCAGCTACTATACTCTACAATATCCCACACATTGATAGTTACCAGCTACTATACTCTACAATATCCCACAAACTGACAGTTACCAGCTACTATACTCTACAATATCCCACATACTGACAGTTACAGCTACTATACTCTACAATATCCCACACATTGATAGTTACCAGCTACTATACTCCACAATATCCCACACATTGATAGTTATCAGCTACTATACTCTACAATATCCCACATACTGACAGTTACCAGCTACTATACTCTACAATATCCCACATACTGACAGTTATCAGCTACTATACTCTACAATATCCCACACATTGATAGTTACCAGCTACTATACTCCACAATATCCCACACATTGATAGTTACCAGCTACTATACTCTACAATATCCCACACATTGATAGTTACCAGCTACTATACTCTACAATATCCCACAAACTGACAGTTACCAGCTACTATACTCTACAATATCCCACATACTGACAGTTATCAGCTACTATACTCTACAATATCCCACACATTGATAGTTACCAGCTACTATACTCTACATATCCCACACATTGATAGTTACCAGCTACTATACTCTACAATATCCCACATACTGACAGTTATCCAGCTACTATACTCTACAATATCCCACAACATTGATAGTTACCAGCTACTATACTCCTACAATATCCCACACATTGATAGTTATCCAGCTACTATACTCTACAATATCCCACATACTGACAGTTACCAGCTACTATACTCTACAATATCCCACATACTGACAGTTATCAGCTACTATACTCTACAATATCCCACACATTGATAGTTACCAGCTACTATACTCCACAATATCCCACACATTGATAGTTATCAGCTACTATACTCTACAATATCCCACATACTGACAGTTACCAGCTACTATGCTCTACAATATCCCACATACTGACAGTTATCAGCTACTATACTCTACAATATCCCACACACTGACAGTTACCAGCTACTATACTCTACAATATCCCACACATTGATAGTTACCAGCTACTATACTCCACAATATCCCACATACTGACAGTTACAGCATGCTCCACCAAACAATGTGCAATTTAGTGCTCAACTACACCCCAGCAACAAAGTAATCCACCCACACATTCACCCGATACAACCCACAACAGTTTAAAGGGAATCCCATGGATAGACCAATGACACGCCATTATGTCAATCACAGCCAGCCGCGGGATCTCAGTGGCTCCCGGCTTTTGAGGTCATGCTTCCGGATCCCCATGTAGGCAATTTTTAATAAAGCAAACATTTGAGATTGGTGCTCAGGTCGAGAAAAACTAAACTGGGTACCAGGTAATGTGGGGGGGGGGGGGGGGGGGGGTGTGTGTGTGTGAAGGTGTACAACGCGATATTATCCACATTACTAAACCAGTGCCAAACTATCTATAGAAATATGGGGCTGAGGCTGTACCCGCTATATCTCATTGTGTGGAAAACTGTCCTTTAGTGTATCTCAAGCAGAGCTTCAGTGTGGATCAGTTACAGGTACTGCAGGCAGACGGCGGTTATATGATAGATCCTCTGCTAGGATGGGCCAAAGATAATTTTTTCTTGTCACTGGAAATATCCTATTTCGCGAGTTAATCACACTGAACCCAACCTCCAGGAAAAGGTGTTTAAATATGGTAATACTCACTCGGTCAGTTGGCCAGAGTGTGGATTAACCGAATTATACCAAATCTGAACCCTAACTTCAACGCCTGCTCATTATCTACGATGAGCACCTTCTTTCAACTTTCTTGACCTTATCCGACCATATCACACCTTATCTCACAGCGTGATAGTTGACATTACTAATTAAGGAGAAAGAACCTCGGGAATGAGTTCCATCAAAGATTTACATTTTCGCCCATTGTCAATTGTCACCGTTCTGCAAATATGTCTTTACATATGTGTAGGCGAATGATGTCTTATATGGTCACAATAAATACACTACGCTTCGACAACCCTCACAGCCGCCTCTTCAGACCGAGAACAACGACAGCCAGACTTCACGTGACGGGCCAGCGAGCTCAGTTTTTAACATTTTGAAAATACAGTTCGTTCTTTCGATCGACCGACCGACCAACCGACTGACCGACCGACCGACCTGTCTGCCTGTCTCTCTGCCTGTCTGGCTGGCTGGGTGTCTGCAGAATGTCAGACTGGCCTGCACGCGTAATTCTAACCCTTTGAAAATAAAGTATGTTCGTTCGTTCGTTCTATCACCCCAAGCCCATTTAAAATGCAACTCCGCAGGAAATGGGAGTACCTTGTTCTAGTCCATTGAGTAAAGAAACATCGCTCAATGTCACACAAGGCGTTGATTCATTGCTCCAGATGTAATCACTCAGTGTTTTCTCATCTTGATGGACATATATAACCGGATCTCAACAGTGATCTTTAAAACAAATTTCGCAGTGTTATTTCAAACGCATTCATCTATAGTTTTATATTTGTTTTACAAATAATCACAGGCTCGGGTGACCTGCCAGAGGTCTCCGGTGGTCATTTGTTTTGAAAATGAATAAATATTAACACGTTTCTTGTTTCCAAATTGTTTGTCGTGAATTTCAAATACCACATGAATGCTTCTATCTTCTGAAGGTTAAAAACATTAGGCGGGTAAAGTAATTAATAACAGGGCCCAAGAAAAGAGACAAACTGGAGTAAGTCATCACAACAGGAAACCTGAAGGGGAAAAGAGGCAGGGGAGGCAAAGACAGAAGATGGTGGACACTCTGATATCATAGCATGTGGGAATGTCGATATCAGAAATGATTGGAAGCACAAGAGACAGAGGGTTGTGGACAGACATGATCGCATGGACTATGTGCATAGTCATGATCAACAGCGCCAGAAGGCATGGACTATAAGAAGAAGAAGTATAAATACACGTTATGCGGACAGTGATATGTGCGCGCTCGTAGGAAGGTTCCATGTCATCTCTTGACGTTCGCTAAGGGAGCCTGACCACGTATTCCTCCATCCACTCAGGCCTTAACATATTATCATCAGCTTCATATAACAACAACAGCTTCATATAACAACAGCAGCTTCATTTACCAACAGCAGCTTCACATACCAACAGAAGATTCATATACCAACAGCAGTTTCCCATACCAACAGCAGCTTCCTATACCAACAGCAGTTTCCCATACCAACAGCAGCTTCCTATACCAACAGCAGTTTCCTATACCAACAGCAGCTTCCTATACCAACAGCAGCTTCCTATACCAACAGCAGCTTCCTATACCAACAGCAGCTTCCCATACCAACAGCAGCTTCCTATATCAACAGCAGCTTCCTATAACAACAACAGCTTCATATAACAACAGCAGCTTCATTTACCAACAGCAGCTTCACATACCAACAGCAGCTTCATATACCCACAGCAGCTTCCTGTACCAACAACAGCTTCCCATACCAACAACAGCTTCCCATAACAACAGCAGCTTCACATACCAACAGCAGCTTCCTATACCAACAGCAGCTTCCTATAACAACAACAGCTTCATATAACAACAGCAGCTTCATATACAAACAGCAGCTTCCTATAACAACAGCAGCTTCCTATACCAACAGCAGCTTCATGTACCAACAACAGCTTCCCATAACAACAGCAGCTTCCTATACCAACAGCAGCTTCCTATAACAACAACAGCTTCATATAACAACAACAGCTTCATATAACAACAGCAGCTACCTATATCAACATCAGCTTCCTATAACAACAACAGCTTCATATAACAACAGCAGCTTCCTATAACAACAGCAGCTACCTATATCAACAGCAGCTTCATTTACCAACAGCAGCTTCCCATACCAACAGAAGATTCATATAACAACAGCAGCTACCTATATCAACAGCAGCTTCCCATACCAACAGCAGCTTCATTTACCAACAGCAGCTTCCTATACCAACAACAGCTTCCTATAACAACAACAGCTTCATATAACAACAACAGCTTCATATAACAACAGCAGCTTCATTTACCAACAGAAGATTAATGTAACAACAGCAGCTTCCTATATCAACAGCAGCTTCCTATACCAACAGCAGCTTCATATATCAACAGTAGCTTCCTATAACAACAACAGCTTCCTATAACAACAGCAGCTTCCTATACCAACAGCAGCTTCCTATAACAACAACAGCTTCATATACCACCAGTAGCTTCATATACCAACAATAGCTTCCTATACCAACAGTAGTTTCATATACCAACAGTAGTTTCATATACCAACAGCAGTTTCATATACCAACAGCAGCTTCATATACCAACAGCAGCTTCCCATACTAACAGCAGCTTCCTATACCAACAGCAGCTTCCCATACCAACAGCAGCTTCCTATACCAACAATAGCTTCATATACCAACAGTAGTTTCCTATACCAACAACAGCTTCCTATACCAACAGCAGCTTCCTATACCAACAATAGTTTCTTATACCAACAGTAGTTTCATATACCAACAGTAGTTTCATATACCAACAGCAGCTTCATATACCAACAGCAGCTTCATATACCAACAGCAGCTTCATATACCAACAACAGCTTCTTCCTATATAACTTGTCATGTTAGAAAATGCCTCGGGAAGAACCAGCGGTCGGCATGAACCTGACCGCATCACACATTCGTATGCTGATTGATCTATCACAACAAGGTCTAGAACTATATGTCCCGTGCTCCTTAATGTGTGTAAAAGTGTCCTTTATTGGACTAACTGACCAGTATACACATATTAGTTGATTTAATTTGTACTGGACTGACTGACCAGTATACACATATTATCAGAGGTCACAGATTGTGAGAATTATATGGATTTTTCCCCCTGACCACACTGCGAGTGGAATGAATAGGCTGATAGGCTGGCATGCAATGCACCTCTTGGTGGTAGACTACCTGTGGAAAGGTAGAGGTGGTCATGCACCTGTGGGACCAGGTGAAGAAGGTTGGGAACAGATTGAGGTTCTGGAGGAATCTCAAAACTGAGAGGGACGACCTGAATAACTTTCAATCAGAAAGCGGTGGGAAGGATTAGTAGTGTGACTCGTCGCTGGTTGTTGATCATGGGGACGAGCGCGTATAGGGATGTCCTTAGTGCAGTGATGTCGATTCTTAGCTTAACTCAACACATATTAGTTGACTTAATGTTTACTAAACTATTAGTTGATTTAACATGTACTGGACTGACTGGCCAGTATAAACATGTCAGTTGACTTAACGTTTACTTTACTGACTGACCAGTATAAACATATTAGTTGACTTATCGTTTAGTCCTAAACAGTAACGTGACCACCACACACAATTACACACAGTACACACACAGACACACAAACGCATGTTTATGGTACTGTACAGCTGCCATGCGGGTATGCTAGTGATATGATACCACGACGAGTAGTTTCATGTCTACAACATAGGCAGCTGGCATCCCCCACAGAACATACAGACATTCTGAATAGACGGAATCAATACTGCAGAGTATATATATATATGATATGATATATATAACTAATGACATCCTAAAATAGAAAGAGCCTGAAGCAACACTGGATGAAGTCGATGGGCCAATAAACAACCTTGCCACAGATAAATCACCAACACGTTCTATAACATTGCACCTGTATGTCTGAACAGCCCTGGAGAACAGCGTGTGGAAATATAACATGATGTGGGTCACATGAATATGGCTTTAGATGGGAACAATATGTCTTTATAAATCACACCCCCTCCCCACACACACACACACACTCACACACACACTCTCTCACACACACACACGCGCGCGCAAAAGCGACCTGGAATTATGTACCAGTCACGGAGTAATTACATTGAGGAGTCATGCAAGCAAAATTGTATTAAAAATAATCACGCGAAGTGTTCATAAGAAATATAGAATGCGTAAGTCATTAAGTCATTAAGCAAGTCAGAGAGTGATCAGTGGCAGTTGGTATTGGTTGTTGGTTTCTTTTTAAATACGACCCGAAATAGGAGAAGAACAATGTGGGTTCACAGAAGGCAATGGTACAGTAAATGCTATATATTTGTTGAAAATATTAATGGAGCGTTCTATAGATAAAGTGAGACATGTAAACATGATGAAGTGTCGATAAAGTAAGACATGTCAACATGATGAAGATGCTTGCAGATCTACAAATTAATGGGAAAGACCATAGTCTTGTTTTGATTTGTAAAAACATTCATTGGAAACAACAAGCTGCCGTAGAGATCGATAATGAAGTAGGTCAATATCAGCCTAATAAGAGAGATGTGAGACAGGGGTATATGTCTCCAAATCTCTTTCCCCTATATAGGGAACACATTTTTAGAAATGTAGAAGATATGAGAGGAATTACCATTGGGGGACATAACACTAATAACAGACGTGACTAGTTTCTGAAACATTAATAGGCTGTTGCACACAACTAGGGTTATAATCTATATATATAAAAGAGAATGTTTGTCTGTGTGTATGTATGTTACTTATGCGTTCGCGAACGGTCCATCCGATTGAGATGAAATTGTCTACACGTCTTCTTCTCATTCCGGTGCTGCCAACTGTTATAGTTTGTTTGTGTACAAACAGTTATTTACTTAATATTATTTAATATTTTAATTTACATTATAATTTATATTTAGCGAGGGGACACAACCTTTAATAGCATTGCCATATATGTAAAATTGTTGCATATTTCTCAAATAGGTGGACCTTTTCGCTGCAGTTATCTACAGGCATATGCGTTATAATCTCCTCCTCCTCCCCTCCTCTCATCCTCCTCCCCTCCTCCCTCTTCCCCTCCTCCTCCCCTTCCCCTCCTTCTCCTCCTCCCCTCCTCCCCTCCTCCTTCTCCTCCCCCTCCTTCTCCTCCTCCCCCTCCTCCTCCTTCCCCTGCTTCTCCTCCCCCTCCTCCTCCTTCTTTTTCTTCTGCTGCTGCTACCGCCGATCAATTTACCCAAGTTAATTGTTGGGGGAGGATGTAAAGATCTTTCAAGTGCTCCTTCTAATGCTTTTTGTAAGTTTGTCTTCGTTTATCTAAGGTTGTTCTCGATACCACCACATAATTTTTACATGAAAATTATACGACAACATTATATTTTACATGAAAATTATACGACAACATTAAAAAAAAATAATCCTAGCATTAAGCGAAAATTCCTAAATGCAAACAATAAATTATTAGACAGACAGACAGACAGACAGGGAGGGAGGGAGGGAGGAAGGGAGGGAGGGAGGGATAGACAGAGGGAGAGATGGAAGGACAGATAGACAGACAGACAGACAGACAGATAGTCGGGAACGGGAGCTTGTATGACTACTTATATGAATTAAATGAGATGCTCCCCACCAGGGGCAGAGCGAAGCCGAGCCAGGTCAGACAGACAGACAGACAAACAGATAGATAGACGAAGACAGACAGACAGATAGTCGGGAACGGGAAGGGAGCTTATATGACTACTTATATAAATTTAAAATGAGATGCTCCCCCCCGGGAAATTTGGGCGAAGGCTGGCCGGGTCAGACAGGGCAGACAGACAGACAGACAGACAGACAGGCAGGCAGGCAGGCAGGCAGGCAATCAGACAGACAGACAGACAGACAGACAGACAGATAGATAGATAGTAGGGCTGTACCGGATTCAAATTTTTGAAATCCGGGCGGAGCCGGATTTGGCCGGTTTTATGAAGTGACCCGGGCCGGGCCGGGCCGGACCGGATTTAAAAAATAAAAAAATTAAAATAAAAAAACATACTACATCACTTGACTTAGGTGAGTGGAGTCACTCGACTGTCATCTGCAGTTCATTACTATAGACATGACAATGATGACATATACTCATATTAAATCATTTAAATTTAAATAATTACATTCCAAGAATAAGTAATTAAGTAATATTTTCCTTTAAGTTCAAGATAAAACATAATACATAACACATAAGCTAATTTAGTAATTTTTTCTTCTGCATCATCCAGTTTTTTTTTTTTCGGATGCGATTGCGTTGTGCCTGTTACAGCAGAGCTGCGTTCTTGCGCCGTTAGGCCGACACATCCGACTTCTGCGGGCATTTGTTGACCGGGGTTTAAACCCTTTCCCGGGGGAATTTTTTAATTTTAATTGTTAGTTTTCAGTTTCAGTTTTTAGTTTTCACATTGTTTTTCAGTTGGCAAATTATCAGCTCAGTTACAAATCACAACAACAGTACACTGAACAGATTGAATTTATGAAATACATTCATTTAGTAATTTCACTATTTCAGTCAGTCTTCATTATGGCTGTGAAGTTGAACTCTCAGAGTCAAGAAGAGACGAGTTGTATATCAGGAAAATCAACGTCTCCGCATTTTCTGGTAAAAGGCTACTACGGTGGTCAGTGATAATGTCTCCTGCAGTGACTGAACAGCCTTTCCGATGGCACACTTGTAGGTGGTGGTGCAAGAAATACCTGCGCCAGTCTAGCCATGATTGGAAATCTGTTGCTTATGGGCATGCACCATGAACTGGATCATGACTGCGAGTGTGAAGTGGCTCTGACAGGTTCTGTGTCACTTCAGTGTAATGCTGTTGCCTTCGGTACTTGCAGAACGATCTGCGGTGGGATTTTCCTCGACAATTGTGTCAAACAGCTCAATAGGCTGGACTCGTATACTGTGGGCAGTGCTCACAGAAGTTCAAAACACTAGTACTACTACTACTAATAGTAGCTGATGGACTCCTGTGGACTGACTGTGTTTACGAATCAATAATAGAGTTAGCTGCTAACAGCAGATGGGATCGTGCATCACTTCTACCACGTTCGGAGAAGAAGCACAGCTTGAATCGAGATCCAGTAGTGGGGCACAGGTCTAAATACTGTTGGATTCAATGCCGCAAATCTGCTGCTAACAGCTTCAAGTAGGGCTGCTTTCATAGTTTTGATCCCAGCATCACTACCTTCTTTTTGGAGGAAAGCCATGAGTGTTTTCAATAATGGGATCACAACTGATTATTGATGCCTGAGGCTCACTTATTTCACGTCGTGATTTCTGCAAATGGTGCCAAGTAGCTACCACATTCTCCGTGACTGACCACTGTTGTGCAGGTAGCCAGTTACCGAATCAATTTCAAATTTTCAACACAGTACAGGCTGATTGCTGCACCGTTGTTCTAACAGACGTCGTAAAATAAAGAACGTTGAGTTCCATCGTGTTGTCACGTCCTGGATAAGCTGATGTTGTGGTAGGTTGAATTCATTTTAAAGTTCATGCAAACGACTGGTTGCTGAAGAAGAGTGGTTGACATGTCCTACCAATTTCTTCCAGTACTGATGATGCTAAGCACATACTTTTGACTCAAAGACATCATCACACACAGCTGCAGTGTGTGGGCAAAAAAATCCAACACTTGAATAGCTGCCATCACGAAAGCATTGGCAATGTTGAATGCATTGTCTCTCACAACAACATGGCACTTCTACACGTGCAATTGACCACTCATCCAGCACATCATTTCAAATGTGCAGCAAGTTTGTGGCCGTGTGCATGTTCATCAATGCAGTACAATGGAAGAATACACTGCGGAGAACGAAGGAGTCTGTTAACCAATGGCCAGTGAGGCCATAAATGACTGAGTGGTGTGTTCAGCTGTCCACGTATCTGTTGTGAATGATATGTAATCAGTGCAGATATCATTGCTGCAATTTTTACCTTCAGACGTGTAAACCATGTCAAGAATGACATGTTCAGCAAAGTACTTTCTTGAAGGCAATCCATACCTTTTTGCCATTGAATGCATAACTCTTTGAAACCTGGTCGTCCCACTACTTGAAAAGGTTCCATATCTATGGCTATCATTCGGGCTACGGCAGAATCAATGCGTATAGCATTGGGATGTTGATGTCCCAAATTTTGGCCCGGTCCATGCCTGCACAATTGACTGCTGGGATCTGCTGATTGCTTGGGGCAAACCACTGTCCCAGAGTCATCATAGATTGGTCGAACCAATACATGGCCTTCAGTATGCTTTCTTTTCCATCATTTTCGTATAGCTTTTCTTGTGCATCGATCGCAAATGGGTCTGCATGATGATGTTGCGAAGTTTTGGGCGATCTGATCGTCCACGCGATAAAATGTTTTGTCAACAAAACTACATCTTACCTTCCGCATGAATCATCGTCTTTAACCCTTGAAGTAATTCCCAAACGGCGCTGTATGACTTAGATTTTGATCCATTTTATTTTTATGGGCAAGACCAAAGAAATGTACGAAAATAAATATCCAGTATGAGTAATGCACCATTAAAAAATCAAAATGAGTGTTGTTTTTTGCTTAAAATCTTATTTACATCAGCAGAGAAATAGGTAAACCGGAAGTGCTACTCGCTATTGCCTAAAATTCAACGTGGCCGCATGAAAACATGTACAGAACAATTCACGTGAACACAGGCAACAAACAAATCCGGCCCTAAAACCGGCCACAAAACTGGACCGGAGCCGGCCCACGCCGAAGGGCCCGGATTGTAAGAAATTGCAGGTATTCCGGATTTGCCGGAGCCGGACCGAAATCCGGTTACACCCTTAATAGATAGATAGATAGATAGATAGATAGATAGATAGATAGATAGATAGATAGATAGATAGATAGATAGATAGATAGATAGATAGATAGATAGATAGATAGATAGATAGATAGATAGATAGATAGATAGATAGATAGATAGATAGATAGATAGATAGATAGATAGATAGATAGATAGATAGATAGATAGATAGATAGATAGATAGATAGATAGATAGATAGATAGATAGATAGATAGATAGATAGATAGATAGATAGATAGATAGATAGATAGATAGATAGATAGATAGATAGATAGATAGATAGATAGATAGATAGATAGATAGATAGATAGATAGATAGATAGATAGATAGATAGATAGATAGATAGATAGATAGATAGATAGATAGATAGATAGATAGATAGATAGATAGATAGATAGATAGATAGATAGATAGATAGATAGATAGATAGATAGATAGATAGATAGATAGATAGATAGATAGATAGATAGATAGATAGATAGATAGATAGATAGATAGATAGATAGATAGATAGATAGATAGATAGATAGATAGATAGATAGATAGATAGATAGATAGATAGATAGATAGATAGATAGATAGATAGATAGATAGATAGATAGATAGATAGATAGATAGATAGATAGATAGATAGATAGATAGATAGATAGATAGATAGATAGATAGATAGATAGATAGATAGATAGATAGATAGATAGATAGATAGATAGATAGATAGATAGATAGATAGATAGATAGATAGATAGATAGATAGATAGATAGATAGATAGATAGATAGATAGATAGATAGATAGATAGATAGATAGATAGATAGATAGATAGATAGATAGATAGATAGATAGATAGATAGATAGATAGATAGATAGATAGATAGATAGATAGATAGATAGATAGATAGATAGATAGATAGATAGATAGATAGATAGATAGATAGATAGATAGATAGATAGATAGATAGATAGATAGATAGATAGATAGATAGATAGATAGATAGATAGATAGATAGATAGATAGATAGATAGATAGATAGATAGATAGATAGATAGATAGATAGATAGATAGATAGATAGATAGATAGATAGATAGATAGATAGATAGATAGATAGATAGATAGATAGATAGATAGATAGATAGATAGATAGATAGATAGATAGATAGATAGATAGATAGATAGATAGATAGATAGATAGATAGATAGATAGATAGATAGATAGATAGATAGATAGATAGATAGATAGATAGATAGATAGATAGATAGATAGATAGATAGATAGATAGATAGATAGATAGATAGATAGATAGATAGATAGATAGATAGATAGATAGATAGATAGATAGATAGATAGATAGATAGATAGATAGATAGATAGATAGATAGATAGATAGATAGATAGATAGATAGATAGATAGATAGATAGATAGATAGATAGATAGATAGATAGATAGATAGATAGATAGATAGATAGATAGATAGATAGATAGATAGATAGATAGATAGATAGATAGATAGATAGATAGATAGATAGATAGATAGATAGATAGATAGATAGATAGATAGATAGATAGATAGATAGATAGATAGATAGATAGATAGATAGATAGATAGATAGATAGATAGATAGATAGATAGATAGATAGATAGATAGATAGATAGATAGATAGATAGATAGATAGATAGATAGATAGATAGATAGATAGATAGATAGATAGATAGATAGATAGATAGATAGATAGATAGATAGATAGATAGATAGATAGATAGATAGATAGATAGATAGATAGATAGATAGATAGATAGATAGATAGATAGATAGATAGATAGATAGATAGATAGATAGATAGATAGATAGATAGATAGATAGATAGATAGATAGATAGATAGATAGATAGATAGATAGATAGATAGATAGATAGATAGATAGATAGATAGATAGATAGATAGATAGATAGATAGATAGATAGATAGATAGATAGATAGATAGATAGATAGATAGATAGATAGATAGATAGATAGATAGATAGATAGATAGAGATCCCCGCCAGGGACTGGGCGAAGCCGGGCGGGTCAGCTAGTTAAATAATATAAGAAGACAAAGATTATGGTCGTCACTAGGAAGAAATAAATATCACAATGTAATATATTGGTGCCGGTCTCTCTGGCTGAGGGTTTACACACTTGATCCGTAATCCCGTTTATCCAGCAGGGTCTCGCGGCGAGGCGAGAATTGGAAGCGATTCGACCCTCGCTCGTGACTTGCGGGATAATGAGTCGGCCGCTCAGAAGCAATGGCAAACTACTGAGCGTAATCTTGCCAAGAAATCAACATACAGCTGAAAGATGCTGATGGTGACAGCGATGTCCTGTAAAGGATATGCAAACATTTTTAATATATTGGTAATTGGAATATCCATAAACTAGTGAACCTGTTCAACTATCTCGGAAAAGTCATAACATCTGATGGGAGATGCCTTGCAGAGATTAGAACAAGACAATTGTGCGTGTCACACAAGATTGATTGATTGATGGATTTAGGAATCGACATCACAGCATTCAGGGCATTCCCATAAGCGCTCCATCCCCATCATCAGCAGCCAGCGAAAAAGCAGCTTCCTATACCAAAATAGTTTCTTATACCAACAGTAGTTTCATATACCAGTAGTTTCATATACCAACAGCAGCTTCATATACCACACAGCTTCATATACCACGCAGCTTCATTACCAACAACAGCTTCTTCCTATATAACTTGTCATGTTAGAAATGCCTCGGGAAGAACAGCGGTCGGCATAAAACCTGACCGCATCACACATTCGTATGCTGATTGATCTATCACAACAAGGTCTAGAACTATATGTCCCGTGCTTCTTAATGTGTGTAAAAGTGTCCTTTATTGGACTAACTGACCAGTATACACATATTAGTTGATTTAATTTGTACTGGACTGACTGACCAGTATACACATATTATCAGAGGTCACAGATTGTGAGAATTATATGGATTTTTCCCCCTGCCCCACCTGCGAGTGGAATGAATAGGCTGATAGGCTGGCATGCAATGCACCTCTTGGTGGTAGACTACCTGTGGAAAGGTAAGGTGGTCATGCACCTGTGGGACCAGGTGAAGAAGGTTGGGAACAGATTGAGGTTCTGGAGGAATCTCAAAACTGAGAGGGACGACCTGAATAACTTTCAATCAGAAAGCGGTGGGAAGGATTAGTAGTGTGACTCGTCGCTGGTTGTTGATCATGGGGACGAGCGCGTATAGGGATGTCCTTATGCAGTGATGTCGATTCTTAGCTTAACTCAACACATATTTTGACTTAATGTTTACAAAAACTATTAGTTGATTTTAACATGTACGGGACTGACTGGCCAGTATAAACATGTCAGTTGACTTAACGTTTACTTTACTGACTGACCAGTATAAACATATTAGTTGACTTATCGTTTAGTCCTAAACAGTAACGTGACCACCACACACCAATTACACACAGTACACACACAGACACACAAACGCATGTTTATGGTACTGTACAGCTGCCATGCGGGTATGCTAGTGATATAAATACCACGACGAGTAGTTTCATGTCTACAACATAGGGAGCTGGCATCCCCCACAGAACATACAGACATTCTGAATAGACGGAATCAATACTGCAGAGTATATATATATATGATATGATATATATAACTAATGACATCCTAAAATAGAAAGAGCCTGAAGCAACACTGGATGAAGTCGATGGGCCAATAAACAACCTTGCCACAGATAAATCACCAACACGTTTTTATAACATTGCACCTGTATGTCTGAACAGCCCTGGAGACACGTGTGGGAAAAATAACATGATGTGGGTCACATGAATATGGCTTTAGATGGGAACAATATGTCTTTATAAATCACACCCCCCCCACACCCCACACACACACTCACCCCACACACTCTCTCACACACACACACGCGGCGCGCAAAAACGACCTGGAATTATGTACCAGTCACGGGGTATTACATTGAGGAGTCATGCAAGCAAAATTGTATTAAAATAATCACGCGAAGTGTTCATAAGAAAAATAGAATGCGTAAGTCATTAAGTCATTAAGCAAGTCAGAGAGTGATCAGTGGCAGTTGGTATTGGTTGTTGGTTTTTTTTTAATACGACCCGAAATAGGAGAAGAACAATGGGGGTTCACAGAAGCAATGGTACAGTAAATGCTATATATTTGTTGAAAATATTAATGGAGCGTTCTATAGATAAAGTGAGACATGTAAACATGATGAAGTGTCGATAAAGTAAGACATGTCAACATGATGAAGATGCTTGCAGATCTACAAATTAATGGGAAAGACCATAGTCTTGTTTTGATTTGTAAAAACATTCATTGGAAACAACAAGCTGCCGTAGAGATCGATAATGAAGTAGGTCAATATCAGCCTAATAAGAGAGATGTGAGACAGGGGTATATGTCTCCAAATCTCTTTCCCCTATATAGGGAACACATTTTTAGAAATGTAGAAGATATGAGAGGAATTACCATTGGGGGACATAACACTAATAACAGACGTGACTAGTTTCTGAAACATTAATAGGCTGTTGCACACAACTAGGGTTATAATCTATATATATATAAAGAGAATGTTTGTCTGTGTGTATGTATGTTACTTATGCGTTCGCGAACGGTCCATCCGATTGAGATGAAATTGTCTACACGTCTTCTTCTCATTCCGGTGCTGCCAACTGTTATAGTTTGTTTGTGTACAAACAGTTATTTACTTAATATTATTTAATATTTTAATTTACATTATAATTTATATTTAGCGAGGGGACACAACCTTTAATAGCATTGCCATATATGTAAAATTGTTGCATATTTCTCAAATAGGTGGACCTTTTCGCTGCAGTTATCTACAGGCATATGCGTTATAATTCTCCTCCTCCTCCCCCTCCTCCCTCTTCCCCTCCTCCTCCCCTCCCCTCCTTCTCCTCCTCCCCTCCTCCTCCTCCCCTCCTCCTTCTCCTCCCCCTCCTTCTCCTCCTCCCCCTCCTCCTCCTTCCCCTGCTTCTCCTCCCCCTCCTCCTCCTTCTTTTTCTTCTGCTGCTGCTACCGCCGATCAATTTACCAAGTTAATTGTTGGGGGAGGATGTAAAGATCTTTCAAGTGCTCCTTCTAATGCTTTTTGTAAGTTTGTCTTCGTTTATCTAAGGTTGTTCTCGATACCACCACATAATTTTTACATGAAAATTATACGACAACATTATATTTTACATGAAAATTATACGACAACATTAAGAAAAAATAATCCTAGCATTAAGCGAAAATTCCTAAATGCAAACAATAAATTATTAGACAGACAGACAGACAGACAGGGAGGGAGGGAGGGAGGAAGGGAGGGAGGGAGGGATAGACAGAGGGAGAGATGGAAGGACAGATAGACAGACAGACAGACAGACAGACAGATAGTCGGGAACGGGAGCTTGTATGACTACTTATATGAATTAAATGAGATGCTCCCCACCAGGGGCAGAGCGAAGCCGAGCCAGGTCAGACAGACAGACAGACAAACAGATAGATAGACAGACAGACAGACAGACAGATAGTCGGGAACGGGAACGGGAGCTTATATGACTACTTATATGAATTAAATGAGATGCTCCCCACCAGGAATTGGGCGAAGGCTGGCCGGGTCAGACAGGCAGACAGACAGACAGACAGACAGACAGACAGGCAGGCAGGCAGGCAATCAGACAGACAGACAGACAGACAGACAGACAGACAGATAGATAGATAGATAGATAGATAGATAGATAGATAGATAGATAGATAGATAGATAGATAGATAGATAGATAGATAGATAGATAGATAGATAGATAGATAGATAGATAGATAGATAGATAGATAGATAGATAGATAGATAGATAGATAGATAGATAGATAGATAGATAGATAGATAGATAGATAGATAGATAGATAGATAGATAGATAGATAGATAGATAGATAGATAGATAGATAGATAGATAGATAGATAGATAGATAGATAGATAGATAGATAGATAGATAGATAGATAGATAGAGATCCCCGCCAGGGACTGGGCGAAGCCGGGCCGGGTCAGCTAGTTAAATTATAAGAAGACAAAGATTATGGTCGTCACTAGGAAGAAATAAATATCACAATGTAATATATTGGTGCCGGTCTCTCTGGCTGAGGGTTTACACACTTGATCCGTAAGCCCGTTTATCCACGCAGGGTCTCGCGGCGAGGCGAGAATTGGAAGCGATTCGACCCTCGCTCGTGACTTGCGGGATAATGAGTCGGCCGCTCAGAAAGCAATGGCAAACTACTGAGCGTAATCTTGCCAAGAAATCAACATACAGCTGAAAGATGCTGATGTTGACAGCGATGTCCTGTAAAGGATATGCAAAACATTTTTAATATATTGGTAATTGGGAATATCCATAAACTAGTGAACCTGTTCAACTATCTCGGAAAAGTCATAACATCTGATGGGAGATGCCTTGCAGAGATTAGAACAAGACAATTGTGCGTGTCACACAAGATTGATTGATTGATGGATTTAGGAATCGACATCACAGCATTCAGGGCATTCCCATAAGCGCTCCATCCCCATCATCAGCAGCCAGCGAAGAGTTCCAACACTAAAAGTACCAGTAGCAGTCTGATTATAAGTCCGTCTCGCCTTTCCTCTGAGCGTTGAGCGTCGGCCAGATCCCGTCGTCACTCCTCGCTGTCGCATTCTTGCCAGACCATGGTGATCCATTTGCACATCCGAGGTGTACACACATGATTTCAATAGTAAATACCAGCCATAGTCGTAGATTGCACAACCGATGAACAGCAGGTTGCTGATTAGATTGTTTTGGGCAGAGGATTGACCGAAGAGGATCATGATCAGGAAATGCTACCTGTCTTTGTCGTGAAGAGCGGTACACACAGATTTGATGTCAAAGACATTCAGCATATGGTGCGCACGTGGCAAATGATACAACTTCTGTGGTGCAGGATTTGGAAGACATGGGACAAATGCATCAATATTCGCGGAGATTATTTTTTTTTAAAGTAAAGTAGTAAGTGCAATAATAAATGGGTTTCAAGTTCACATTTCATATAATTAGTTGTACATTCAATTTTGAATATTTTGTAACTTACTGACTCCCTCACAGAAGCAATTGCAGACAAAATTGAACTACGCGTGACAACATATTTAATATGAGGAAAACTATAGGGAAAAGCATACAATGTAGATATGTACTTACGCTTTATAGACTACAAAACATCATTTGATTGTGTACAACTTGAACAATTGCGGAAAGGTAACACAACTAACATAACACATAAAACGCTCTATGGTGAAGACACGGCAGCCGTGAGAACATGTGATGAAAGATCAGATTGGTCTCATATACAACACAGAGCCGGAAACAGTTGCATTGCCTGCCCTTGTTGCTTAACCTGCTCACCGAAAACTTTCTGAGGAATATTAGAGAAACTGCGAACAGGAGACATTACGATCGTTTTGTGGTCGAAGGAAAAGTATTACATGAAATTCGATATTCTGACGACACAATATTACCATCAGTACCACACATACAAGCAGAAATCTACTAAAGTCGTAAGGGCAAAGTAAAAAACAAATCTTATATCTCAATTCAACGAAAAGAAAATTAATGACAACCGATAGAATAAATATGTCAACAGATATGTTTTTCAAGGAAGAGGGATGACAGAACGTGAGCAGTGTTGAGTATCTAGGTTTACTGGTGTTCATCGATCTAAATGTGAAGAACAAACACTTCCGTGCACAATCTTAAGTAATTAGAATTGTGGGCGGCAACAGGTAGAATATGAAGACAGCGTCCAAGAACGTACACTTCTTGCGGCAACAAACCGTGCGAGACTTGGATATTTAATGAATTCACTTAAACGCAAACATCTTTTGAATACCAGTGTTGGAGAAAAGTACAGGACAATCATGGGACGGAAACAGGAACAAATAGATTTGTCTTACAAGACCTCACTGCTGCAAAAGACTGGTTATTCAGACAAACAACACAATCCATAAATACAGGTGAAAGGCCGCGTCATAGATGGTTTCACGATGTGATGGATAATTGACACATCGCATCAACACAGGCAGGATACCAGGCTTATTACAGACAGTTCCAAAGACATTTTGTCTTGGGATGGGGTTGGTGGTTGGGGGGGGGGGGAATATATACGCTTGGCAAGCCACATTGATGATGATGATGATGATGATGATGATGATGATGATGATGGTGACGATGATGATGATGATGCTTGCTTGCTTGCTTGTGTTCGTTGGCTTGAGCTCCAACGCGAAGTCCTGTATGTCGGATGAAGACATCCTGTTGTCCAACATCAGTGTGATGTCATACAGGACCTGAGTTTTGCGTGAGTATCCGTTGTCCCATGTCTGGCATATTGGTGTGCAGACTGGTGGTTCCTCGCCGTGCAGGCAGACACTCTCCGACTTCGGAGGATTCGGCGATCCTATTGACTTTAGCCAGGACCCCGAAGGGACCTGTTGCCCAGGACGCTCGACGAGGACGCGTCAATAGGTCTTGGCCGATGATGATGATGATGATGTTGACTTTTCTAAAAGATAACTCTGGTACCCAGATGATGAGAACGGGTCTATCCCCATCCTCTCCTTCCATGAAACATCACTGCACCGCTGCTGAGGATTGAACGATGGCCCCCTGAGAGTGTACACTGAATACCGGAATACACGGGTACGTGTGTGTTGATGTATGTACACATGTATGTCCTCATCATCATCATCATCTGTGCGCTGTCAAATGGTGCAGGTGGTCATGTATCGCCACAGTTTCGTGCTGTCCTGCTCATTTCTGACGATGCTGTCCTGAACATGTATGACGACGAGGTTCCTCCATATCAGGTTCTATGCCAACCATCATCATTTCTCTCCACACGCCTCTTCTATCGCTGATTTTGTCAGTCTCTCTCTCTCTCTCTCTCTCTCTCTCTCTCTCTCTCTCTCTCTCACACACACACACACACACACACAAACACACACACACACACATATATATATATATATATATATATTCATTCAGTACCATGTCCTTTGCACAACCTCGCTCCCATAACAACCTTCTAGAAAATCTCTCAATCATAAACACGATGTCCCTCGCTCGATACACCCAACTGGAGATAATCTGCCACATCCTGCACCCATCTTCTCTTTGGCCTTCCGCTTCCTCTCTTCCCAGGCATATACCCCTCCATTATTGTTCTCTCCACACTTTCGTGACGTATAAAGTGAACAAAATATTTCAATTGTCTTTGTTTTATCGTTTTTAATAGCCAATCGTCTTCAATATTCAGCTCTTCAAGTATTGATGAACTTATTTTTTTCCTTATCCCAGATATTCTTAGAACCCGTCTATAACATTTATATTCAAAGCCATTTATGCGCTGTTCAGCTTGTTTAGTAAGTGTCCAGTCTCACAGGCGAATGTTGCAATGGGAAAGATGCATGGTCTTAAAAATCCAATTTGTTTAGTTCTATCTGTCCTTCTCCACAAATTATTTAGTTGTTTTAGTCTTTGAAGAACAATAAATATTCGTCTTTTAACTTCTTTCATTGTGTCACCATTATTGGTAATCAATGACCCAAGATATTCGAAATTATCCACCACCTCCAATTTTGCCTCATTAACATATATTTCTTTCTCCATAGTAGTTTTACATGTATGCATTATGTTTATTGTTTGCTACGTTAAGACATAAGTTGTGATTTTCACTATTCAATTGGGTTGGGGTTATTAGGTTTTCTATAATATTATGTATTGTGGATAGCAATACTGTATCATCCATCCATCCATCATGTGCCATGCCGGTAAGCGTGGGCGGTCATGTTCTGCCATCTCACTCGATCACCAGAGTCGTGGATCAGCTCCGTGTTTCTGTCTCGACAATGCCACAAGGCCAAGCCATCCAGGTACTTGCTTCTAGGTCTTCCCCTTGGTCTGTTCCCCTCGATCTTACCAGTTGTCACCAAATTCTCCAATCCATTTCTTCTCATAACATGCCCAAAAAATGTTGACTGTCTACGTCTAATTTCTCTAATCAATTTACGATCTTCATTTGTTTCTTGAAGGACTTGTTCATAGGTCTTTCTGGCTGTCCATGGTATTCTTTGCATTTTCCTCAGAAACCACATCTCTACAGCCATCAGATGTTTTTCAGCCTGACTGCTCATTGTCCACGCTTCACATCCATATAAAAGTACAGGTTCAATGTAGCATCTCAACACTTTTTCTCGTTTCAATTGACATCTTTTTATTGGTCAATATGTTTTTCATCTTGCTAAAGGCTACTTTTGCCATGGCGATTCTTGTTCTAATCTCTTCAAGGCATCTCCCATCAGATGTTATTACTGTTCCGAGATAATTGTACCTGCTCAATTGTTGAAGAATATTCCCATTTACTTGTATATTACATTGTGGTATTTCGTCCTTCCTAGTGACGACCATAATCTGTGTCTTTTTACAATTTAATTCTAACCCTAGTTGTTCACTGTGTGTAACAATCGCATCTACTAAATTTTGCAGGTCCTGTTCATTGTCTGCAATCAAGACTGTATCATCAGCAAATCGAATCTCTGGTATTTCATGACCACCAACATTTAGAGCATCATATAGCTCCATGTTTATATCATCTCTGGCATTTTTCATTATATGTCCGGCATACAGGTTAAACAAATAGGGGGACAGCACACAATTCATATACAGTGAAACCTTGGTGTCACAGTTAAATTCGAGTTTGGTTGATTTCGGTTTTCGTCGTCGTGCTCACGTGGCCTCCCTGCTAATTTTGCGAAAACAAAGAAACCCGAGCGTTCTTCTGCCCCTTCTGGCGTTGCTTGTCTTTGAGTGAGTATCACTTGCTAATAAATTAACCATTTCCTTCTATCTCCATAATGGGGCCATATAAAGTTTCCGTAGCTAGCAGCCCTTCGAGGAAGAAGGCTAGGAACACGATAGAGTTGAAGAAGAACAAAATTTTAAAAAAATACGAGAGCGGCATTAAGATTGCTGAAATTGGCCGCGTGTACGAGAAGTCGCTTTCAACATAAGTTCCTTTGTGGAGAAAAAGGAAGCAATAAAGGAAGCTAATGTAGGGTGAATGTGCTAACGAAACAGAAGAGATCGCAAACAATTGAAGATGTCAAACAGTTGTTATTATTAATTTGGATAAATCAAAACAGATCGTGATTCTGTTTCGGAAGCAATCATATGTGAAAAGGTCAGACTGTATGTCGATCTCATAAAATGCTTGGGACGAGTGCTAGTGTACTTAGTCATTTTAAAACCAGCAGAGAATGGTTTGAAAACCTCAAGAGGCTCACTGGCATACAAAAGACAAGAAGACCAAGAAAGAAATTAACCCAAGATAGTGCCTTCATACCTAAGGTCCTTAAGGTTGGGGATTCCACTTCCAAAAATTAATATCTGTACCTCTCTCGCCCCCCTCCTCACCGTCTTCTGTACACCAAGAAGTGTCTTCAGAAAAGTAAATGCCATGTTAAATGTTCGTGTATTCTACGCATTCGTCTATTATATTAATTTCTTATTGTTTTTAGTATTAAACATTATATTTATTCTCTATGAAATGGAGTATTTTGTATTTTGGAGTGTCTAGAACGAAGTAATTGGATGTACATTGATTAATATGCAAATAATTGCCTCGGTCTTCTTCGGTTTCGGATTTCGCCGATTGCTTTCAGGCGGATTATCGATAAAAACCAGGTTCACCCATAACAGATGCTGAGTTTGGGATATGAAGTGTAAAGGCATATTCTATGAGGTGAGGTGGCTAGTTCTCTCCCTGGTTGCCTGTCCATCACACACATTTTGCCACAGGATTCACAACTAGTTTGGTAGAACTTGCTAGGATGGTCGGTCCACGACAAAACCCTACAGGTGGTCAAATAGTCTCATGCCTCTACACGGACTTGGAAGAAGGCCAATGAGGTTGTAGGCGAGCGCACTAATCACTGTACCACTGCGGCTCCTACACACACACACACACACACACACACACACATACGCACGCACGCATGCACGCACACACACACACTCAAGCACATGCTGCATCCCCTTAAAAATGTACGCCCACTGTGAATTATGTAAAATGTTTGCACAATTCGAACAATTATAACGCACTGGAACTTTTTGTACCGGTGTAACTGGCATAAATTAATGGCAGATGGAAGTCTAAGCTTCGTGAAAGTGAAATGGTACTGGAAGTGCCAGTAGTTAGTTGAAGTGCAAAAGGAAGGTAGTGTCAGCAGATCCACCATTTAAAAGCAGACACAATTGTTTATGACGTTCACAGGGGACATTCTGGAAGAACGGGGTGGCCCTCCAGCCCCACAGTCACAGTGCGTATATATTTTGGGACACTATGTGAGTGAGTAGCTATCTATAAATGTGTGTGTGGTGTGTGTGTGTGTGTGTGTGTGTGCGCGCGAGAGAGAGCCCGCGCGTCCACGCATTGTCTGGCTGTCAACTATCTCTGCCTTATCAGTTTAGAATGTATGTCTAGACCGTCCATAGAATGTCTGTTGATTCAGTCTGTCAAGTATGTATGTGTATTTTGTCTGTCCGCATAGCCAGTCTGTCTGTCTTCTGGTGTTTATATCATTAATCACCCCAACAGCCCATACATACCTGCGTGTATTTATACATTTGTATGTAATATCCAGCACGACGGTATAGCGTGATTGTCCAGATTTAACATTCCCATAGACTAGACTGAAAGGTCATCCCGTGTCGTGCAAGGAATCATCAGAATGCCCACAGTGTTCAATGCAATGCCAGCTTGTTCGCATTCACAATCCTGTCAATGCTTTTCTCATGTCTAAGCATTCTGTTTCATGTTATTATCGAGTACACAATATGGGATTAATATTTAAAGAGACACACATTCTGAAAAACAAAGGAATCGATAGTTCAGGCGAACTGAATGTAAGAATGCGACGAGAATGCCCGAAGAAGCAAAACTCGAGCTTCGAAAATTCAAGGGAAAACGAACTAAAGGAACACCCACTCAAAATAGTTAAACACTCAATGAAATTAGTTAATAATCTAATCAAACTAGTTACACCTCCAATCCATGTAGTTAAACAGAACACGGTACATTCTACATCTAGATACATCCTTGTAGAAACACACTGGTGGAAGCGCTATAACATATCTACATTCTACACCTAGACACAGCCTTGTCAGAAGTAGAAACACACTGGTGGAAGCTCTATAACATATCTACATTCTACACCTAGATACAGCCTTGTAGAAACACACTGGTGGAAGCTCTATAACATATCTACATTCTACACCTAGATACAGCCTTGTAGAAACACACTGGTGGAAGCGCTATAACATATCTACATTCTACACCTAGACACAGCCTTGTCAGAAGCAGAAACACACTGGTGGAAGTGCTATAACATATCTACATTCTACACCTAGACACAGCCTTGTCAGAAGCAGAAACACACTGGTGGAAGTGCTATAACATATCTACATTCTACACCTAGACACAGCCTTGTCAGAAGTAGAAACACACTGGTGGAAGCTCTATAACATATCTACATTCTACACCTAGATACAGCCTTGTCAGAAGTATAAACACACTGGTGGAAGCTCTATAACATATCTACATTCTACACCTAGATACAGCCTTGTAGAAACACACTGGTGGAAGCGCTATAACATATCTACATTCTACACCTAGACACAGCCTTGTCAGAAGCAGAAACACACTGGTGGAAGTGCTATAACATATCTACATTCTACACCTAGACACAGCCTTGTCAGAAGCAGAAACACACTGGTGGAAGTGCTATAACATATCTACATTCTACACCTAGACACAACCTTGTCAGAGCAGAAACACACTGGTGGAAGTGCTATAACATATCTACATTCTACACCTAGATAGAGCCTTGTCAGAAGCAGAAACACACTGGTGGAAGTGCTATAACATATCTACATTCTACACCTAGACATAGCCTTGTCAGAAGCAGAAACACACTGGTGGAAGTGCTATAACATATCTACATTCTACACCTAGACACAGCCTTGTCAGAAGCAGAAACACACTGGTGGAAGTGCTATAACATATCTACATTCTACACCTAGATACAGCCTTGTCAGAAGCAGAAACACACTGGTGGAAGTGCTATAACATATCTACATTCTACACCTAGACACAGCCTTGTCAGAAGCAGAAACACACTGGTGAAAGCTCTATAACATATCTACATTCTACACCTAGACACAGCCTTCTCAGAAGCAGAAACACACTGGTGGAAGCTCTACCAAATCTCCACATTCTACAACTAGACACAGCCTTGTCAGAAGCAGAAACACACTGGTGGAAGCGCTATAAAATCTCTACATTCTACACTAGACACAGCCTTGTCAGAAGCAGAAACACACTGGTGGAAGTGCTATAACATATCTACATTGTACACCTAGACACAGCCTTGTCAGAAGCAGAAACACACTGGTGGAAGTGCTATAACATATCTACATTCTACACCTAGATACAGCCTTGTCAGAAGCAGAAACACACTGGTGGAAGTGCTATAACATATCTACATTCTACACATAGACACAGCCTTGTCAGAAGCAGAAACACACTGGTGGAAGCGCTATAAAATCTCTACATTCTACACCTAGACACAGATTTGTCAGAAGCAGAAACACACTGGTGGAAGTGCTATAACATATCTACATTCTAAACTAGATACAGCCTTGTCAGAAGCAGAAACACACTGGTGGAAGCTCTAACAAATCTCCACATTCTACAACTAGATACAGCCTTGTCAGAAGCAGAAACACACTGGTGGAAGCGCTATAAAATCTCTACATTCTACATCAAGATACGGCCTCAATGAGAAGCAGAAACACACTGGTGGAAGCGCTATAAAATCTCTACATTCTACATCAAGATACAGCCCCAATGAGAAGCAGAAACACACTGCTGGAAGCTCTATAAAATCTCTACATTCTACATCAAGATACAGCCTCAATGAGAAGCAGAAACACACTGGTGGAAGCTCTATAAAATCTTTACTTTCTACATCAAGATACAGCCTCAATGAGAAGCAGAAACACACTGGTGGAAGCGCTATAAAATATTTACATTCTAAGTCTATAAACAGCTTCGTTAAAGAGAAGCAGAAACACACTGGTGGAAGCGCTATAAAATATCTACATTCTAAATCTATAAACAGCCTCGTTAAAGAGAAGCAGAAACACACTGGTGGAAGCTCTATAAAATCTCTACATTCTACACCAAGATACTTCCGGTCCCCAGCATGGCGGTTAGACATTGAACCGCTACGACCTCTGGAGTATTTATCCTTGTGGCTGCTGTTTGCATTTCGCATTTTCCTTATGTTGGACTGGTAGTATATGGTTCCGTGGCCCTGCTACTGAGTGAGTGCGTGGCGCGACTCTGTGAGCTGTTATATTCACGTGGAATGCTTTTACATCTGTCCGCTTTTGTTTGTACAGTGACCTGCATATTCGGAACAATGGCTACCGTCTGTTGCTGAATTGACTGATTTGCCTTTTCGGTTCACGAGTGCATTTTTCAGGAGACTCCTGGGAGTCGGCGCTGGAGCTACGGAGTTCGTGCTTAATGCGACGCTTTCGGCGGGTCGCCCTGCGGATAGAGACAGAGCCATGTGAGAAAACCCGGGTCAATGAGGTCTTTCTGGTGACTGCCGATTCCATCGACGATGAACTGTGGTTTTCGTGGAGGACTTTTGTGTTGGCATTCTGGCGGCGGCATTATGCACAGTATACCTGCTCGGGCTGTTGGATTGCCGAGACTCCTGTCTGTTCCACTTTTCACATTGGACAGTGGGGAGCATTTTGTGTGATATTCACTGGCACAGGAACGGGGCATAATGGGGACGACCCGTTGCCGTGAAGTTGGAACCTCGATTAACTAACTAACTAACTAACTAACTAACTAACTAACTAACTAACCAACCAACCAACCAACCAACCAACATACCAACCAACCAACTAACCAACCAACCAACCAACTAACAAACTAACAAACTAACAAACTAACTAACTAACTAACTACCGTACACAGCCTCAACAGAAGCAGAAACACACTGGTGGAAGCGCTATAAAATCTCTACATTCTACATCTATATACAGCCTCCTTAAAGAGAAGCTAAATGCACTGGTGGAAGCTCTATAAAATTTCTACATTCTACACCTAGATACAGCCCCTACAAAAGTAGAAGCGCACTGATGGAACAGCTATAAAATCTATACATTCACTCTACTATATTACACCAAAAAACAGCCTCAACAGAAGCAGAAACGTGCCTTGTAAAGGCGCTGCAAGCCTTACAACTGCTTCTATCCAGACCTGTAAACAATCCCGCACAGAATGATCTAAACAGTTGGTGGCAGTTGGGTTAGGGTAGGGGGATGACGGAATGGCTTCCTGGATACATCAACTAAACCCATTAATTTGATCCACACACAGCCCCGTGTACACAGTCAATTCTGTGGTAATTTCTAGAATGATCGGTAATGAAGGCAAAGAAGAGTAGTAATTATGGCTTAAAGTGATCAGGAGAGAGAGAGAGAGAGAGAGAGAGAGAGAGAGAGAGAGAGAGAGAGAGAGAGAGAGAGAGAGAGAGAGAGAGAGAGAGAAATAGAGAGAGAGGGGGGATTCAAACAATCTAAAAGGGCTGTTAATTAAAAGATGGCTGACAATTGTGGCGGGCAGACCCATACACTTTACCTCTTCATTATTCCCATCCACTTGTTTTTCATCTTTATCTCTTCAATACACCCAGCCACTCGTTGTTCATCTTTATCGCGTCAAATCTCCCAGCCACTCATTTCTCATCTTTATCTCTTCAAATCTCCCAGCCATTCGTTTCTCATCTTTAGCTCTTTGAATCTCCCAGCCACTTGTTTCACATTGCATCGCTTCAATTCTCCTAGCCACTCGTTTCTCATCCCTATATCTTCAATATTCCCAACCAATCCTTTCTCATATTAATCTCTTAAATATTCCCAGATACTCGTTTCTCATCTTTATCTCTTCAAATCTCCCACCCACTTGTTTCTCATCTTTATCTCTTCAAATCTCCCAGCCACTTGTTTCTCATCTTTATCTCTTCAAATCTCCCAGCCACTTGTTTCTCATCTTTATCTCTTCAAATCTTACAACCACTCATTTCTCGTCTTTATCTCTTCAATACTCCCAGCCACTTGTTTCTCATCTTTATCTCTTCAAATCTCCCAGGAATTGGTTTCTCATCTTTATCTCTTCAAATCTCCCAGCCACTTGTTTCTCATCTTTACCTCTTCAAATCTTACAACCACTCGTTTCTCATCTTTATCTCTTCAAATCTCACAGGCACTGGTTTCTCTTCTTTATCTCTTCAAATCTCCCAGCCACTTGTTTCTCGTCTTTATCTCTTTAAATCTTACAACCACTTGTTTCTCATCTTTATCTCTTCAATACTCCCAGCCACTCGTTTCTCATCTTTATCTCTTCAATACTCCCAGCCACTTGTTTCTCATCTTTATCTCTTCAAATATTACAACCACTCATTTCTCGTCTTTATCTCTTCAATACTCCCAGCCACTTGTTTCTCATCTTTATCTCTTCAAATCTCCCAGGAATTGGTTTCTCATCTTCATCGCTTCAAATCTCCCAGCCACTTGTTTCTCATCTTTATCTCTTCAAATCTTCCAGCCACTTGTTTCTCGTCTTTATCTCTTCAAATCTTACAACCACTCGTTTCTCATCTTTATATCTTCAAATCTCCCAGCCACTTGTTTCTCATCTTTATCTCTTCAAATCTTACAACCACTCGTTTCTCATCTTTATCTCTTCAAATCTCCCAGCCATTGGTTTCTCATCTTTATCTCTTCAAATCTCCCAGTCTCTTGTTTCTCATCTTTTTCTCTTCAAATCTCCCAGCCACTTGTTTCTCGTCTTTATCTCTTCATAATCTTACAACCACTCCTTTCTCATCTTTATCTCTTCAAATCTCTCAGCCACTTGTTTCTCATCTTTATCTCTTCAAATCTTACAACCACTCATTTCTCATCTTTATCTCTTCAAATCTCCCATCCATTGGTTTCTCATCTTTATCTCTTCAAATCTCCCAGCCACTTGTTTATCGTCTTTATCTCTTCAAATCTTACAACCACTCGTTTCTCATCTTTATCTCTTCCAATCTCCCAGCCACTTGTTTCTCGTCTATATCTCTTCAAATCTTACAACCACTCGTTTCTCATCTTTATCTCTTCAAATCTCCCAGCCACTTGTTTCTCATCTCTATCTCTTCAAATCTCCCAGCCACTTGTTTCTCGTCTTTATCTCTTCAAATCTTACAACCACTCGTTTCTCATCTTTATCTCTTCAAATCTCCCAGCCACTTGTTTCTCGTCTTTATCTCTTCAAATCTTACAACCTCTCGTTTCTCATCTTTATCTCTTCAAATCTCCCAGCCACTTGTTTCTCATCTTATCTCTTCAAATCTCCCAGCCACTTGGTTCTCGTCTTATCTCTTCAAATCTCCCAGCCACTTGTTTTTCATCTTTATCTCTTCAAATCTTACAACCACTCGTTTATCATCTTTATCTGTTCAAATCTCCCAGCCACTTGTTTCTCATCTTTATCTCTTCAAATCTCCCAGCCACTCGTTTCTCGTCTTAATCTCTTCAAATCTTACAACCACTCGTTTCTCATCTTTATCTCTTCAAATCTCCCAGCCATTGGTTTCTCATCTTTATCTCTTCAAATCTCCCAGCCACTTGTTTCTTATCTTTATCTCTTCAAATCTCCCAGCCACTTGTTTCTCATCTTTATCTCTTCAAATCTCCCAGCCATTGGTTTCTCATCTTTATCTCTTCAAATCTCGCAGCCACTTGTTTCTCATCTTTATCTCTTCAAATCTTACAACCACTCGTTTCTCATCTTTATCTCTTCCAATCTCCCAGCCACTTGTTTCTCGTCTATATCTCTTCAAATCTTACAACCACTCGTTTCTCATCTTTATCTCTTCAAATCTCCCAGCCACTTGTTTCTCATCTCTATCTCTTCAAATCTCCCAGCCACTTGTTTCTCGTCTTTATCTCTTCAAATCTTACAACCACTCGTTTCTCATCTTTATCTCTTCAAATCTCCCAGCCACTTGTTTCTCGTCTTTATCTCTTCAAATCTTACAACCACTCGTTTCTCATCTTTATCTCTTCAAATCTCCCAGCCACTTGTTTCTCATCATTATCTCTTCAAATCTCACAGCTACTCGTTTCTCGTCTTTATCTCTTCAATACTCCCAGCCACTTGTTTCTCATCTTTATCTCTTCAAATCTCCCAGCCTCTGGTTTCTCATCTTTATCTGTTCATACACTAAGACATTTGTTTCTCATCTTAATCTCTTCATTATTCCCAGCCACTCGTTTCTCATCTTTATCTCTTCATTATTCCCAGCCACTCGTTTCTCATGGAGCCAACAACAATGCGCTACGAATAAATAAACAAAGTCCGCAGTATAAATTTAGCAGTGTGCCAGGGAATATCCGAGCGAAAACATACGGTCCGTGCGTCATCTGGGAGTGGGCAAACATAACAGCACCGTTAGAGATGAGAGCTGACCGACATAGTGAGCGTGTCTACATCAATCAATTATTCCTTCTGAAAACAGGTCTTTGAACTATTAGTCTACGGTAAACCACTTCCAGGGGTACACAATTTAACCTAGATATACCAGAACCAAATGTGAAACTGGCAGTGCTGTTTGATGTTTTTACCGTCCTGACCAATTAAATATGTGCACGATTTAAACAATTAATTGAATATAATGGGAACAAAAACGCTTGCTTAATTAGTAAGTTAGTTAGACTGTCGATCTATCAGTCAATCAGTGGTTCAGTCAGTCAATTAGTCAATAGATCAGCACCACTATTCATGGAGTTATGAGTCAACATGTTCTCAGAACGTCTGCTCAGTTTGTCCCGCATCACGTAGCGAGTGACGACACCAGTTATGTTCTGCTTGGTTATTCTTCAGTAAGACAACTGTAAATATATGCAAGCAGCAAGATATCTTGGTTTCGTCACAAAGTGAGACATGAAGGTCCATTATTGTACATTATGAACAAAGAGGTCAACAATCAGGAGGGAAGGTGGGGGGGGGGGGGGGGGGGGGGGGGGGGGGGGGGGGTATGGAAAGTGTGACGTTCTAGAAACATTGATATCACAGATGAGGGGGCTCGTGGAGGGTGGGGGTGGAAAGTGGGACGTTCTAGAAACAATGATATCACAGATGTGTGGGATCATGGGGTGGGGGTGGGTGGGGGGGGGGGAATTGGGACGTTCTAGAAACAATGATATCACAGATGTGTGGGCTCGTGGGGGGGGGGGGGGCTGGGCTGGAAAGTGGGACGTTCTAGGAACAATGATATCACAGATGTGTGGGCTCGTTGGGGGGGGGGGGGGGAGTGGGACGTTCTAGGAACAATGATATCACATATGTGTGGGCTCGTAAGGGAGGGGGGGGGTAGTGGGACGTTCTAGAAACAATGATTTCACAGATGTGTGGGCTCGTGGACGTCCAACGGCCCAGACCAGCGATCTGTTATGTGACATGATCAGACGCCTTCAATACCAGTCTTTGGAGGTCTAGTGTGAAGATGATGATGACGGGGTTAACATGTTGGCAAATATCGCTCTTTTTATCTGCGTGGATAATATTGTTTTTTAGGGTGGGGGGGGGGATGCTCGCTCGCTTTGAACTCAAGCATAGTCTATACACGCTACTTCCAGTAGCACTTGACGTAATTGTGCGTGTGGGTTGGCGTTCCCTATCATCAGTGTCCCTCATCATCAGGCGAACCCACCCAGACTTCAGAGGCACTTGTAATATCCATCCCCAAGTCAGTGACGAGAAGTCAACATTAAGTCTACCTGACAGGTGTAGGAGTTCAACCCGTTACCTCGGCATCAGCACACCGGATGTTTAAGAACAAGTACTCTCATCCATTCATCCATGCTGACCTCCTGTTTGTAGTTTATTAGTAATTGTGTCGCTCTCCATGGATCCCTCCAGCTGTACTCGCTACACCATAGACAGATCTGCATGGATCCCTCCAGCTGTACTCGCTACACCATAGACAGACCTGCCCTGATCCCTCCAGCTGTACTCGCTACACCATAGACAGACCTGCCCTGATCCCTCCAGCTGTACTCGCTACACCATAGACAGACCTGCCCTGATCCCTCCAGCTGTACTCGCTACACCATAGACAGACCTGCCCCTGATCCCTCCAGCTGTACTCGCTACACCATAGACAGACCTGCCCTGATCCCTCCAGCTGTACTCGCTACACCATAGACAGACCTGCATGGATCCCTCCAGCTGTACTCACTACATAATAGACAGACCTGCATTGATCCCTCCAGCTGTACTCACTACACCATAGACAGACCTGCATGGATCCCTCCAGCTGTACTCACTACATCATAGACAGACCTGCCCTGATCCCTCCAGCTGTACTCGCTACACCATAGACAGACCTGCCCCTGATCCCTCCAGCTGTACTCGCTACACGCATAGACAGACCTGCCCTGATCCCTCCAGCGTACTCGCTACACCATAGACAGACCTGCCCTGATCCCTCCAGCTGTACTCGTTACACCATAAACAGACCTGCATGGATCCCTCCAGCTGTACTCACTACATCATAGACAGACCTGCATGGATCCCTCCAGCTGTACTCACTACATCATAGACAGACCTGCCCTGATCCCTCCAGCTGTACTCGCTACACCATAGACAGACCTGCCCTGATCCCTCCCCAGCTGTACTCGCTACATACATAGACAGACCTGCCCTGATCCCTCCAGCTGTACTCGCTACATCATAGACAGACCTGCCCTGATCCCTCCAGCTGTATTCACTACACCATAGACAGACCTGCCCTGATCCCTCCAGCTGTACTCACTACTCATAGACAGACCTGCATGGATCCCTCCAGCTGTACTCACTACATCATAGACAGACCTGCCCTGATCCCTCCAGCTGTACTCGCTACACCATAGACAGACCTGCCCTGATCCCTCCAGCTGTACTCGCTACACCATAGACAGACCTGCCCTGATCCCTCCAGCTGTACTCGCTACACCATAGACAGACCTGCCCTGATCCCTCCAGCTGTACTCGCTACACCATAGACAGACCTGCCCTGATCCCTCTAGCTGTACTCGCTACACCATAGACAGACCTGACCTGATCCCTCCAGCTGTACTCGCTACACCATAGACAGACCTGCCCTGATCCCTCCAGCTGTACTCGCTACACCATAGACAGACCTGACCTGATCCCTCCATCTGTACTCGCTACACCATAGACAGACCTGCACTGATCCCTCCAGCTGTACTCACTACACCATAGACAGACCTGCCCTGATCCCTCCAGCTGTACTCGCTACACCATAGACAGACCTGCCCTGATCCCTCCAGCTGTACTCGCTACATCATAGACAGACTTCTATAGATCCCTCCAGCTGTACTCGCTACATCATAGACAGACCTGCCCTGATCCCTCCAGCTGTACTCGCTACACCATAGACAGACCTGCCCTGATCCCTCCAGCTGTACTCGCTACATCATAGACAGACCTGCCCTGATCCCTCCAGCTGTACTCGCTACATCATAGACAGACTTCTATAGATCCCTCCAGCTGTACTCGCTACACCATAGACACTCGCTACACCATAGACAGACCTGCCCTGATCCCTCCAGCTGTACTCACTACACCATAGACAGACCTGCCCTGATCCCTCCAGCTGTACTCGCTACACCATAGACAGACCTGCCCTGATCCCTCGCAGCGGTACTACGCTACAACGATAGACAGACGACATGCCTGATCCTGCCAGCTGTACTCGCTACACGATAGACAACCTGACCTATCCCTCCAGCTTACTCAACGACTCATGAGACAGACCTGGCCCTGATTCCTCTCACTGTACTCACTACGTCATAGACAGACCTGCCCTGATCCCTCTACAGCTATACTCGCTAAATCATAGACAGACCTGCCCTGATCCCGCCAGCTGTACTCGCTACATCATAAGCAGACCTCCTTGATGCCATCCATCGGTACATCGCTACACCATAGACAGACCTGCCCTGATTCCCTCCAGGCTGTACTCGCCTAACACAATAGACAGACCTGCCCCTGATCCCTCCAGCTGTACTCGCTAACATCATAGACCGAGACCTGCCCTGATCCCTCCAGCTGTACTCGCTTACACCAAGACAGACCTGCCCCTGATTCCCTCCAGCTGTACTCACTAACACTACACATAGCACAGACATGCCCTGATCCCTCCAGCTGTAACTCACTAATCATAGGACAGACCCTGCACTGATCCCTCCCAGCTGTTACTCGCTACATCAGAAGACAGACCTGCCCATGATCCCTCCAGCTGTACTCGCTACATCATAGACAGACCTGCCTGATCCCTCCAGCTGTACTCGCTACACCCATAGACAGACCTGCCCTGATCCCTCCAGCTGTACTCGCTACACCATAGACAGACCTGCCCTGATCCCTCCAGCTGTACTCACTACATCATAGACAGACCTGTCCTGATCCCTCCAGCTGTACTCGCTACATCATAGACAGACCTGCCCTGATCCCTCCAGCTGTACTCGCTACACCATAGACAGACTTGCCCTGATCCCTCCAGCTGTACTCGCTACACCATAGACAGACCTGCCCTGATCCCTCCAGCTGTACTCGCTACATCATAGACAGACCTGCCCTGATCCCTCTAGCTGTACTCGCTACACCATAGACAGACCTGCCCTGATCCCTCCAGCTGTACTCGCTACATCATAGACAGAACCTGCCCTGATCCCTCCAGCTGTACTCGCTACACCATAACAGACCTGCCCTGATCCCTCCAGCTGTACTCGCTACACCATAGACACTCGCTACACCATAGACAGACCTGCCCTGATCCCTCCAGCTGTACTCACTACACCATAGACAGACCTGCCCTGATCCCTCCAGCTGTACTCGCTACACCATAGACAGACCTGCCCTGATCCCTCCAGCTGTACTCGCTACACCATAGACAGACCTGCCCTGATCCTCCAGCTGTACTCGCTACACCATAGACCGACCTGCCCTGATCCCTCCAGCTGTACTCGCTACACCATAGACAGACCTGCCCTGATCCCTCCAGCTGTACTCACTACATCATAGACAGACCTGCATGGATCCCTCCAGCTGTACTCACTACATCATAGACAGACCTGCCCTGATCCCTCCAGCTGTACTCACTACATAATAGACAGACCTGCCCTGATCCCTCCACCTCCAGCTGTACTCACTACATCATAGACAGACCTGCCCTGATCCCTCCACCTCCAGCTGTACTCACTACATCATAGACAGACCTGCCCTGATCCCTCCAGCTGTACTCACTACACCATAGACAGACCTGCCCTGATCCCTCCAGCTGTACTCACTGCACCATAGACAGACCTGCCCTGATCCCTCCAGCTGTACACGCTACACCATAGACAGACCTGCCCTGATCCCTCCAGCTGTACTCGCTACACCATAGACAGACCTGCCATGATCCCTCCAGCTGTACTCGCTACACCATAGACAGACCTGCCCTGATCCCTCCAGCTGTACTCGCTACACCATAGACAGACCTGCCCTGATCCCTCCAGCTGTACTCGCTACACCATAGACAGACCTGCCCCGATCCCTCCAGCTGTACTCGCTACACCATAGACAGACCTGCCCTGATCCCTCCAGCTGTACTCGCTACACCATAGACAGACCTGCCCTGATCCCTCCAGCTGTACTCGCTACACCATAGACAGACCTGCCCTGATCCCTCCAGCTGTACTCGCTACACGATAGACAGACCTGCCCTGATCCCTCCAGCTGTACTCACTACATCATAGACAGACCTGCCCTGATCCCTCCAGCTGTACTCACTACATCATAGACAGACCTGCCCTGATCCCTTCAGCTATACTCGCTACATCATAGACAGACCTGCCCTGATCCCTCCAGCTGTACTCGCTACACCATAGACAGACCTGCCCTGATCCCTCCAGCTGTACTCGCTACACCATAGACAGACCTGCCCTGATCCCTCCAGCTGTACTCGCTACATCATAGACAGACCTGCCCTGATCCCTCCAGCTGTACTCGCTACACCATAGACAGACCTGCCCTGATCCCTCCAGCTGTACTCGCTACACCATAGACAGACCTGCCCTGATCCCTCCAGCTGTACTCGCTACACCATAGACAGACCTGCCCTGATCCCTCCAGCTGTACTCACTACACCATAGACAGACCTGCCCTCTTAGGCACGTTCACCAGATTGCTGATCCGTCCTGCTGTACTCCCTAAACGATAGACAGACCTGCACTGGTAAGAACGAACTCAGCCCTGCCTTTGTTAAGACTTGAAGCCAGAACACTTGTGTTTGTGGCCGTGTGTAGCAATAACAAACTGTAAACATTAGTCATTAAAGCAGTGAACAATATACTTGCTGAAAGTCTACACAGAAAGAAAATAAAGCCTTTATAAAAATGTTAGCAAAATCAGCGTTTGGCTTTCGTGTTTTTATAAATGAATTACGTTGGCTTAGAAAATTACAGACAAGACCTGGCCAATAGAAACATACTGACCTGCTAGGCAATCGTTAGCTTCGATCCCACTGGTTTAATTTTGTCTAGACACTGCTTTGGCAAAACACAGATCTCCGGTATTAGCACTGATTCAAACAGAGAAGGAAAGCCCGGCTGCCGCCAATAATATTTGTACTGAATGTCTCCTACCCAGACTTCCAACTAATCACATCAGACAATGACGTGACTGCCGTTCTTTCACCGGGGAACTGACGAATCTAACAGTGACAAGCAATCAAGCTCGGTTGTTTGAGTGATTAATGATATGAATATGACAAGACAGACAGACCAGCTAGGCCGACAGACAAAATAGATAGACTAGACAGACAGACTAAACATACATACTACTGACAGACTAGACGGGCGTTCTACACACATTCTAATGAGATTAGGCAGAGACACTTGACAACAGTCAGACTATGCGTTACAGATTAGACTTACAGACTAGAAAGACTAGGTTCACAGACAGACAGACAGACAGACAGGCAGGCAGGCAGGCAGGCAGGCAGGCAGGCAGACAGGCAGACAGACAGACAGACAGACAGACAGGCAGACAGACAGACAGACAGACAGACAGACAGACAGAGAAAACAATCATGCTCACAAACAGGTGGGCACATATAAGATGTATGTACTGTAACCAATATAATTACTGTTGCAGATGTACAATCGTTACAAGTAGACACTAACGTCTTAATTTAACACAGCTCGGCCGGAATTACTACTGCAGACATAAACACGACCATTGCAGATATAAACACGACCATTGCAGATATAAACACGACCATTGCAGATATAAACACGACTATTGCAGATATAAACACGACTATTGCACATGTTGGAACTGCCAGCGACGATGGAGGCCCAGCTGTTGTATAAGTTACACCAGAAATGTCGGTACAAATACAATTACTGAACAAGACAGCACTACTTGCAGCTACGTCTGATGCTGCAGCTAATGGTGATTCTATCAGCAGAGATTCTGAAGCAGCAGAGAGAACTGAAACGTAAGTCCTGCAGAGTGGAGATAACAAAACACGTACAGATGTCGTCGGCGCTGTGGTACTGACATGATATGTCATCGTATACTAAACAACGAGCGGTGGCTGTTGAACAGCGGCTAACACACACACACGCATGCACGCACATGTACACACGCAAGCACACTACAACCACACATGAAGTGGTGTGACTTCTGTCTATGCCAAGCGTGCACAGTCAAATATAAAGGACCCGTTTATACGGCTCAAGCCGTGTTAGACATATGGTGTTAAACCCCACTTTGTTGTGACTCTACAGGGCCATGTGGTAAAGCAAGGCATCGATATTAATGACCGCTTACGTCATAAACTGACCAAAACACATATATTTGGGTTGTTCCGGTAAAATAAGGTCACTGACCGTCCTAATTCAGCCCCCTCCCTTTGTTTTCACCACCCGAATAATGAATAAATGCTGTTATCAGCACATCCATATAAGATAACCTAGTGACAGCCGGCAACATGAAAGGAAAAGATGAAGTGACAGATGAAGGATCAAATACCGCGACAGCTACTGAGGTTAATCCCTACCCGATAAAACACCTCGGCTTACTGAGGTTAATCCCTCCCCGATGATACACTTGGGCTTACTGAGGTTAATCCCTCCCCGATGATACACAGAAGGGTACACACTAAGGGCAGAATGTCAGACGGGCCTGCGTGCCCAATTCTTAACCCTTTTAAAATAAAGATTGTTCGTTAGTTCGTTCTTTCGTTCGTTCGTTCGTTCGTTCGTACACCTGGGCTTACTGAGGTTAATTGCTCACTTCATGTCATCTTGTTACTGACATTACTGCCTACCTTTTCCTCGCCTACCTTCAGCTTTATCGTGTATTACGGTTTGGGATTTTATGCGTCTGTAATGTCCATGTCAGGAATCAAATTTACAGTGACATGTTTGAGAACACGCCAACGTGCGGATGTGAGTCATGAACAATTTCCCAATCAACCAAACATGAATATCTGGCGTTTTAAACTTACATTTAACACAACATATGTTCTACTTAGTCGCATATCCTTTACATGACGTCGTAGTCAACCCCTGCATTGTTTTGTTTGTGATTTCTTGGCAAATTTACGATCATAGTTTTCCTTCATGGTTGTTATGGTTCCCGGGAAAAGAGGAAGAGGAAGGCCAAAGAGAAGATGGGTGCAGGATGTGGTGGATGATCTCCAGATGGGTGTATCGGAGGCGGGACATCTTGCTTGTGACCGAGCAGTTTTCCGGAGGGTTGTTATGGGAGCGAGGTTCTGCAAAGGACATGCTACTGAATGAATGAATGAATAAGTTTGCCTTCGCTTTCTGAACGACCGGCACTCATACCTTTATATGGGATCCAACGCAAGGTGGACTTCTAGCAAATCGATACATCTATTATATGTGAACATGGAGTAAAATGGCATACACAACATTATATCTCAGACACTGAAATACATCCGCCATATTAAACACCGTACTGATTTGAAAAGAGCATCAATGGAAGGCATGGTTCCCCTAAAAAGAGGCAAGTGTGGATGGGAGCAAAGAATGACACTGGACATTGGAGACACCCGGAACTGCTACAAGGTCGAGAATCTTGTCGGCGGGCAGGATGGAGTAGAACTGGTTCATGTTAGATGTGTTTAGTTAGAACCGGTTCATGTTTTCATGTGTTTAGTTAGAATTGGTTAATGATTTTATGTGTTTGGTTAGAACCGGTTCATGTTTGATGTGTTTGGTTAGAAATGGTTAATGATTTTATGTGTTTGGTTAGAACTGGTTCATGTTTGACGTGTTTGGTTAGAACTGGTTCATGTTTGATGTGTTTGGTTAGAACTGGTTCATGTGTGGTGTATTTGGTTAAAGCTGGTTCATGTTTGGTGCGTATGAATTAAAACTGCTTCATTTTTAGTGAATATGGATTAGAACTGGTTCATGTTTGGTGAGCACGATCAGGCTTGGTTTCATGTTTGGAGCACATACAATAGAGATGGTTCATGCTGTAGTCACTTATGGTTTAGTCACACATCTGTCAATCCTTATGTTCACTTATTTTCCACTCACATATTCTGTAGTCACTTATGGTTTAGTCACACATCTGTCAATCCTTATGTTCACTTATTTTCCACTCACATATTCTGTAGTCACTTATGGTTTAGTCACACATCTGTCAATCCTTATGTTCACTTATTTTCCACTCACATATTCTGTAGTCACTTATGGTTTAGTCACACATCTGTCCAATCCTTATGTTCACTTATTTCCACTCACATATTCTGTAGTCACTTATGGTTTAGTCACACATCTGTCAATCCTTATGTTCACTTATTTTCCACTCACATATTATGTAGTCACTTATGGTTTAGTCACACATCTGTCAATCCTTATGTTCACTTATTTTCCACTCACATATTCTGTAGTCACTTATGGTTTAGTCACACATCTGTCAATCTTTATGTTCACTTATTTTTCCACTCACATATTCTGTAGTCACTTATGGTTTAGTCACACATCTGTCAATCCTTATGTTCACTTATTTTCCACTCACATATTCTGTAGCACTTATGGTTTAGTCACACATCTGTCAATCCTTATGTTCACTTATTTTCCACTCACATATTCTGTAGTCACTTATGGTTTAGTCACACATCTGTCAATCCTTATGTTCACTTATTTTCCACTCACATATTCTGTAGTCACTTATGGTTTAGTCACACATCTGTCAATCCTTATGTTCACTTATTTTCCACTCACATATTCTGTAGTCACTTATGGTTTAGTCACACATCTGTCAATCCTTATGTTCACTTATTTTCCACTCACATATTCTGTAGTCACTTATGGTTTAGTCACACATCTGTCAATCCTTATGTTCACTTATTTTCCACTCACATATTCTGTAGTCACTTATGGTTTAGTCACACATCTGTCAATCCTTATGTTCACTTATTTTCCACTCACATATTCTGTAGTCACTTATGGTTTAGTCACACATCTGTCAATCCTTATGTTCACTTATTTTCCACTCACATATTCTGTAGTCACTTATGGTTTAGTCACACATCTGTCAATCCTTATGTTCACTTATTTTCCACTCACATATTCTGTAGTCACTTATGGTTTAGTCACACATCTGTCAATCCTTATGTTCACTTATTTTCCACTCACATATTCTGTAGTCACTTATGGTTTAGTCACACATCTGTCAATCCTTATGTTCACTTATTTTCCACTCACATATTCTGTAGTCACTTATGGTTTAGTCACACATCTGTCAATCCTTATGTTCACATATTCTTGACTCACATTTGTTGTAGTCACTTATGGTTTAGTCACACATCATTTAATCCTTATGTTCACTTATTCTTTACTCAGATTTGATGTAGTCACTTATGGTTTTGTCATATATCCGTAAGTCATACATCGTTCAATCTTTATCTTAACATATTATTCACTCACATAAGCTTAAATCACTTATGGTTTAGCCACATTTTTCAATCGTTATGTTCATTTATGCCTTAGTCTCATATGGTTTAATCAAATTGTTCAATATTTATGTTCACATATTCTAGGTAACAATAGAGGTCGCTTGTACAGGCCGTTGGCCGCAGGGCTTATAGAGCTACGACCATAATTGTATGGACCAAACCGCACACGCAGAGTTATGCCGTCTGTGTCACGCCGGTCGCCTTTACTCCTCAACACATATCCTAGTCGAGCTGGGTCGACCACGGTACCCAATGTCAAACATTCGAAACCACCCTTTAAGAATCGAACCCAAGACCACAGATACGGCAGGTGACCGTCAAGTCACAACGTTACCGCTGCTTCCTATCCTGGGTAGTATAATGGGCGTTCATTTGAAATCCGTTCGTGTCGTACGTTGAACATGATCATATCATTGTCATGTGATAAGTACTGACCAGTGAATAAAATAGCACGTTATCATCGTCCCATAATGCATAGGTTCTGTTTCTGACCGTTGAGAAAATGGCCGGGTTGGTCCAAAATCCGCCCACAGAAGCTCAAAGAGTGGTGATTCAGTTTCTTTCATTTAAAGGATGTCGACCAGTGGACATTCATAGAAGAATTCAGGCAGCGTACGGTAACAAATGTGTGTCGAAGACAACAGTGACAGACTAGACACGAATGTTTCGGTAAGGACGTCAGTTCACGACAGATCTTCGACGGCGGGGTCAAGCGCATATTGTTACAACAGAAAAAAACCATCGCCACAATTGATGCAGCAGTAGAGATGAATCGTTGTCGAAGCACACGTTCGCTAGCGAAAGAATTTTATTTGTCAATTGGGACAATTCAAAAGGTCGTTCGTAAAAAATTGCAATATCGGAAGGTGTGTTCACAGTGGGTACCGCGGATATTGACCGACCACCAAAAAGAGGAACGCATGGGGTGGTGATTGAACCACTTGCTGCGTTACAGCGTGGAGGGTAATGTATTTCTCTTCCGCATAGTGGCAGGCGATGAATCATGGTGTCACCACTTTGAGTCGAGCAGCAAAAGAGAGAGCATGCAATGGAAGCATGCTGGATCTCCAAAAGCCAAAAAATTCAAGTTATAGGTTTCCGCAGGTAAGGTTATGCTGAGCGCATTTTTTTTTACCATAAAGGGCTATTGTTGGCCGACATTAAAGAACATAGTGTCAACATCAACTCTACCCACTTCTTGCAAACACTAGACAAACTGCAAAAACCATCAAGAATAAACGACCCGGCATACTTTCTCGCGGTGTGATTTTGTTGCATGATAATGCTCGTCCGCATGTCGCAAAGATTGTGCAGGAAGCATTAGCTTGGAAGAAGTGGAAAATTCTGCAACATCCAGCCTATAGTCCTGATTTGTCTCCATGTGATTTTCATTTGTTCGGACCTCTAAAAACGCTCACTACGGGGCAACGATTTCACAAAGATGCAGACGTAATGAACGCAGTAAACACTTGGTTCAGTGAGCAACCACAATCCTTTTTTTGCGGACGGCATTCGCCGATTACCTAAGCAGTGGGATGCTTGCCTGAATGCCTACAGCGACTTCTTCTGACCAACCAATGGTGCATAATTCATTCAAAATGAATGCTTTGTTTTATTTCTACCACACCTGTTAATGTTTCTTTCATGCTTTAGTAATAAAGCCATTGGAACGGGTTTCAAATGAACGTCCCTAATATATTCTCACAACCGACTCAGGTCAATTTCTAAAATCCACTTAGATGCGAATTCAAACCTATTCTACTGTGCTTCCAGGGTGATTTATTATCTATGCCTTTGGCTCTGTGTTAAGTGACGAAAATGGTTCCTGGAGATTTTAGCCTAACACAAATTGCCGATGTTTAGTAAAGGAGAGCCAGGCATATGACAACCTCAAGTCTGAGAATGGAGGTGGAGGCGGTTACTGCAGCTTTCCAGTATTTGGAGAACAAACTGTATACGCATGTTGTTTTGTAATTGATTCACAAAGCATGCTAACAAAGGTGAATACTGGCATGCTTTGTGCTGAATGGCATGCATCGATTCAGACGTCGCGGGTCGTGAGAATTCGATGGATCATTCTTTTCTCCAGGACATTCTGATGTGGTTGGAAATTAACAGGCAGACATATTGGCTGGTGCTGCATTAGTAAGGAGTGATTTGATGCATGATAAGGCGGATGTGGTGAGGGCCCTTTCGGAGCGTGCTGACAATACGGGGGAGCAGTATCAGAAGGTGGTCAGAGGATCTGGTTGATAGTAGTCACTTAGAGGTAAGGCAAGATGGACATATAATCAGATTGTAACAGGCACCACTAATATTGGAACTCTTCGCTGGTTGTTAAAGATGAGGACTGAGCGCTTATGGGAATGCCCCGAGTGCAATGATGTCGGGTCTTGACTCAACTCAACTCAACTCAACTCAACTCAACTCAATTCAACTCGCTGGCTGACAAAACAGAACTAATTTCCTCACAAGAATACACACTGGCGTCATGCAGAGCACCAATTCTTCGTTACACTTTATAATAATACACATTAACTTGTTGTAAAACAAGAAGACACTAAAATAACACTATTTACAACCATTTTCTACGGTAAACTATGGTTGTTTAAAAACTGTTCTTAGAAACTGAGCTGGCATTTTATGTTCATTTCAAGAACGTACAATCATATGGATTAAGTTCCAGTTATTGTTGTCATGTATGACGCCATGGATTGATGCGCTCTTAGAGCAAACATTATCCTGCGACACACAATGATCGCCGTGGCCGGGGGATAGTGAGACGCACAGTTGCACGACTGCCCGGCATACCGAGTTGAGGGTTCGAAGTCAGTAGCTGGAGATTTAGGAAGCAGACTGTTTTGCGTTGATGTCGATGACATAAGGCGTCAACAAACCCCCTATATTTCTTCCCGTGCATATAGAATAGACACAAAGAAACAATCGTAGAAATTCAGTGAAGAAGGAAACGGAATCCAGAGAGCACCCGCAAGCAGAAACATATTCTTTATATATTTATTTCAGCATGACGCAATGAACAGTAGTTTAATAATTAGTTAAACGTTCGTGGTGTAGTGTTGGTTCATAATTGAATGACATTTTGGTCGGAGGGCCATATGTGTAGTCACGTTCAGCCATCCTTTGTTTTACAGGCTGAAGAATTTAGTTAGAAACATGTTATTTTGCTGTTTAAATGAATATGACTACTTGATAGGATCAACTGTTGTGGAGCAGTTAGCTCCCTTGTTAGTTCCATAGCGGAAGTTGTCAAGTCGGGTATGCGAACGTTTTTATTTTTGTGTGGGCTTCACTTTATGGTGTTCGGGGCAGACACAACTGTAGTATTGGGTGTCATAGTGACATCACACAGTTCAACGTCGTGCCAGGGGGCCAAGGAGCCCATTTATAATCTGAGATTACCCGAGTAGATGTTAATACGGGTACATGTTTTTTTTGTGAAGCAGCAGGTCGGAGAATACATGTTAGCGCCAGGGTGTCCAAGAATTGGGCACAAATTTTTTTGTCAGAGTTATTTCAGCGTCAAGAGAGTAGGACATAATGTCCAAGAACTGGGCATACCATTGTTTTTTTCAGAGTTATTTCAGCGCCAAGACAATTGAGCATGATGTCCAACGACTGGGCGCACATTTTTTATTTCCAAAGCTGTTTCATGATGTATGTTTGGTTTGTTTCTATGACCACTAAATATTGCGTACTTACAGTAGGGGCTGATTTGTTTTTGTGTACATCGGTGGTGATCGTGAAGATTGCAGCTTCAGGCTGATGTGTCCTTCCGAATAGGGGAGAATTGGTTGTGTTATTATGTGTGGTGACCAGGCATTTGCCTGTCGTGTCACAGGAATTGTTACAATGTTTTTTTTTTCAGATTCAAGGATGACTACATATGTCCTAGTGGGTAGCACCTAAGTGAATTTGATTGTTCGTTTGTTGTTGTTACAGGGGAGTGGCATATTAACTGAATGCCTACATTGACATTGTTTTATTATTTTTGGTGCCTCTATGTATTGCATCCATGGAGCTGGGTGTTGATGTTGATGTCAGAATTGCAGGTTTATTTTGTATACAGAATGCATATTCCTCATCGCCACTCATAGGATACGGTAATATATTTTGGCAGAGGCTGATGATTTATTTTTGGTCACTGATATTTGATATTTGTTACTTAAAGCATCAGGTTCATGGGATATAACGGGTAGCAGAATTACACTGAAAGGTTTGGGGCCAATGATGAAGTCCCATTGACTTATTGTTTACGTAATTAGTCCCGGGTAGCGGGGTAGGGGTATACCCTATCAAAGGAGAAGTAAGGTGCCTCCTTCCCTCCGCTAGCCTACGGGACACCCTTGGGCAAGGTGGAGTACCCGTTTAGCCCCCCCCCCCCAACAGGGTAACGTGAAGCCATGTGAGCAGGTGGTGGATTGGACTTGGGAGCAGCCGACAGATAGTTGTTGGTTATGGTTTCAAGTCAGTGACGGTGGGCAGAGGATCTCTCAGTAGAGACAATGGCTACGGTCATCCGATCAGTATGGTCACTGCCAGGAAGGAAGAATGGTAGACTTCCCTCCTTATTGATTCCCGGGCAGAGGAGGCTCGTCAGCCTTGGTTGGTATCTCTTCTAAGAGAGGGAACTCTAAATCTCAAACCTCAGCTGCCTTGCGGGTATACCCAGACGGGAAAGGCTTCGGGAGTAAACCCTGAGGACAAATCCGGAGATGGAGTCCCTAAGGCAGTTCCATGTTGTAAACAACATAGTTCTGGCAACTCCTGCGACGGCACCGATGCCAAGTTGCATTGGCTACTGCCTTTCCCTTGGTCAACATCGGCGACGTGGAGAGGGGGAACCTGCTACTGGGCAACAGCTGGTTCTCCGATTTCCATTGCCCAGGCTTGTGCCCTGAAGAGGTCACTTCAGCACCGCGTAAAGCGGTGACACAACACGGGAAGTAGCATTTGCCGGTTATAAGTCGTAATGCTCGATTGGCGTAGAGCAAGGCGCCAGGGGCTACTTCCGACGGTGGGAGAGTTCATCGTATCTCACTAGACAGCTACCGCCCGCCTAAGCTGGACAGCCCCCAGTCAATAAGGTGTTGTCTCGCCACGGTTCATCTGCTCCTGAGGGTGTGTGGAGCTTAGGGGGAAATCCTGACACATGGACCGCAATCTATATACCTAACAGCAAGAAAAAAACAAAACAACCGGCCCTAAGGCTGGGAACATGGAACGTAAGAACCATGACCCCTGGCATCTCAGACGATCTAAATGAGATTGTGGATGCCCGCAAAACTGCAGTGATAAACAACGAACTGCTAAGACTGGGGATAGACATTGTCGCCCTGCAAGAGACCAGACTCCAAGAATCTGGAAGCATCATGGAGAGGGACTTCACTTTCTACTGGCATGGCAAGCCGTGCGGAGAGACCAGGGAGCATGGAGTTGGCTTCGCTATCAGAAACAAGCTGCTCAATTCCATCATACCACCAAGCGATGGCACTGAAAGAATATTGAAGCTCCAACTCCAGACAGAGGCAGGCCCAGTTAGTATTATAAGCGTTTACGCCCCAACACTAACTGCAGCATCAGAATCTAAAGACAAGTTCTATGACGACCTTAGCAAAGAAGTCAGTGAAACACCAGAGAAACAACATCTTTTTATCCTGGGGGATTTCAATGCCAGGGTTGGCTCCGACCACGAATCTTGGCCTTCATGTCTAGGACAGTTTGGCGTTGGGAAGATCAATGACAATGGACAACGCCTCTTGGAATTCTGCAGCCACCATAATCTGTGCGTGACCAACACCTTCTTTGACACGAAACCTCAACACAAGGTGTCATGGAGGCACCCCAGATCAAAGAACTGGCACCAACTCGACCTGGTGCTCACTAAACGCAGCAACCTCCGCAATGTACGGATGACTCGCAGCTATCATGGTGCTGACTGCGACACCGACCATTCACTCGTCTCCAGCAAGGTGAAGATAAAGCCCAAGAGAATCTACAGAAGCCGAACAGAAGGAAGACCACGCATTGACACCAGTGGCACCCAAAATAAAGAGAAGGTCAACAAATTCATGCAGGCTCTAGCGGATACTCTGCCCGGCCCCACAGACGGAGATTCCACCGAGAGATGGAGTCATTTTCGCGACACCATCTACAATACAGCACTATCAACATTTGGCAAGAAGCAAACTAAGTCAACCGACTGGTTTGAAGCACACTCTGAAGAGATGCTCCCAGTCCTGGAGATAAAGAGACATGCATTCTCGATGTATAAAACATCACCTTCAGAGAAAACACTGCAGGCATTGCGAACGGCCAGAAATAGAGTACAACAGATGGCAAGAAGATGTGCGAACAGGTACTGGCTACAGCTCTCTGCTCAAATTCAAACTTGTGCAGACACTGGAAATATAAGAGGAATGTATGAGGGCATCAAGCAAGCTGTCGGTCCATCAAAAAATAAGATGGCCCCTTTACGATCAACTGAGGGGGTAATCATAAAAGATCGAGCGAAACAAATGGATCGCTGGGTAGAACACTACTCAGAGCTATACTCAGTGGATAACACTGTCAGCGAAGAAGCTCTGGAAGCCATCGATCAACAGTCCGCCATGCATGCCTTGGATAACGAACCTTGCCTCACAGAAATCAGCGAAGCACTAGACTCTCTCAAATCCGGCAAGGCACCTGGAAAAGATAGTATTCCACCTGAAATTTTAAAATGTAGCAAAGAAACAATCATCCCAGAACTGTATGCAATATTACAGCTCTGCTGGAGAGAAAAATCAATACCACAAGATATGAAAGACGCAAACATCGTTACCCTTTATAAAAACAAAGGCGACAGAAGCGACTGCAACAACTATCGCGGCATTTCCCTTCTCAGCATTACAGGCAAGATTTTTGCCAGAGTAATCCTTAAAAGATTACACATTCTTGCTGAAAGAATCTACCCCGAATCGCAGTGCGGATTTAGACCCAACAGGTCCACCATCGATATGATTTTCTCACTCCGGCAGCTCCAAGAGAAGTGCAGAGAACAGAGGAAGCCATTATATATAGCCTTCATCGACCTCACAAAGGCATTTGACCTCGTGAGCAGAAGCGGCCTTTTTAAGGTCCTTGAAAAGGTTGGATGTCCACCCACCCTTCTTAGTCTCGTGAAATCATTCCACGAAAACATGCAGGGGACCATTTTATTTGACGGCTCAACATCCCAGTCATTCAGCATCAGCAGCGGAGTAAAGCAGGTACGCGTGCTTGCTCCTACACTCTTTGGTATCTTCTTTGCTGTTCTCTTAAGGCAAGCATTTGGGACTGCCACTGAAGGCATATACCTCCACACAAGATCTGATGGCAAACCTTTTAACCCATCAAGACTCAAGGCAAAGACCAAAATAAGACCAAGATGCGTAAGAGAACTACTTTTTGCAGATGATGCAGCACTGACTACTCATACAGCAGAAGATCTCCAAAGGCTCATAGATCGTTTTGCAGCTGCCTGCAAAGACTTTGGGCTCACCATTAGCCTAAATAAAACACAGGTGATGGAACAAGATGCTGATGCGCTTCCGTCAATCAAAATCTCTAATTATGAATTGAAAGTCGTCCACGATTTTGTGTATCTGGGATCGACAATATCAGATAATCTTTCATTAGAGACAGAAATCGACAGACGCATTGGAAAGGCAGCCACAACATTTTCCAGGCTAGCTAAAAGAGTTTGGGAGAATAAACAGAGCGTACAAAAGCTCAAGTATATAAAGCTTGTGTTGTTAGCACACTACTCTACGGGTCTGAATCCTGGACCCTGTACTCAAGACAGGAAAGGAAGTTGAATTCCTTCCACATAAGATGTCTGAGACGTATCCTGGGCATAACATGGAAAGACCACATAACAAACAAACAGGTGCTTGAAAGAGCAGATATTACCACAGTGCACACCCTCCTCAAGCAGAGACGCCTCCGGTGGTTGGGCCACGTATCTCGAATGGAGGACGAACGTATTCCCAAGATCTCCTTTACGGAGAACTAGCCCGCAGGAAAGAGGCCAACCGGAAGACCCCAAATGCGATATAGGGATGTGTGTAAACAAGATATGAAAACCATTGGAATAGATCCAGACACGTGGGAGAGAGTTGCAACAGACAGATGCTCCTGGAGAAGAGATGTACGAAACGGACTGGTGCTCTTTGAGCGCAATCAGATCCAAAAAACTGAGGAGAGACGGCACAGGCTCAAAGAGCAGTCACTTACTGCGGGACTTGCCTCGTCTCACAGATGCGGAAACTGTGACAGAGATTGTCATTCTCGAATTGGACTATACAGTCACCAGCGGTGCTGCCAGGCACCTCCCAAGCGGCACAACTCTATAGTCCTTCAGGACTGAAAGAGGCCTACTACTACTACTACTACTACTAAGGCGTCAACAGATCAGAAGGCAATGGCAAACAACTGAACTAAAAATACCTAGTAAATCACAATAATGCTGGGGTTGATTGCAACGTCAGTGCAGGACATGCAACTAAGTTGTATACTCATGAAGTTCCTGTGGAGGACATGCAACTAGTTGAGTTGAGTTTTAATACCCGACAGCACTGCACTCAGAACATTCCCATACACGCTCCTTCCCCTTGTTGAACAGCCAGTGAAGAGTCATACTACTAAACGCTCCCATCGATATATGCTTGAAAGTTCTCCTGGTCTTCCCTCTCAGTTTTGAGATTCTTCTAGAACCCCAGCCGATCCCCCGCAATATCATTCTCTCCACATACGAGATCTCAGGCTGTTGCCCCGTCTTCTCTACTAACTTGTACATAGCACGATGTTCCTGTCGACAACCAGCCAGGCAGACTTTTCATCGCTGGTTAACCACTCTGAGTCTTATTTTGTTGACTCCTGACCGCCTTATGTTCTAAGACTCCAGGCCGGACATGGAGCCCGCGATGCTCTATTTAGGGGTGGGCAACGTAACATCTAGGTCATGGTCATCATGTAGCAGGTCGTGTAGAGACAGTTGCTCCCATTACGTCCCTGCAACAAAGATCCTCGATCCGTTCTCTTAGTTCTCTTACATCATACAAGCCCACACCCGAAGCGTCAGCAGCGTTCTGTGCCCATTTTCCTTACTTCATGCACTCCCACGCCTGAAGCGTCAGCAGTATTCTGTTCCCATTTTCCTTACTTCATACACTCCCACGCATGAAACGTCAGCGGCGTCCTGTGCCCATTTTCCTTATTTCATGCACTCCCACGACTGAAGCGTCAGCAGCGTTCTGTGCCCATTTTCCTTACTTCATACACTCCCACGCATGAAACGTCAGCGGCGTTCTGTGCCCATTTTCCTTACTTCATGCACTCCCACGCCTGAAGCGTCAGCAGTATTCTGTTCCCATTTTCCTTACTTCATACACTCCCACGCATGAAACGTCAGCGGCGTTCTGTGCCCATTTTCCTTATTTCATGCACTCCCACGGCTGAAGCGTCAGCAGCTTTCTGTGCCCATTTTCCTGATGGCCAACACGTCCTTTCTTCCAGGAGCCACGCCTTACATCAGTTGCAAAGAATATGCAACTAACATATGTCTTTTTTTACACTGCACCTTCTATGTGTAAGTCAAGTCAATACTCATACCTTCTATATGTAGGCCAAGTCAACAATCACACCTTCTACGTGTAGATCAGGTCAACATTCACGCCATATCTATTTAGATCAAGTCAACAACCACACCTTCTATTTTTG